>BSBN01001860.1:1800000-2387717 GCA_027924645.1 Cunninghamia lanceolata
AACCTATAAGGATAGCCATCGAATCCTCCTACTCGAAGGTAGGTGAATCTCAGAAACTGAATGAAGTAACTTCCATACTTCTTTATCAATAGTGCCACTTCTTTCGATATTCTGATAGCTATATTTCTTTGAAGCAGCCTCACTGCTAGCATTGTAAAGGCATCATTCACTCGTCTGAAATACACAAAACTTTCCTCTAATTGCAGCTGCTTATAGCAGTCATAAACCTGTGTCTTCTGATTCAGAATACCAGTGGTACTTAAACCTAGCCATGATCTCAAATTAGCGATTGCATATACCAAGAAGGATGACATGTGGAAGTGTTGGCTTTTCTTGAAGTGGACCAATGGATCATGTATGCAATCACTGATAAGATGGCCTCAATTAATGAACTATTTCCCGGTTGATATGATCATGATGAAAAGATACATCCACATCTCGAACTCAGTTGAGTCTGGGCTACCTGTCAATCTGTGGAGTAGGGCAATCAAATATAAGATCTCTTTAATGAAAAGAGAGCGATGAAGTGTCTTGGGAAGCTGAGATTGCCCACCTCTTGGTTTCACCATCCATTCTTTAGCCAAGTTGTTTAAACATTTGCTTCTATTGTCACTGAAATATTTGTAGGATTTTTTCTTATCAACATGAATGAATTTCTCTTTGTATGGTAGCCGAAGAATGATGGCAATAGAAATCCCATCGAGCTTGGCCATCAGGTGCCTATCAATAGTTCTGATCTCTCTAGCTTTAGGATTGTATCTCTTCGCACATTCTATCACCAACTCCGGTCATTGGATTGCTATAGTAAAGCATGTTGCATTCACTAGGCCACTTTCTACTATTCTTCAGGACAACTTTGACCGATCTCCTTCTATTAATGATTTTTCAGATGTCTTGCAGGTTTATATGCCCCATTTTTGTGTCAAATACCTCTGGAAGCATTGTGTCAATCATTGGAACATATTCATAGTCCTAAGATTTGTACTTCATGATGAGGCTTTTGCAAGTTCTATACTGTTATCTTCTTGACCAACTTTATACCCGCAACTTGTGTTTGCATAAATCTTTTTGTCTTGTTTGAATAGATTGCTTCTAGGTCTTTTCAAGATCTGTCAACCTTCGAGACACTGACTAGGATTGACAATACTAGCCACCCGACATGACACTATCTTTTCTGCCTCCCAAGTAAAAATGGACCAGCTGCCACTATTTTTCATGCTATACAGGACATGTCATGGAATGTGGGACACCATGGAGATGTCGATGAAGATCATGGACTGTAGGCTATGATACTTGCATTCTATGAAATGACTTTTTAATGAGGTATTTTGTCGAATAGTCTTCATATGTTTTAAATCTATGCACCCATTTTGTGTGTATGTCTATTAAGGCATTTGCAAATCCACATTCAGTTATACTCTGATGGATGTTCACCTATGTCTATTAAGGCATTTGCAAATCCACATTCAGTTATACTCTGATGGATGTTCACACCTTGCATACACTTTCACATTTGACATACATGTCTTCAAGGCAGTTGTAGATACAAAAGATGACAAAAACTTGTTTTCAGTCATGTGGCTGCATGCTATAACAGCTGATAAAAAGCTCCCATTTGGCGTAGGCCATGAGAGTGCTCTCAAAGGTTGCTTACCAAAAACATTTGCTTGAAAGTTGACAGTGCCATTTTCAACAAATCTTTTGCATACCCTTAATCATTGCATACCATGAAGTGATATTTCTTGAAAAGAAACAACTCACGCGCCATATCTTTACTTGCACATTTTGCATACAGGCTTACTAGAGCAGCTGCATCATCTAAAGCTCCAATTCTTGCATAGGTGGCAAGGGTGAATGTCTTTAAAGAATCTTCAACAAATGCAATTTGTACATAAACTGCAATTATTGAATTCCAGGAGAGTATGTTTCTTTGAGACAATTTGTCAAATGTTTACGTTTCTTGTATTGGCTCATACATGTCTTCTAAGGCAGGTGCAACTATAACATATGACAAAAATCCCTTACATTATGCTTTGATGGAGGCCGTTAACATGTTTTAAAGCTCCCATCTTTGCATAGGCTACGTGGGCATTGGTGTAGGTTGTAGAGTTTGGGCTTTACGTCACCAGTTGCATTTGCTTCAAAGTTTCTGAGACCTTTTCAATGAAACTATTTCCTACATATCCTTCAATCATTGCATTCTAGTTAATGGCATCTCTTTGAAATATGTTCTATGCAAAGGTCCACGGGCTTTGTCTTTTGTTTCCTATTTTGAAGATGTGTTCACTAGAGTAGTTCAAACCATAACACTTAGGCACGATATTCCCCTTCAATAGAGCAATTGTGGAACGTAGCTTCACACCTGTCGATTGTGTTTACTTGAAAGTTTCTAAATATTTTTCAACAGATCCATTGTTCATCCTGCAATCATAGCACTCTATGATCATTTATCAATTCCATATGCCAAAAAGCTCTCATTTTGACATGGGCTAGTTTGCAGATGCCAGCAATGGTTGTGGAGTTTTGCTAACCGCTCCTAAATAAAGACTTTGAAAGCCTTTCCAATTGGTCTGCATAATCACTTCCTCACATGCTGAATATTAGGCATCGTGGGTGAAATGGAGTGTTCAGACGTTTCTTGAAACAATGTTTAAGTTATGATGAGGTACTTCTTCAAAAAGCTCTCTCAGATCGTTAGTAGTTATGAAATGAATGACAGTGCTCGATGATTAAAAGAACAGGTTCATTTGATCGGTGGTAAATGTTAGTTTGATAATTGATAAAACATGCCGATGGAAGACCAGGATGATGCTCGCAAAGATCTTGGCATGACTTTACAATAATGGACTGTACTTTATTTGAAATCTTCTAAAGTCACTTCAGTGTAACTATTTTGTAAAGGTATAGAAACTATTGCAATTAACGAAACGTATTGCTTCGATGGATGACTATAACCCATTATCCAAAGCTTCCATTCTTGAAAGTTCTTTAATGCCTTTTTGATTAGTTATAATCATTGCATGTCACGAGATGTCATCTCTTTGAAACACCTTGTCATTGATTAGACTCCTTGTTTAAGCTTCCACAACTTGCATACATGTCATTGTTTGAAATCATTTTATGACTGGGTCTAACACCTTCATTATTCTTAATGGTTCATGACGACTCTTTTCAAATTGTGGAAGATGCTTGATTGAGACACGTGGATGACGAGGTTATCCTTTATTAATAGAAATTTATAAGTGCCCTTGAGTTTGTTATCTCACCATTGCCAAAATGTATTCGACTCATAATGTCAATATGCAGATTATTCACAAACTTCACCGAAGCGTTCCCATATGGACAAAAAATTTACAAACTCTTTCAATGAACACATTTTGGGAGATAGCTTTGTGAATCTTCCATCCCCTTATATCATTGATTTTGGATGTGGACCTTGTAACCTCACATTCTTAATCTCCAACATATTAAATTGCGAGATTTTTCAATATATCTTCTTCATCAACACTTTGTGTGTTTTTGAAACTTTTGTTGGAAATGAATTAGGGCTTCACGATAAAGAGCTTCTCTTATCCAAGCTTAGGACACAACGAAGGTGGATTTATTTACAATATCTGCTTATGATCTCCATGCTTATATTTATTGATATAACCCTAACT
The DNA here is from genome assembly GCA_027924645.1 of Cunninghamia lanceolata. NCBI lineage: Eukaryota > Viridiplantae > Streptophyta > Pinopsida > Cupressales > Cupressaceae > Cunninghamia > Cunninghamia lanceolata. The sequence goes on from BSBN01001860.1 coordinate 1,803,660, forward strand.
TACAAACCTTCTTTTCTTTGACAATTCGAGGGATCTTTTAGACCTGCAAAGATTTGTAACTCAACTTTTGCCATTAGATCTCTTAAGTGCAATTCACCTGCAAAGGAGAGGTATATGTCAAACTATCTTGCTCTTATCTACATAAAGCTTTTGATTTGATCATCCGACAAGTTCTTAGATGGAGGATTGAAATTTGAGACCTTCTTGAATTATGAGGCATGTTGACATTGAAACTCGTCGGACAAGGTGGCAGTTGGGCGCAACATTTTGACACTGAGTTATCACTTGGAATAGTGAAGGAAGTATGTATAGAATTAGTGCTTTGCAAAGAATCACAACTTGATTAAGGCCATTTGATACATGATAGGACTTGTTAATTCATCAGAAAAGTTCAAATTTTGGATTATCAAAAAGGGGACAACAAAACCACAATCACAAATGTAAGAGAAGCAACATAATAACACACTTGACACCAAGATTTTTAGTGTTGAAACCTAGTTAAGGGAAAAACCACGGTGGGGATTAACCCACAAAAATTAATACCCTATTAAAAGTATTTTACAAATGGGAATGCACATGCATTCGGGCTCACTGCTCAAATGGAGGCTCACTACCTACAAATGATTACAAGAGAATAACAAGGATTTTTGAACTGATGAGAAGCATCTACTAATGCAAGAATTCAATTCCAGTTAAGCACAAAACACTGATCTTACACATTTCATCTTTACTCTCCCCTTCTTACTACTCTGTCATTATCCAAACCTTAGATCTCTGCTTCTTTGCTCTTCCTTCATAGTTGCAATACTTACTTACACAAAATCATCCAAATCCATCGTCTATATATATTCACATCCTGATCTTCAATCACTTTCTAGTCAACTTCAAGAACACTTGGAACTTTATTGAATACTCTGCTCTGTCGGCTAGATCCATGCATAACTTGAGACGCGGACCAAAACTTGCACTCATAGATCATCAATCTGGTTGGCCACCATCACTGGTCATCACTAATTTCCCAATCAACAACTTCCATACATCTGGAACCAAGATCATTTACAAGGCCAGCTTGTTCTTCTTCTGCCTGTTTTGTCAAACTATTAACCCGATACTCAGATGCTAATAACTATTGAATCCTTCATCACCGGAGTTCAAAACTTTGGATTTAGATTATCTTGACAATGCTTATGACTCCCTCAGATCCATAGCAAAATCTAATCTACTCCTAGAGAGTTCCAGACCAAGATACCAGACCCTATCGCCTTCTCTGTTCCTAACTACTCGGACTTAGATAAATTTTGATTCTGACTTCTGGTATGAACAAATTGTGTTATGTGGATGAATGGAATGGTCTTAGTTGCCATCAATGACAACACCTATAATGCGAAGTAGTGTCTCTTGCCAATAGGAATTTATTGATACTAAAATTACAAAATTTAATTAGTTGTTTCAACAAGATGGTGCCATGGTTGAGACTTGTAGAGTGCATTTCTATTTTTAGAAGCTAGGGTTTTGATTGGGCATGGATTAGACTTGATAAATACATGATAGGATCCATCTATAATTACTAGTGTTCTTCAATAAAACATGTGGTTGTTTATGGTCAACAATGATTCAACTTCCCTTTTGTGTGTGTTGATGTTCTGGTTTACACTCTCACTACAAACATGTGCTTGTATGAGCACCAAGCATGGAAAGATTGCACACATGGGATGTGGTTTGTAGGGTAATCTCTAAGATCAATAGGTCATCTCTTCATAGTATTTTCAACAAGTTCCCGAAATACCTATAGAGGTAAATAAAAAAGAGAACTAAAGAAAATACAAGGAAATAATTAATCTAAGTGAATAGCTAAAGGCCATTCAATGGATGAAATGAGTATTCCCCCACCATAATGATTGCACAAAAATAATTAATGAAATTACAACTTAAGTATTCATAATATAAGTAAGAGGCTATCAAAATGAATAAATTGAAGAGGGACAAATCTAATGACATCTTGTTGCATTAATTAAATGATAATGCATAGCTATAGATTTATAAATTACTAGATCAAACTTAGACATGTGAAGACTATTGAAATTGGAAAATACATGATAAAATAACAAATTTTGTAGAGGTCACATAGAATAAGCATCCCTAATACATTCTTGTAATGTCAGAAATTGTCCCCTTGGGGGATTTTCCCTCATAAGGTTTAGCTCCCGGGTCTTTAGTATGCATTTAGGACATCTTAGTTCATATTTTGGCATCCCGATGGAATGAGACCTAGGTTCCATGGAAAATTGGACCCAGGTGGACCCCTTGAGCTGTACCCTGTCCAAAATAAGGGGGGAGGACTTGGGCGCCCGCGCCCTAGTCCTGCCCTATGTTGGGGCAGCCCTAATTTTTGGGTGTCAGTTTATGGCCGTTATTTGGTCCTTTTGTCGACACGGTAAGTTTTGATTTTTAAAATCTTGGTGGGAGTGCTTGTAGTTGCATATATAAGCATGTTTAGGCATTCATTTGTAAACTAGATGGCAATTGTGATGTTCAAGTGTTCTCAAGGTGATTCAAGGTTTTTATTGTGTTGCAAGAGCAGGCTTGTGTGTTGTGTTTGTAGATTTGAGCATCCATTTCATCATGGAATGAAGGGCATCTTCCTCCCATGATATCTTCACTACAAGGTGACATTATATTGTGATTTCATCATTGATTCCTTTGGTTTTTTCTTCTTCCTCACAAGGGCATGCACTCTTTATCTGACAATGGTGTTCAGAGACTTAAGTGTCCTTTGGGGCTTGACTAAGGTAAGCCTCTAAACACCACAACCCCCAAACCAAGTCTTGTGATTGCAGGTTACAAGTGTCGCATTTGGGAAAAGTGGAGTTGTAGGAAGGATTGGTAGGCATCAAGGATTCAGGATCTAAAGAAAAGAAGGACACAGGAGCACTTCCAGGACTTGGGTGCTCGCTCTAGTGTCCTCCGCATTTGAGTTTCAGGAAACAGAAGTTACAGGGATGATCAGTGTTGGAAGGAGGTCTAGATCCCACAAAGAAACTAGAACCTTGGACTTGGGTGCCCACTCCAGTGTCCCCAACTGTTCCGCTTTGAAACCCCAAAAATAGGTATTCTGTAATTTGGTATTTTACTCTTGTCTGCAAGATCTTTTTCTGTCATTCGTCAATTTGTTGTCGTATTTGCATAATTAGGGTTTTAATGGTTAATTGGGTATAAGAGAAGGAAAATTGATAATTAAATTCCCTAATCCAAGTTTCCCTACATCTGCAAGTGACCTAGGGCATGATAGTGCTCGTCACTCGACCCTAGATCCTTGAATGTATAGTGGAGAGGCAGATTTAAACATCTAAAATCTAGAACATTAACAAATCCAATTTTCCCCTAAACAATTCTAATCCTTGAATGAGCACATAACTCTTATTTATATAAAACTAAAATTGCTAGAGAAGATAAGAAGACATGGGAAATAATCCCATAGTGCACATATAATAGAGCATTCATAAACTCTAGATGTAAAATAGAAACCACCACTTTGACATAACATGTTACCAATTTAATCTGGATTAGAATGGGATTAATGCACAATCACACTTTGCATTCAACCTCAAGGCTAAATGATCATCTTTATTGTTCTACTTGAGATTCAAAAAATGATGGCCAAAATTGTTGATACATGAAACAACAAGCATATAGTAGTGCATGGGAAGAAAAATCCTTTGGAAGCACGGGGACCCACCAGACTGATGTGGATGCATTGACCAATGATGCAATGCTCCATTCTAACAAATGGAGATGCTTTCAAATGATGCACCATTCATCAGATGCAAATCTAATGTGGAAGATTATAGGGTACAGATGCACATGACAAGTATTGCATCTTCCTTTTCTTGCTCCAATGGTGCAACAAAATGAAGTTTGTTAGTCTAACAACACTTTAGAGATGTGCTAGGGTGCCATGTGGCTAAGCTAACATCATATCATTTTTCTCTTATTAGCTCACAAGCTCACAAGTAGACAAGCTCACAAGTAGACAAGTAGACAAGTAGACAAGAGAGGGATCCACCTTGATCGCTATCTTATATACCAATGACTAATGACACAACAAAATAAAGTATGGATGCCCAAAAACCTACCAAGTGTCTCAACTTCCTTCATTTGGCCTTGCATTTATGTTTTCCAAAGCAAAAACTGATGCAGAGCACACAGTGGAAGCAATTCAAAACAGGGTGAAATACCCACTAACCCACATTACAACTTTAAAAATCCTTTCTCAAAGTTCACATAGCATTGAAACACATACATTCTTTTATGATCGGCAAGACCATATGCCATCGGCTAACCAAATACCTTTCGCACTGAAGTCCTTCCTCATACCGATGTGTCTCTGACACCACTATCGCTACGACTTCTTCCGTTGGTATAACTCAGAACCATTCCACCAACCTATATCTCTTTCTGATAAGCTTAATACCAACCTTTGCCTTCAGCGAGACTCCTTGCATCTAACACAATGTATATGTGCAATATACATTCAAAACATACAACCCGAATATGCATTCGGTGGGACCGACCATTGACCTAACACAATGTATATCCTCAATATACTTTCATAAGATACATTTGAAAACATGCATTTAGAATATGCATTCAGTGAAGCTGACCATTGACTTTCCTTGTATCATATGAAATGCACTTTCACCACATGCAGCCGCAACATGTACTTCTGAGATATGCATGAACATTCAACTGCGAGATACACATGAAATGACCCCAACATACATTAGCGATATACACATAGAATGTATACCCGGTGAAACAACACAAATCTTCACTGATCTGAACCTCTGTAAACCCTGTATCTTCTCAGATCTACAACCACATAGATCTTGGACTTCACCAACCTAGCACATGATGGCGCTAGGATCTATCTGCATCTAGTACGTGATCGTGCAAACATGAAATCAAACAAAATAGAAAACACAAATCGAAAGCGTTGTCCAGCCATTCCACTGATTTCGAAGAAATCTAACTGGTGGAATGGATTAACGATCCATCTCGGCCACAAAATAGGAAATCGATTACACAGAGAAAACTAAAGGAATCGAAAGACAGAAAGATGCGCAATACATAATTTTATTATGCCTTTTAGAAAATGTACAAACACGGATGCTCTGTTTACAATTACAAATCACTCTAATCAGATCTGAACTCAACTACAACTGATTACATTTGATCTGCTCTGGGGTATTTATCTACTCGCTTTGAGTAGTACTGACTTGACTCCAAGCAGCTGGGAGACTAATCCAAGTGGCTGGGAGATCTAACAACCTCCAACTGCTTAACAACCTTTGGGATTATAGATCGACAAGTGTCCTTGGGACTTACAACATAAACCTAGATACAAACTAAAATAACATGCATTGGTCAAACAGACCTTATTACATAAATAGTCTTATAGGACCTTATTGGAAACAACAAAATGTACATCAAATAGTTAAATGCCTCATGGAGGCCACTGTGGATTAGGTGCTCATGTACCATACTCCCCACCGACAAAAGAACTTATGTCCTATGAGTTAATTCTTTGTCTTGCTCCACCTTTATCCTCTCCTGTCGCATGTCTTCCCCATGATCTGTGGACTGTAACCTGCTTCCATGGAATCAAAGACTCATGCCTAGCTTTGTATGCTCTACTCACTCCTTGCCATGGGTGACTGCTTGCCATCAGACCTATCCTTTGCTTGCCATTCTTTCTTACTATCATCTCTGTCTGAACACCTGCATTGGAAACCTTGGGTAATGCTTCTTGTACCGCTGTTGTGGCAGAATATGTTTGCCTTTCAACTCTTTGTGATTCTAGAGGACAAACAATTGTCCCTACTATGATAACATCCTTGTCTTTCCAATCAACTGGTGGTTGCTTATAACCCTGCTCTTTGACCTTTTTCTAATCCATCTGATCTCCATCATCAAAAACTAAAATTGCCTTCAAACTTTGATCCTTAGCAATCCCATTCCCTAAGGTATCCTCAACTGCCTTTATGCCTTCTACTGTAGGAATCTCCACAAACTCTTTCTTTCCCACTAAGATGACCTTGGCTGCCTTCTGTACTGCAGCATCCTCCTGCAATGGTGTCATCACAAAAGTCCTCCCATCCTTCTTGATGGTATAGATGTTAGCATATCCATCATACAATGCTCTCCTATCAAATTGCCATGGCCTACCCAAAAGTAGGTGACAACATTCCATGGGCAATATGTCACACAAAACCCTATCCTGATATTCTCCAATCTAAAAATCAACATATTCTTGTTCATATACCAAAAGTGATTGACTATTATTGACCCAAGATGCTTTGTAAGGATTTTGATGAGGATTCCTTTCTAGTTTCAGTTTATCCACCATTTCCTGAGATACCATATTATCTGTAGAACCAGAATCTATTACTACCTTGCATAGTTTACCCTTGGTTTTGCATTTGGTCCTGAAAAGAGCTCTCCTTTGTATCATGTCCTTGGATGTATTCAAGATTGTTCTCCTTAGCATCAATGCTTCTCCATCTTGACATGGTGCTGCACTCCCCATTGGAGAGTTAACACTTGCATCTACCTCCTCTTCTTGCACATATTGAACTCTCTTTTCATTCTTCCTATCACCACCTGATCATGAACCTTGCCTCTCTGGACATTTGAATGCTGTGTGACCAATTTCATTACAATGATAACATCTCCTAGTGAAAACATTAGAACCTCTACCACTTCCAAATCTACCTCTTATGCCTTTCCATCCACCTCTAAAATCAGACTGCTCCTGTCCTTTACCAATCTCTTCTTGGTCCTCATTGGTTTGCCTTATTGTAGGGGCTGATCCTCTCCCTCTTGTACTACTGCCTCTTCCCCTCATGGACTTATCTTGTCTCCTTTTCATCTTCTCTTCAGCCCTTAAGGCCATTTGGAAACACATATTCACTATTTCTGGTGCTAAGATGCTGAACTCATCTTGGATGTTCATCCTTAGGCCATTCAAGTACTTAGCCACTTTCTCTGACTCTTCCTCTTGTCTCTTTGATCTGAGACTGAGTTTATGAAATTCTTGTGTGTATGCATTCACATCAAGTTCTCTCTGTCTGAGGTTCTACAATTTCTTATACATCTGCACATCATAGTCCAGGGGTAAGAACTGTGCCTTGAGTTTGGTCTTCATCCTTTCCCAGGAGGTTATCATATTCTTCCCCTCCTTGACTCTTTCACTGTGTTCATAATTCCACCATGCAAGAGCAGATCCCTACAATCTTGCCTTTGCCAACTTAACCCTCTTATCATCAGGGATTTCTTTATATTCAAAATGACTGTTCAATGCCTCAATCCAATCAATCACCTCTTCAGCTTCCATACTTCCACTATACATAGGCAACCTATCTATGGTGTCCCTATTGACCGACTTTAATGCATTTAAAAATGCCCTCTGGTCTGCTGGTATCTCCTCTATCTTTTTACTGGTTTCAACAATTTCTGCATCGCCTTCATCACTATCACTTTCAGCTTCCCTCTCTTTGCCTTTGGACTGCTTGAACTCTCCCAACTTGGATGCAAGCATCTCCTCGATCAACTTCTTAATGGCGTCTTGCGACATACTTTTGGGAGGCATCCTCTCTGCCTCTGTCTCGCTTTCTTTGTCTGACATAAACATTCACAGACAACACCAACACTTCTGCAGATCTTTCGCTAGCTCTGATACCAATTTGATGCAGAGCACACAGTGGAAGTAATTCAAAACAGGGTGAAATACCCACTAATCCACATTACAGCTTTAAAAATCCTTTCTCAAAGTTCACATAGCATTGAACCACATACATTTTTTTATGATCGGCAAGACCATATGCCATCAGCTAACCAAATACCTTTCGCACCGAAGTCCTTCCTCATACCGATGTGTCTCCGACACCACTATCGCTATGACTTCTTCTATCGGCGTAACTCAAAACCATTCCATCGACCTATATCTCTTTCCGATAAGCTTAATACCAACCTTTGCCTTTGGCAAGACTCCTTGCATCTAACACAATGTATATGTGCAATATACATTCAAAACATACAACCCGAATATGCATTCAGTGGGACCGACCATTGACCTAACGCAATGTATATCCTCAATATACTTTCGTAAGATACATTTAAAAACATGCATTTAGAATATGCATTCAGTGAAGCCGATCGTTGACTTTCCTTGTATCATATGAAATGCACTTTGACCACATGCAACTGCAACATGCACTTGCGAGATACACATGAAATGACCCCGACATACATTAGCGATATACACACAGAATTTATACCCAGAGAAACAACACAAATCTTCGTCAATCTGAACCTCTGCAAACCCTGTATCTTCTCATATCCATTTCTTCGACAACCACACAGATCTTAGACTTTGCCAACCTAGCACATGATGGCGCTAGGATCTATCTGCACCCGGTACGTGATCCTGCAAACATGAAATCAAACAAAACATAAAACACAAATCGAAAGCACTGTCCAACCATTCCACCAATTTCAAAGAAATCTAACTGGTGGAATGGATTAACGATCCATCTTGGCCACAAAACAACAAATCGATTGCACAGAGAAAACTAAAGGAATTGAAAGACAGAAAGATGCGCAATACAGAATTTTATTATGCCTTTCAGAAAATGTACAAACATGGATGCTCTGTTTACAATTACAAATCACTCTGATCAGATCTAAACTCAACTACAACCGATTACAACTGATTACATTCGATCTGCTCTGGGGTATTTATCTACTCACCTTGAGTAGTACTAACTTGACTCCAAGCGACTGGGAGACTAATCCAAGCGGCTGGGAGATCTAACAACCTCCAACTACCTAACAACCTTTGGGATTATAAATCGACAAGTGTCCTTGGGACTTACAACATAAACCTAGATACAAACTAAAATAATCTGCATTGGTCAAACAAACCTTATTACATAAATGGTCTTATAGGACCTTATTGGAAACAACAAAATGTACATCAAACAGTTAAATGCCTCATGAAGGCCACTGTGGATTAGGTGCTCCTGTACCAGACAATATGGCCCACCACATATGACATGGATAGGCTAGCCAATGGCACAACATTATTGAGTTGTCAGACTAACAACTCTTTAGAGATGTGCCAATTGTTTCAATTTAAATTGGGATTAAACTGATCTAAATAAATCCTATCCCAAATAGAATATAAAGATCCCAAAATGCATAAAAATACTTGCATTGATAGAACAAAGGGACTAAAAAGCAAAATGGCCACCTCCAACTCAAAAATCACATAAATTCATAGAGTCCTACTACATGATGGAAAAATGTATAACAAAGAGATTTATGTCAAAGATAAAAATGGGGTCATGATAGCACTTTACTCTTGAAGGAGATGACTAGCCTGAAAAATCAATAACGGAGAGATAATGCTCTATAGTTTTTTCAACCTCTCTGGGGATCCTTGCTTAAAAAGGATGAACACAAATATTTCATATCTTGGGGCATAGATTCAAAAGGCAAAAATAAAATTTTCGAAACTTGGTACTATGCACTAGAAAAATTATAGCTTCTCCATGGAAGCTTGAAGTTGACTCCACTCCTCATTAGTTGGAATCTCCTTCTTATTGAAGGCCTCAAAAACCTTGTCAAGTTATATGGTGTCTTTATAATAGATATTTTGCATGTTCTTGATTACGGCCTTGACTTGTACCTCAAGTTGTGCCAATGGCCAGAACATTGTTTCCACTTTTGCCATGGTTGGCATTTGTGACCATTTTTGAAGGAATGAGTGGTTCTCTTTCTTTTACCTAAGAAGTCATTTGAATTCTTCTTCTTTTATTGCATTATTATTTTCACCAAAGGGTGAAGGAAGTCCCTACTACACTAAGGAGATGAAATGATCCTACATCCCCTACATAGTCTGATCTAAGATCTAGATAGTTGCACCTTGCACTTCTAAGTGGATTTGTCCTTACTCAAAACTTTGGTGAATTTCATTATCATAATCCTTTTATTCATGATATCCATAGAGGATAGAGTTTTCAAAAATCTCTGAGCTCATAGCTATCTTTGGGGTGAGTGAATTAAAGAATTTTTTAATCTTGGACTTCACTTCCACACTGAGTGCATGTGGAATCTATGAATTTCAATGCAAATCTTAACTCCATGACCATCTACAAGATTCTCATCTCATAGGATACATATAGTTCCTGAATTAAGGGTGTATAACCTGCAACTTGTTGTGTCCTTTGTATGTCCTCTTGAAGTTGCTAGATTTGTTGTTCCTAGGAGGTGATGGTTTCTTTGTCAATTGACATCTGGTCATGTAGGATCTTTATGGATTATTTCACCTCATCTAGCTCTTGGAGATACTTCTACAACCTATCTTTCAATAGTACATTTGGAGATACTTCTATAGCCTACCTTTCAATAGCACATTTTCTTCTTTCAGGGACTTCTTGAAGTCGAAGAGTTCACTTTCTCATTCAAGGTAGTCCTCTTAACCACCCTTCGCTTCTTTGTTTCCTCTACTTTCTCTAACCTCTTCCTATAACCTTCTAGAGATAGGCTAAGCTTCTCTAGCTTAGTTTGTCGGTTCATGACCTTCTCCCTTTTGACCTACATTTCTTCATTTGATACCTAAGACTGGAGATCTTTATTCATATCTTGTAGTTGTTGGTTCTAAGCTTTTACCTAAGCCTAGAGCTATTTGAGAGTTCTTTTGGTATTTTCTAGCTCAATCTCCCTCTTCTCTATCTTTCTACTCACCTTGATAAACTAAGTGGTGACCATTTTCTAAGTTTCTTCCATTAGTTCCATTTGGTCATCAACTCTAGTATGTATCAAGTTCATCTTGACATCATTGACCTAGTAGTCCTCGAGTCTCATTTGTCCTTGTGGTTTGTTCATAGTGGGATTCATATGTGCAATCATGATTGATTATTGTATCAGGTCATATTGTGAAGGCATTTGCTTTTGATCTAGGACCATGCCTTCTTTTTATATTCTACTTTCCATCTTGGCCTCATGCGCTTGCCTAGTTATCTGCATCTATTGGTGCAATTACGATGGCAAATTGATGAAGCCACCAACAAAAGGAGAACCAAATGGTACACCATAAGAAATGTGACTATCTATTGGGAAGGGGCTAGAATAGCTCTAGGGAGCAAAGGAGAGTGGATCATCATTGTTAAGGATGAGAAAGGATGGAGGCTAGAGATGGGAATTGCACCTATTGTAAAATTGGTAGAAATGGTTGCAGGATGCAAGGAAGAAATAATTAGGTAGTAAATGGGGAAGGGACAACTCTAGAACTTTGAACACCAACCATGGTTGAGGGTTTTTGGAAGGGTGTTTGCATGAACATTGGAGTGGATGGAACCCCTAAACTAGCTAATTATGGAGAAGGAATTACTGGTGAGATGGCTAGAGTGAACAAAGACACCGATGGGGAAGTTGGAAGTGCAAAGGTGACTAGAATAGGGGTAGCCATAACAACATGGGTTGGGCAAGATTGTGACATTGTAGACATAGTTGGTGATGATGGAGGCAGGGGAATAGATACAATCATGGAAATAGAAAGTACAATATTAGAAAGAGCAAAGGAAGGAGGAGGGAGAGGGGTACTTACCTATTGTACTAAGGTGGATGGAAGAAGTTGTTCTAAATCATGTTGCATTGTCAGCACTTGCTCAAAATCTAAATCATCAGAGCTAGACTCAAGAGTCATGACCAATCTCCTTTTCCTGAGAGACTTGATTATTTAGGCTCTTAGCTTGGCTATGCTTGCATTGAGGAGGTGACCCACCTTCATAGTCTTGTTGCTATTAAAGGAGGTGGGACATCTACCTCTTGTTAAATTGAGGTTCAAATGATGAAGACTACTTGACTTGCTTTTCGAAGCTCTCCATTTCTTTCTAGAGAATCTATTTAATAACTTGATGCATTTGAATTAGTTGGGCGCCTAATCTCATAGATGCCAAAGGTTGATGAGTAGATGGGGTGGGATCTTGAGAATTTTGAGCTTTTATATCATGTGGAGAATAGGGTCATGGGGTTCTACCTGAAGATTCTTGGGGTGCTAAGATTTCCTCTATAGAGGCATTACTTGATTCCTTAGAAGGAGTACTCTCTTCTTCTTCTTCTTTTGCTCTCAAAGGACCAACAACCTAAATATTTCTCACATCCAAGGCTAGAGAATCATGTTTTTCATCCTAGAGATCTTCACATTTCTTGTCTACAATGATTTCTCTAAATGTGCACTCTAGTTTGGTGATCTCTTGCTTCTATTTCTAGTAGGAATTGATATTGTCGTCCACTAATTCTTTAGACTTATGTGATCCCACAATAGTGTGTACAACTTTTTAGCCTAAGTGGGAAATTGAAATCAACACTTTTAACCAGACTTTTGCTTTTTGTCACTTATAACAAGCAAACCGTTAATAATTTGAAGATGATATGAACTAGTGATTTTTTAGATTTTGTGTAAAATTTCTATATATCTATAATTAAAAAAATATTTCTTGTCATTTTTGAAGCATTTTAATAACTTGTTTTATACTTAGAGTATTTTTAATGAGTGAAATTTATTTCATAATGCATAACTTTTATTAGGAATAATATAAAATTGTAATTTTTTAAAGAACATATCACTAACACTAATATCTTGTGCATACATAATTTTTCATAATTTTGGTTACATATTTTATTTATTATTTATTTTTTAATTCATGTATTAATTAATTTAGAGTGATTTTATTCCATAACACAACTTTTTTTGTGTATATCAAAATTAATTTGTTTTATTGAAACAAGGACATTGATATGGAGTGCATAGATATTTTTTAGATTTTTTTTCCCTTTTTAAAAATTTCCATGTGTGTTGAACATAGACCCTTATCTTTGGTAAAAAACCTACTTTCACTAAAAAAATATTAAAACATATCATAATTAAATAAAGTATGTTACAAACTACACTTTTTAGAAATCTTACTCTAAGGCCTACAATCCTACTAAATTTCATGTCATTGTGACTCTGTTTGATGGTCCAACCCCTACTTCAAAATAAAAATTTATTTTAAAACTCTATAAGCAACCATGAGATGGCATCCTTAGCACCTTCGAATGACCTTCCATGAAGTGTTTTGAATGTTAAACATTAAAAAGGAAAAAAAGGGGGCCCACCTTCATTTGAAGGTACCCACCTTCATTTAAACCCCACCCTTCATGAAACATTTAATAATTAAAAAATGTATTCATTCAAACGTTCACCTTCATTTGAAGGTGTTTTACAATTTTTGGCACCTTGGGCTCATTTTTTTGGCCCATCCCACAATTGGGACACACTATTGTGGGATCACCCACTTGAGAGTCTTTCTCAAGCCAATCCCCATTATCTTACTTGGATCATAAATATGGGTGGGCACATAGCATCTCTCCTAAAGTGGTAGAGGCTTTGAGGGGAGCTCATGTATTTCTATGTACATGTTGGAAATATCACACATAGGGCATCTTTTAGCCCCAATTCTTGGCCAGTTCTACTTAATGAACTTCTCCCTAGACTTTAGGGCCTTGATCCACTTTTCCATGAAACCATCTGGGTAAGTGCAAGAAGATGGGGGGCCAAAAAGGGGTCTTAACTGGCCACTTTTTTTTTCTGAAATCAGGAAATACTGGCCTTGGATGAGAAATTGAGCATAGTTACACTCAAAATTTGGAGATGCAACCAAAACAATGTTCGTAGTGCTCCGAGTCTACTTTCTAAACTACTATTTTTTTTTGAAAATGGCATAGATTAAGGGGTTCAAAAGAGGGAGCCACAGAAATTGGTGTTGTTTCTGTCAAAAAAACATAACATAGCATGTTTTGTGGCTCCCTCAAAAGGTCAACTTTTTTTTGGTATTTTTAAAATCGCTTTAGTGAGAAATTAGCTAATAGCATGTAGTTTATGCCCGATTTTTTTGATTATTTTTTGATGAATATTTGATTTTTTACTAATTTTCAAAGTGGACACATCCTAAAAAATAGAATTTTGGCCGTGCTACCCCTATAAATTTTGAAAAATAATAGAAAATCATTTTTTTCTTTTTTTAATATTTGTAGAATGGAGTCTAGTTTCTAAATATGTAATTTTTTTAAAATTTCAATGAATAGTTAATTTACAATGAAAAAAAGACCAAACAGTGGTTTTTGCCCAAAAACGACACATAAACAAAAGAAATTAAAGATGAAAGGCTTAACATTGTTAAAATGTGAAAAAAATCACATCGTCAAATAGCTAAGAGAAAGCCTAACATTACCCAGGTGTTCGATTTGTTCGACGTTGAAACATGTGCAAATCTGAGGGTTAGCACGAACGAAATTATGTGAAATCTTGAAGAATCTAGAAAAACACGTCTATGACTGTTCAAAAGGCACTCCAAGCCTTTGGGTTGGAAATCCAAAGCAAATCCCAAGCCCAAGGCTTGGGATTCCCAAAGCAAGACATAACGCGAGCGCGTTATGTTTTGCTTTGCATTTTTCCTTTTCAGCAAGTCTGTTGTTTGTCATGTTTGACATAACGCGAGTGCGTTATAACGCGCTCGCGTTATGTTCCCCTTAAATTTTTTTATGTTCAAGGCTATTAATCATGTATGTATGTATGTATGCCTATATGTATGTATGTATGTATGTATCTATGTATGCCTATATGTATGTATGTATGTATGTATGTATGCCTATATGTATGTATGTATGTATCTATCTATGTATGTATGTATCTATGTATGCCTATATGTATGTATGTATAGTGTCGAGGGCAGAGGAGGGTAGAGATGGGAGTGAGCCAGATAGGGGAGGAGAGGGGTGGATAAGGATTGAGTGATTAAGGTTTAAGGTTGAGGGTTGAGCGTTTAGGGATAGGATTTAGAGTTTAGGGATAAGGGATTAGAGTTTAGGACCTTAAGGGATTAGGGTTTAGGGTTGAGGCTTTAGGGATAGCGTTTAGGGTTAAGGGTCGAGGGATTATGTTTAAGGTAGAGTGTTGAGGGTAGAGGGATTAGGGATTAGGGTTTAGGGTTGAGGCTTTAGGGATAGCGTTTAGGGTTAAGGGTCAAGGGATTAGGTTTAAGGTAGAGTGTCGAGGGTAGAGGGATTAGGGATAGGGTTTAGGGTTGAAGGTTTAATGATTTAGGGTTGAGGCTTTAGGGATGAGGGTTAAGGGATTAGGGTTTAAGATATAGTGTCGAGTGTCGAGCGTGTAGGGATAGGTTTTAGGGTTCAAGTTTTAAGGGTTAAGGGTCGAGGGATCAGAGTTAAGGTTGAGGGATTAGGGTTTGACATTGAGGGTTGAGTACATTAAGGTACGAGGGTTAAGGGTTTCGGGATAGGGTTAAGGGTTGAGGGATTAGGGTTAAGGGATAGGGTTGGAGGGTTTAGGGATAAGGGATTAGGGTTTAAGGTATAGTATTGAGCTCGTTGAGGGTCTAGGAATAGGGATAGCATTTAGGGTTTAGGGATGAGGGATTAGAGTTGAGGGATGACGGATGATGGATTAGGGTTGAGGGATTAGGGTTTAGGGATAAGGTTTAGGGTTAGGGTTGAGGGATTAGGGTTTAAGGTATAGTGTTGAGGGTTTAGTGATAGGGTTTAGGGTTGAGGGATTAGAGTGAAGGGTTGAGGGATTAGGATTTGACGTTGAGGGTTGAGGGTTTAGGGTTTAGGGTTTAGGGATAGGGTTGAGGGTCGAGGGATCAGAGTTAAGGGTTGAGGGATTAGGGTTTGACGTTGAGGGTTGAGGTTCGAGGGTCAAGGGTTTAGGGATAGGGTTGAGGGTCGAGGGATTAGGGTTAAATTAGAGTGTGAAGGGTGTAAGGATTAGGGATAGGTTTGGAGGGTTTAGGTATAAAGGATTAGGGTTTAAGGTATAGTATCAAGTCTGTGAGGGTTTAGGAATAGGGGTAGCAGTTAGGGTTTAGGGATGATGGATTAGAGTTGAGGGATGATGGATTAGGGTTGAGGGTTGAGGGATTAGGATTTAGGGATAAGGTTTAGGGTTGAGGGATTAGGGTTTAAGGTATAGTGTTGAGGCTTGAGGGTTTAGGGTTGACAAATTAGGGTTTAGGGTTGATGGATTAGGGTTTAGGGTTGACGGATTAGCATTTAATGTCGAGGTTAGGGTTAGAGTGTCAAGGGTAGAGGGATTAGGGATAGGGTTTAGGGTTGAAGGTTTAAGGATTGAGGGTTGAGGCTTTAGGGATGAGGGTTTAAGGCTTAAGATATAGTGTCAAGTGTTGAGGGTGTAGGGATAAGGTTTAAGTTTTAAGGGTTAAGGGTTGAGGGATAGGGATTAGGGTTTAAGGTATAGTGTTGAGGGTTGATGGTTTAGGGATAGGGTTTAGGTTCGAGGGATTAGGGTTTAGGGTTGATGAATTAGGGTTTAATGTTGAGAGTTGAGGGTTGAGGGTTGAGGGTTGAGGGTTGAGGGTGACGGATAGGGTTAATGGTCAAGGGATTAGGGTTAAATAAGAGTGTCAAGGGTAGAGGGATTAGGGTTTAAGGTATAGTATCGAGCCTGTTGAGGGTCTATGAATAGGGATAGCATTTAGGGTTTAGGGATGAGGGATTAGAGTTGAGGGATGATGGATTAGGGTTGAGGGTTGAGGGATTAGGGTCTAGGGATAAGGTTTAGGGTTGAGGGCTGAGGGATTAGGGTTTAAGGTATAGTGTTGAGGGTTTGGAGATAGGGTTTAGGGTTAAGGGATTAGAGTGAAGGGTTGAGGGATTAGGATTTGACGTTGAGGGTTGAGGGTTTAGGGTTTAGGGATAGGGTTGAGGGTCGAGGGATCAGAGTTAAGGGTTGAGGGATTAGGGTTTGACATTGAGGGTTCAGGGTTGAGGTTCGAGGGTCAAGGGTTTAGGGATAGGGTTGAGGGTCGAGGGATTAGGGTTAAAGTAGAGTGTGGAGGGTATAAGGATTAGGGATAGGGTTGGAGGGTTTAGGGATAAGGGATTAGGGTTTAAGGTATAGTATCGAGTCTGTTGAGGGTTTAGGAATAGGGATAGCATTTAGGGTTTAGGGATGAGGGATTAGAGTTGAGGGATGACGGATTAGGGTTGAGGGTTGAGGGATTAGGGTTTAGGGATAAGGTTTCGGGTTAAGGGTTGAGGGATTAGGGTTTAAGGTATAGTGTTGAGGGTTTAAGGATCGGGTTTAGGGTTGAGGGATTAGAGTGAAGGGTTGAGGGATTAGGATTTGACATTGAGGATTGAGGGTTTAGCGTTTAGGGTTTAGGGATAGGGTTGAGGGTCTTGGGATCAGAGTTAAGGGTTGAGGGATTAGGGTTTGGCATTAAGGGTTAAGGGTTGAGGTTCGAGGGTCAAGGGTTTACAGATAGGGTTGAGGGTCGAGGGATTAGGGTTAAAGTAGAGCGTGGAGGGTATAAGGATTAGGAATAGGGTTGGAGGGTTTAGGGATAAGGGATTAGGGTTTAAGGTATAGTATCGAGTCTGTTGAGGGTTTAGGAATAGGGATAACATTTAGGGTTTAGGGATGAGGGATTAGAGCTGAGGGATGATGGTTAGGGTTGAGGGTTGAGGGATTAGGGTTTAGGGATAAGGTTTAGGGTTGAGGGATTAGGGATTAGGGTTTAAGGTATAGTGTTGAGGGTTTAGGGATCAGGTTTAGGGTTGAGGGATTAGAGTGAAGGGTTGAGGGATTAGGATTTGATGTTGAGGGTTTAGGGTTTAGGGATAGGGTTGAGGGTCGAGGGATTAGAGTTAAGGGTTGAGGGATTAGGGTTTGACGTTTAGGGTTGAGGCTCGAGGGTCAAGGGTTTAGGGATAGGGTTGAGGGTCGAGGGATTAGGGTTAAAGTAGAGTGTGGAGGGTATAAGGATTAGGGATAGGGTTGGAGGGTTTAGGGATAAGGGATTAGGGTTTAAGGTATAGTATCGAGTCTGTTGAGGGTTTAGGAATAGGGATAGCATTTAGGGTTTAGGGATGAGGGATCAGAGTTGAGGGATGACGGATTAGGGTTGAGGGTTGAGGGATTAGGGTTTAGGGATAAGGTTTAGGGTTGAGGGATTAGGGATTAGGGTTTAAGGTATAGTGTTGAGAGTTTAGGGTTGAGGGATTAGAGTGAAGGGTTGAGGGATTAGGATTTGACATTGAGGGTTGAGGGTTTAGGGTTTAGGGATAGGGTTAAGGGTCGAGGGATCAGAGTTAAGGGTTGAGGGATTAGGGTTTGACATTGAGGGTTGAGGGTTGAGGTTCGAGGGTCAAGGGTTTAGGGATAGTGTTAAGGGTCGAGGGATTAGGGTTAAAGTAGAGTGTGGAGGGTATAAGGATTAGGGATAGGGTTGGAGGGTTTAGGGATAAGGGATTAGGGTTTAAGGTATAGTATCGAGTCTGTTGAGGGTTTAGGAATAGGGATAGCATCTAGGGTTTAGGGATGAGGGATTAGAGTTGAGGGATGATGGATTAGGGTTGAGGGTTAAGGGATTAGGGTTTAGGGATAAGGTTTAGGGTTGAGGGATTAGGGATTATGGTTTAAGTTACGGTGTTGAGGGTTTAGGGATCGGGTTTAGGGTTGAGGGATTAGAGTGAAGGGTTGAGGGATTAGAATTTGACGTTGAGGGTTGAGGGTTTAGGGTTTAGGGTTTAGGGATAGGGTTGAGGGTCGAGGGATCAGAGTTAAGGGCTGAGGGATTAGGGTTTGACATTGAGGGTTGAGGGTTGAGGTTCGAGGGTCAAGGGTTTAGGGATAGGGTTGAGGGTTGAGGGATTAGGGTTAAAGTAGAGTGTGGAGGGTATAAGGATTAGAGATAGGGTTGGAGGGTTTAGGGATAAGGGATTAGGGTTTAAGGTATAGTATCAAGTCTGTTGAGGGTTTAGGAATAGGGATAACATTTAGGGTTTAAGGATGAGGGATTAGAGTTGAGGGATGACATATTAGGGTTAAGGGTTGAGGGATTAGGGTTTAGGGATAAGGTTTAGGGTTGAGGGCTGAGGGATTAGGGTTTAAGGTATAGTGTTGAGGGTTTAGGGATAGGGTTTAGGGTTGAGGGATTAGAGTGAAGGGTTGAGGGATTAGGATTTGATGTTGAGGGTTGAGGTTTTAGGGTTTAGGGTTTAGGGATAGGGTTGAGGGTTGAGGGATCAGAGTTAAGGGTTGAGGGATTAGGGTTTGACGTTGAGGGTTGAGGTTTGAGGGTTGAGGGTTGAGGATTTAGGGATAAGGTTTAGGGTTGAGAGATTAGGGTTCAATTATATTGATTGCCTCTCTAGTTTTAGGGTGTGGATGTTTTGGAATCAATCAGGAAGTCTTCAGGAGACTTTGTGGAAGTGGATTTGAAATCACTTGACAAAACCCATGCTATTTATGCTTGGATAAGGATTTGTCACAAACTAGAACTTCTGCTTCCAAAGAAGATATGTCTTTCTTCCTCGATGGACATTTTCTATCAAGAACTTGATTATGAGGGCTTGCCCCTTCATTGTTATTCCTATCATATGGCAGAGCATCTGGCAAGCTCTTGCAGGAAATAGGAAAAGTTCTCCCTCAAAAACTTTGTGGTCATTAAAGTCTGAAGGGGAAGGTTTGGAAAGAGATGTGATCAATGCTCTGACAAAAAAGAAGTGCTTTCATGCTGTTGGGAAGTTCACATGCACATTTGACACATTGTACCACCTTTGCATGATCTTTCCACCACCTTTTCTACTTTGCCAACTTGAGAAGGAGGAAATAACATAGTTTTCACACCAAGTTTGATATATATCGATTCAACTTTCAATTTTTGTAGTGTTGCAATGTTAATTGTGATTCAATTTTAGGAATTTAACATTATAGATTGGTTAATAGTATTGTTGTTAGTAATTATATTTGAGTGTTATTCAATTTAACATTGAAAAGGAAGCAAGTGGTGAAAAACTCAAATTGTTGAGGAGTTTGATGCAAGAAGAAAAAAACACTACATAATTGGGTACTCTCTCCATTCAAATCTTTATTTTTTAGGTATGTCAAGTCTTTACATGCATGTTCTTTACATTTTCCTTATTTGGGATTGAATTACTTTATCATGCTTTATCATACATGTTTAAAATAGACACATTCCCAATCAAGAAAACAACCTACAATCTCACATGATGCCATGTATATTTTCTACACTTGGGCTCTTTAATAATTATGTGTAATAAATAGACCTTAACATACCATGATGTCAAACTATACAAGAATAAATCCTTACAACATAAAAAAAATACAATCCCACTATTATCTTGTATTCATTTCTTAGGAACTAATATTGGTCTCTTTATCATGCTACAGACAAATTCTCCATCATGCTGAGGAAACGATCAAGAATTAAACCAACACAGGAAGAGATAGAAGCTAAGAATGCAAAGAAAGCAGTGGCTATGAGGGAACTTCGAGAGAAGAGGAAATTGGACACAATAAATGAAGACATACCAATTGAAGAGGAACCACAACCATCAAAAAAAGATATGGTATCGGTGGCACAAAGAGAACGAATGCAAAAACTTTGTGGTACGAGAGATTTGAATACCATAGTTGGAGACACATCCTCTACTGCATAGTCAACATGTAGGGACACCATCTACCACATCTCAAGTTGAGAGTACATCATCACTCACATGTGATGAAGGAGGTACGCCATCGTTCCCACCTCAACCTCAAGGTATGCCATCTAACCCATCTCATTTAAATATTGATGAAATTCCTAATGTTGAGATGAATTTACCTAACTTAACACCACCTAGAATTTTGCATAGAAAGCCAAAGTATTTGATTGATATTGATGAGAATATTTTGCAGCCAATGGAAGGTAAGATTCCAAAACGCACTTGTAGAAGATATGCTAATAAGATTTGGAGATTGTTCTTTGAAAAGTTAAATGAGACTGCAAGATGTCAACTATTCGTTGAAATGATGCGAAGTATAAAGTATAGGTCTATCATGAAGATTCTTGGGTTGAGAACATCAGAGGCTTCAAGTGAAAAATTTATTGTCAAGAATCTAATGAGTGCGTATGAGAGTGTGGGTAACACCTCATGCACAAAAGATAGTAATGCAACACGGCATGTGATTACACCGACTATAGTAAGTAGTCAAATGAGGAAAGCTCGTCTCATTAGAAAGACAAGTCAAGAATTGAGAATTAATAGGAAAACTTTATCAAGAGACGTTGGAAGATGCCAAAGAATTGAAGACACTAATGCCAATGAATTATGGGCGTTCTCGGGGAGACTACCATGAAAAGATAAACCAATTGTTGAAGCATTGAGAACACTAATTGAAGACTTTTGGAAGAATTACACAAGGGTATCTTCGAATCAAAGGGATGTGGTAAGAAGGAGAATCGGTAGTCAGAACCGCGAGCCACATCCAAAGCATTTTTTGGATGAGACTCAAACACAGTTTTATGGTAAATTTCTAGAGAAGTATCCTCAAATTAAAATTTGTCAAAGATATTTTGAAATGCTAAAACCTTTCTATGTTAAGATAAATCACACACGCACTACTTGTTGTTGTAGATTACATATTGAATTTTCTAACCATTTTGATGCTTATAGGTCTATATGTTTAGATATGCATACTAACAATGATTTGCAAGGTTGTGCCATATGTGCCCCACCAACATCTTCAAGAGACTTCATATCAAGAATTTTATGTGAAAGAGAGGAAGGTCAAATATTCTACAAGAAATTATGCTTGGATGGCACATGTCATCGTTGCGGTGGCTTGCACCATTTGCCAATATGTGAACATATGGAAAGAACACATGCAGTTGGAAACAAACTAGTAGAGTTTAGCAATTATAAAACAGTGGCATACAATACAAAAGATGGTAAAAAAGCAAAGAAGTGTGAATTGGTTATTGAAAAGATTCCAGTGTATCAGTTTATGCCTATATTTCATGACAGCATAGTGTATGAGTATGCAAGACATGCCCATAGAGCTTGATGGTTGGACTTGCAATTCAAGTTATGCAAGGACACATTTCCAGTTGGTAGCATTGTTTCAGTCGTCGACTTTGTAGAGAACTACAGTCTACAGCCACAGTATGAGGTGCAATCACAATATTACAACTCTAAACAGGTCTCTATATTTGTGCACATCGCATTCATTCATGCGAATGATAGTACAGAGGATGACAGAAAGATCATAAGGGAGTATAATTTCTATATTAGTGATGATCGTACGCATTCTACAGAGTTTGTGCAAGGTTGCTTTCAGGTGTTCTACAATGATTTGGCTAGAAGGGGCATATCGTTCAGTCAGCATATCATATGGTCGGATAACTGTGCGTCACAATTCAAGAACTCACAAAATTTCTATTGGCTGAGTAGGAGGCATAATTTTACAGGTATTCAACATATGTGGAACTTTTGTGAGGCCGGGCATGGAAAGGGGGAGCATGATGGTGCAGGAGCATGTAGCAAAAGAGCCATAGCACAAGAAGAGTTGAAGTATAAAGACAATGCAAAGTAGACAGATGCAAAATTGATTACTAAGTGGTGTAATGCTTCCATGGGTCCAGGTAATGAAGGTAAGTCTTCAGTTCATAGATTTTTTGGTTGATAGATGATACTAACATTGCACTATATGAGGACTATTGTACACTGACAGGATCAAATGAGATGCACTCTTTCAGAAGCTCAATTGCAAGTTCATGGATATCCATACACGAAAGATGTCATGCTTTTGTTCTTCCTGTACAATTCAAGTCTGGGATGAGTGCAAGCCAAAGGAGTGGGTTGACGAATGGCAGTTAAGTTATCTTAGCCCACTTGACACGTATCGACCCCCGACGGCACTGGAACTAACACAGATGGAATCATCAGTTGACTTTGACCACATATCAGATTTAGTTCAACCAGGTAATATAGGGCACGCATATGCATCTAATTTCATCTAGTTTAACCAGGTAATGTCATCTTACTTTGTAGTGTTTTTGTTATGTTGACTAATTTTATCTAATTTGCTACACATCAATGTAGGGCACGTATATGCAGTTATTGCAGATGAAGATAATGAAGAGGGAACAGATTATTACTTATGTCATTGTGTTGAGGCCAAAAAGAAATTGGAGGCCCCTGTTACAGATGGAGAAAACATCGAATACCCTACAGGCTCAGTGGTTAGTACTGGAACATGGCTTAGAAGGTACCCACATAAGAGTGTTAATATTTGGCTATTTTAGGACTTTGACACACATCGAAAGATTCTTCATTACTCGAACCTTGTCGTGGCATCCAATGTTCATTTGATAAAGTATCGGGGTAGACCTTTGAACAAAATCTTGTGGAAGGTGTGTGAGTCTGACCATAAAGCAATGCTTGACACATTAAAGAGTAGAGCAAACCCGGATGGTTCATTAGATTAATTTGTAAGTATTCACATTGATTTTGTAAAATCATGTTACATTGAGTTGTAAGTATGCACATTAATTTGTAAGGTTTGTCTTTTTTTTATTTCCTCCTGTATTTTTACACATATACACATTTTTACATCATCATGTTATGCATTTTTGGTGTCATGCTCCTGATGCGACCAAACTCATAACTCACCCTACTTTCTCTAGACACCATTTGATGATCTCTCCAACACTCTGGATCCAGGGTGCCCAATCATGATGATGACCTATATACCATTCTCCCAAGGTGCTCATAATGAATGAAAATAAGACCAAGGGCGCCCAAGCTTAATAAACTTATTTCTTTCAATTTTGATGATCCAAACTCTTGCAAAACGACATCCACTTTCATGCCTTTAGATCTTCCTTCACATACAGGGCGCCAAATGAAGTTGAAAAATCTACATAAGGGCACCAAAATGGATGAAAGGAGACATGAAATGCGCCTTAGGACTCCATGCTAAGGTTTGAGCCATTAAAGTCTCTTGATATTAGGCGCTCATGATGATGAAACTTAGAGCTTTTTCCTTTCCTATGCGTTCATCTAAGATGTTTGAATGATAAGGAGTGCCTCGACCTCTATAATGTACATTGGGCACCAAAATTAAGGTCATTTTAAGTCACTTTGAGTCATTTGGGGTCAGTTTGAGTCTTTGAGTCATGTTGCAAAAAAGTGTCAATGTTGTCAAGTTACACAAAGCAACTTTTGCATTTTTGGTGTCCTGCTCGTGATGCGACCAAACTGACTGTTCCAACATGTCCGGATGAGTACATTTATGCTAGGCATGGTCCTATTTTTCACCCAAACATGTCGAAACAGTCCGAGCTACATTGTACCGACGATATCCCTAAAGAGTCTAAAGTGCAAAAAGGTAGCAATCTTTGACGAGATGTTACTAGAAAATCGTGTCACTTAGAAACATTCCATCTAAGGCAACACGATCACGTAGAGTACCTCTACAATAACCTCTCTTAGTTTTTTATATCTCTGAGGCATTTGCCTGTGGTGAAAGGTTTTCTGCTGCCCCAAAAATCGTCAGAAGGAGGCAGTGTAAAGTTGCAAAGGGGTGTAACTTTTGTCCTGCTCCTGATGCGACCAAACTGACTATTCCAACGTGTCTGGATGGGTACATTTACACTAGGCATGGTCCTGTTTTTCACCCAAACATGTCGAAACAGTCCGAGCTACATTGTACCGACGATATCCCTGAAGAGTCCAAAGTGCAAAAAGGCAGCAATCTTTGACGAGATGTTACTCAAAAACTGTGTCACTTAGAAACATTCCATCTGAGGCAACGTGATCATGTAGAGTGCCTCTACAATAACCTCTCTGAGTTTTTTATATCTCTGAGGCATTTGCCCATGGTGAAAGGTTTTCTGCTGCCCCAAAAATCATCAGAAGGAGGCAGTGTAAAGTTGCAAAGGGGTGTAACTTTTGTCCTGCTCCTGATGCGACCAAACTGACTGTTCCAACGCGTCCTTATGGGTACATTTATGCTAGGCATGGTCCTATTTTTCACCCAAACATGTCGAAACAGTTTGAGCTACATTGTACCGACGATATCCCTGAAGAGTCCAAAGTGCAAAAAGGTAGAAATCTTTGACGAGATGTTACTCAAAAACCATGTCACTTAGAAACATTCCGTCTGAGGCATCGCGATCATGTAGAGTGCCTCTACAATAACCTCTCTCAGTTTTTTATATCTCTAAGACATTTGCTTGTGGTGAAAGGTTTTCTGCTGCCCCAAAAATCATCAGAAGAAGGCAGTGTATTAAGTCAAGATGAAAGCCTATTCACTTTAGGTGCCAATCTCAAGTTGCATAATCATGAATGGGCGCCTAGAGCAATAAGGCGCTACATCATGGTTCCAGGACCTTGAAATGGCGCCCAAGCATGTAGGAGGAATTTTCAAGGAGCCAAAATGTTTTTGAAACTCTAAGGAACTAGTCCAAAGACTCTATGGTGCCATCTTGATACCATTGAGTCAACTTTGGAACTCAAACATATTGAAACAATGTCTAGGAAGCTAGGTGCCATCTCTTGCCAGTTCAACCTCTCAGATGCGTCAACATTGGAAAGACTCTTAATGAGCGCCTAAGTTTGAATTGATCTTGTGATTGAAAGTTTGGTGATGTATTGGTGCAAGATGATCTTTAGTTGAAGCAATCTAAGTTCCAGGAAGGGTTTAGAAGTTATCAACCTCTTCACTAAGTTAGGCGCACTTTACAAGCTTTCTTACCCAAGAGTTGCACCTCATTAAGACAAGGCACATCTTAACCTTTGGTACTTTTCCAAAGAAGCGCTTTAGTTTATTAGCACCTTTGGACCTTGTTTTGCATTCTAAAAGAGAAGGCGCACTTTGGAGGCATTTCTAACCCAGATTGACGCCTAGTTATAGTCATCTCTCTGGAGCATTGCAATGTGTTTTAAAATGAAGGAGGACATTTCATAAGTTGGGGAATTGATCACTAAAGACCTTAGAGTGTTTGAATTACTTTAAGCAAGAAGGCGCATTTCCATGGAGTAGCATACTCTAGATAGTGCCTAATGCCATCAAGGCACAATTCCACCCTCACTTTGGTGCCTATCATCAAGAAGGGGCATTAGGCATTCCTTGAACAATTCTGAGTGTTTGAATTTCGTGAAATCACCAAGGAATGTTGGGCACCATGCGTATCCTCAATAAGCTTGAGTTTGCGCCTAGACAAGTTGGTGCTTATTCATGTTTTAACTTCCCTCTTGAAGCACCTAACTTGGGAAAAAGTTATCTTGTTGTTAGTCAAGTGTTTGATGTGTTTTGGAGGCTCCAAAAGACTTCCTCTTGCTAGGCGCTCTTCTTGGCAACTACAACCTTCAACTGGCGCCTAGATCCTGAAGAAAAACACTTGCAAGTGTGGGCGCACTTTCTTTGTGATGGAGCATCAAACTGGTGCCTAGAAATCCTAATGCATGAAGTGAGTGCCTAGGATCCTATTGGTCCAATAGGTGGTTTTGGGATCCGTGTCAAGTCATTGGATTAGGTTGCCAACTCAGAATGATTTTCATGCACTTAGACTTCGCCAAAACTAGTAGGAAAATAT
The DNA here is from genome assembly GCA_027924645.1 of Cunninghamia lanceolata. Lineage (NCBI taxonomy): Eukaryota > Viridiplantae > Streptophyta > Pinopsida > Cupressales > Cupressaceae > Cunninghamia > Cunninghamia lanceolata. The sequence continues at coordinate 1,830,191 of BSBN01001860.1, forward strand.
TTGGGGGGAAACCACACTGATAAAAGTTGGGTAAATTTAACCTCCAAGTCTGATTAGGCTCCATATAACAACAATATTTATATCATGTCCCTTTGCTTTATGAAACAAGCAGTATGTGTCAAGTCATACGGATAACACTATGGTCCTTAGAAATTTCTCTGTGACTTTTGATAAGATTATTTACTATTATGTGGATGCTTGATAGTATTATCTTGATCCATTGGACTAGTGTGGCTATGAGGTTGGAAAGTGTTGCAACCTCCATCCTTTAAACTTCTCCACCTTGTTATGGGTTCTTTTGAGTATTTTCACTTGCTTTCTCTTCGAGAATATTTTCTAATGATACATGATGTGTCATAGATCATTCAACTTGATAAACAACATGGAGGGATTCTCATGCCTCCTATACTTCTTGCAAGTTTCTTTATAGATAGCTCACATCATTGTCCATCTAGGTGGTCATTTCCCTATATTATGATAAGATAATCCTGTTAATGAACTTTGGATTGAATGAGAATCAACATGCTTTGTCTTGACTAGAATAGTTGGGATGGACAAAAATCTATTGATTCTAGGTTGGGTTGTTAAAGGTCAAGAAGTTTTTGTGTCTAATGCCCTCTAAATCTAAATATTCAAAATCATACTGGTTCAATAAGTTACAACAAACAGTTAGGTAGACAATAGACTATAAGGAACAAGGACTACACATGAATCCAAAACAACACCAGTCAATAAGGACATCACAAGTAACTCAACATTACTTCCAGAGGCGTTCACAAAAATAAAGGGGAGAACACAACTAGAGAATGCTAGACTGTAGTAGGGATGAGTGTCTGATGCAGAGCACATAGTGGAAGCATAGAATTATCAACTTTTGAACCTTCGAACTCACTATTGGAGAGACAACATACCATTGGCAAGCTTAAAATTTCATCGGCTGATAGGCCGATGCCACCATGACTCCATTTGATTTCACTTCTGACAAACATCCCATCATTGACTCTTATTGGTCAGACAGACCGCTATCGGTGACTTTATATCCTTTCACACTGATGTCTTTGTCACTCCAATATGAGACTCTAAGTCCCTCGCCTATCGGTAGGACTTAATACCATCGGCACACTCAAAAACTCTTCTGCCGACACACCAATCTCACCAATGACAACCTTCGGACCACACCCATTGGTGAGACTCCAAACATCGGTGAACTCTAATCTCGTTGGGCCGATACACTGATGGATTTTGACTGTCGGTGTGACCCCCTTCATCGGTGAATCTCTCAACTGCTCTTCTGATGTGCCGATGGGATTATCTTCTGATACACCGATGTCTTCGACTTCGAACCACACTCGTCGGCAAGACAGACCACTATCAGCAAAGCCTAACCAAGGTCTGCTGATACGCCGATACGACCAACTCTTGACATCGATACAAGGTTCTTTTGAAGGCAAAGGGTGCCTAGGCTTATGGGGCTCAATTTGATGTATTTAATGAAACCTCAAGGTGAATTGATGCTTATTGAAAATGCCACTTAGTCCTTCATTTGCATTTTAGGCGCCATTTCCTATTGACTTATATACTCCTCCTCATGCTAGGGTGCCATAATGAAGTGGTTTAGACAATAGGTGCACTTCACTTACTAGAGGCTTGTTCTCCTTCCACCTTAGGTGCACTTTTATGGTGGAACAGGTGTCAATGGGCACCTTGTCTTAAATGAATGCTCTCTCTAAGTTGGGCACCCTTTTGAGGCTTTATGAGTTACAAATTGTGCCTTAACCCTTCATGCTTGTTGCTCAATGTTTGAATGTTTAAGAAAGTCTCCTTTAGGCGCTCATCTTAATGACTTTTTCTCATTGCGCAATCATCCTAATGACTTGGATATTCATCCTAGTGTTTCAGGATATCAGGCTACCAAACTTAGTCATTTTCAGGATCTCAAACATAAAGAATAACATGATGATTCATTTTTTGTATTGCATATAGTTGACATTGTATGCTACTCATAAAGAATATTAATATTTTCTGTTCAACATGATGATTCATTTTTTTTTTAAATACAACTTTTATCTTTTAGTTCCAAAATGAGGTTTAGGTGATACTTGAATAACAATAGCTTGTTTATTGGATCAACAAACATCCTATGTAATACAATTGGACTTTAAATATTTAAAGCAACCATCTACAAATATCCATATAAACGTGGATTTATAATGCAAGTATGGACGCCATCAATAAAAAAGATTTGTATTAACCAAATATCGATATAGGCATACATTAATATCTATCGATATAAGTATAACATATATATAAAATAGCCATATAGGCTTACAAGAATGCCATATAGGCATACAATGTCAACTATATACAATACAAAATATATGTCCACAAATGCCATATAGGCATACAACAAAGGAACACAATAAAAAGTCATTCCCCTCTGGCTAGTGAAGAGAATAGATCACGGGCAGCCTTTGATCTTCTAGGGGATGGAGACGTGCATGTGGGTGGTCTACTACGAACCCGAGGGCTACTCCTCCTATTTAGTTTTTCCTGCATCTTTAGCTATTACAATAAAAAGTATAGACATTAATATATAGAAATTACATGTTATAAAAAATGAAACATTTAACAAAATAATCACTTACCGCTAACATATAATCTGTCTCCTCACTTGCCTCAGTAGCAGGAATAGGCCCTGGTGATGTCATGTCCTATAGAAACCATCCAGATAGAAATTAAACTTCAAATCAATAATCTTTTGATTTTTCAAAAATAGACAACTATAACAATGAATGTAAATAGAAATTTACTAATCTGCCTCACACCCCTGTCAATGCCATGGAGCTATGAATCGCAGAGGCCACACCTGGCTCCATTGCCCTATGAACATGGGGAGGTATCTCCGCAGCCTGCATCATCTGGAAATAAAACAACATTATTCAATTACAAAAACTATACTAGTGATGCAAATCATGGCTCCTAACATACACACACGTTCATCTAAACATGGAAGTACACACAATAAAGCACACAAGTCACATACAAAAATCTAGTAAGTACAATTCATTCATTAAACTATTTATTTTATTACCTCCGTAAAGCTTTGAAGTCCACCACCACTGGCAGGTGTTGCCATGAAATCTATAGTATTAACCTATTCAACATCCAAAATCAGATATTAGAATACCATTCATATAATGATGCTATTCACGTGTAATATTTATAATTGTTTACTACTTACATACCCCAACAGTAGATGATCTAGTGTAAAATGCAGGTGGAGAACCACTAAAAACTACATTGACGCTATGACCCTGATATTTCATTAAAATCATCAATTTAAATTAGTTAATCTTGCATTTCAAAAATGAAATTTAATAAATTAAATTCAATAAACTTGCTAATATTTACCTGAGTATCAAGGCCGAAAGTCTCACTCAGAAGGGTATCTGTCATCACCATCTGCTCAGCTGCAGATGTAGCCTGTGCACCTGTGTCCTGACTATCCATGGGGTCATAACCATAGGCTGACCCGCAAGCCTAACAAGCATGGGGTGGGACCCTACTCCTCGCACTATCTCCCAACCCACTCTGTACTATAGGACCGGCATGCTCTATGATGCTCTGGGTCAAGGCACTAATGGACTGAAGTGTATTGACCTCAACACTCTCCTTCACAATGGAAGGGATAGAAACATGCTCATGGGCTGGTCTACTAATTACTCGTCTCACTACCCGTTGTGGGTCAAGACGTGCCCCTGGTCTATCTTGTGCTGACCCCCCACCTCTACCCTAGAAGTCTCGCATATCAAAATAGTTTGGCACTTTATTGAGGACAAACTCGCAGTAGAGTTTCCTCAAAAAGTATTGCGGGACCTCATTATTATAGCATGGAGGATGGTCAAAAACCATCCACCACCTCTGCCCAAAATTGTCCCTTATCACTTGGTTGTTGCACCAATGGGTAGGGAACCTCTTGCATGTAATGGGTGGAGGTTGATTTGTTTGTGGGTTTGTGAAAATGGAACACACGTCTAATTTTGTGATTTGTAATTTTTTCACATCTTGGTATGACAACTTGTCTGCATAATAATATCTGAACTCTCTCCTCTTATCCATCCAACTAGTTATTTGCTTGCTAATTGAATCTACATTTGATAACATAGATTCAAGAGATTCAACAAGCGTGGACCTATGCAAGGTTGAAGTGGAAAGATCTTTCAACCTTGCAATTATATCTTCAATTTCTTTTTAGTTGTTTTCAATTTGCCTCATTATATTTTCTTGTGTTCCAGGGGCATGTCGAGGAATGGATGGAGGAGGTTGTTGTTCTGCAGGTATTTCCTCCTCAGGATTTTGTGGATTTTGAGGAGGAGGAGGAGGAGGTGCATTAACATTTCCTGACAATTAACGAAATATATATCAAAAACCAACTCAAACCTACCTATTTAGAAACAAATTCAAACAAAAAAACAAATATAACTCACTCCTTTGGCGTGCTTGACGTCGTGACGGCATTTTGGCGATGAATCGATAAGGTTTTTGTGTTGAATGGAGCTTTACAAAATGTGAGTGCACTTTCTAGGGTTTGCAAGCCATGGACATAGAGGAGAAGAAAGAAATGAAATGAGATAGAAGCCTTTTTTTTAATTTATAGCAAGTCAAAACGCGAGCGTGTTATAACGCGCTCGCGTTTTGTATTAATTTTTTTTAAAAATAATTTGGCCACTTTTTGGCCCCCCATCTTTTTGCACTTACCCATCTAGATCATAGATCTAATAGTCTTCAATTAGTTCCAATTTGAGGTCTACCAATTTGAGCATGAACAATTGCTCATAACATTATTTATTCATAGCATCCCATCCAAGGAGAAGGGAATGCCATACATGGCTTTCTTTTTCCTTCTAGCTCCATATTTAAAGTCAACAACATCTACTTGGTAGATGTACTTAATTGCAAATATCTTATTTGATACATATTTGGGAAGCCAAAAGTTTACTCTTTGAATTTGTGGAGCCAGATCATGGTATAGCTCTCACCAAAATACCACTTAGTAGGATTTTTTATTGGTTAATATGTTCTCTTGAATAGTTGAGAGTTGGGTGAGCTCTTCAATTTTTAAGTTAGCAACTATAGGGGATAAGAAAAGCCTTGTAAATTTGTAGTGTTTGAAGACTTTGCTAGCACATGGGTCCATGTGAACACATGATTTATCCTTGTAGGATCCACCATCTCATCCATTATCATCATTATAAAGATAGGCTGAAAGAACTATGCATTCTAGTACAATAGCAGGTGTGTGAGAAAACAATAATACCTAAACACCCTTTGAGCATTGAAGTGCTTGAGTTGGTAGTGCAGGTATTTGCAATGGCATCTATAAAGTCAAAATAGAAGAGTTGCTCTTGCACAATGGTCTTCATCTTATGGAGAGCCCCTAGTTGGAAATCATGGTCCATCTTATCATTGTTGAGACCAAAAATAAATGCTAGCATTGAACATGCATCTCAAACAATACTCTTGAATTGATTGAGAGGAATGCAAATAACCATTATAGGTCCTAGGAAGTTTAATAAATTACAAGAATTATTGAATGATGTTGTTCAAATTTTATATAGTACTAATTTGATCGCTCCCCCTCTCACATGTCCTTTAGATCCAAACATACCATTTCCTAGGACCTAAAATTCAAAAAAGCATCTTGTAACTTCCATAAAGTTAAAAATCGCTACACTCAATCATGCATGGGTCTAAACACACAAAGTACAAGATCTTATGGACAAGAATATGATTAAGATTAAAGGTGTCAAGGACAGTGGAAACCCTTCAATTGTACTTGCCAAATAATAATTGGGAATACACACAAACCCCTTCTAGAATCTTATAGATAATGTTGGTAAATGATACAAATGTGGATAATGGTAACACAAATGATGACAATGTTGAAACAAAAGATATATCAACAACATGAGATACTAATTAAAGTAAGGCTACTTTGGGTCTAGAATAAGAAGATGGGCCAAATACACAATAGGGCACTGAGTTTCTTAAACTAGTAGACTCATATTTTACACAACTACCTAAGATGGTGGCACTAAATTAGGGGTAGATAAATGTATCTTTGATCTTGATTCTTTCTTCAAGAAATGTAAAAAAATAATTATATTTTTATTTCTCAGAAGATAAATGGTGACACTAAATTAGGGGAAATAGAACTCCTTATGTTGGCTACTTCCATCCCTTTAGAGACAATTTCTTATTGTTGTTGCATATGGCCTTAGTTGATAATTACAATCATTATTTTAATAGACTTAATTACTCCCTTGCATAAAAATTCATAAGTTATATCATTTTATTCAAAGAACACTATTGATAAATAAATTCCCAATTCACACTTAGATATGTGTGTTAACCAATAATCTTTATCTTAGATGGATAGGGGAAAAGACCCAATAGGTGAGACAATTCCAATGGTTGAGATAGTATATGTGCATTTAAGGCCCAATATTTTTTGAAGTTTAGTACTAGTAGTTGTGACTTTAAGGTTGTTAGTGTTACTATAAGTACTAATAATTGAATGAAATGTGCCCTTTAGATTTAAAAAGCAACCAATCATGTGATGCCACGTCAACCCACCAACAAAACATGACTTAATGCACACCTATTGGTCCACCCTTTTTTGGGGGGAACTATCTGACACCTCAACAAAAAGCATGCTGATTGGGCATCATATTTGATGATGTGGCCCTGAAACCTTAGTTATAAGCAAGGGCGTTGCCAAGTAAGCTACTGTAAAATTTTTGGAGTGATTCGAAATTGCCACGTATGATTTTGAGAGGCGTGAAGTTAGGGTGCACCACTAGTGGGTCCTCTCCCCTAAATGTTGAGAAACTTGTGGGTGTGAACTAATGAGTAAGTGATAGTACTTTCTACTTCGTGAGTCCATTGAATGTCTTGTCCTGTCAAGAACATTAAATAATTTTATGTCTCATTTAAGGCTTCTATAAATAAGTGATAGTACTTTCTACTTAGTGAGTCCATTGAATGTCTTGTCTTGTCAAGAACTTTAAATAATTTTATGTATCATTTTAAGGCTTGTATACATAAGTGATAGTACTTTCTACTTGAGTCCATTGAATGTCTTATCTTGTCAAGAACATTAAATAATTTTATGTATCATTTTAAGGCTTCCATAGAAGTGTGGATATGGACTATATAACACATATATTAAAATGTTCTAAATTAATGAAACAATTGAGATAGCAAAGATATGTTTTTAATAGAAATCATTAATTTTCCACAATCCATATTTTTGTGCTGAGTGCTTCTGGATTTGACTGTGTTTAAGATTTTTCCCTCAACGTTTCGGATCACACTCCATGATCCATCATCAGGAGAAAGATAGCCAGAGAAGAGAATTAAAGTGATCAATTGCAGACTAAGACTGAATAAAAAGAGTGGGGTGGTGTGGCACGAGATCCAATGGGTCACTTGGGAGAGGAGCCAGAGGCTCAAGGCTAAGGGACCCAAGAATAAAAGAAGATAAGAATAAGAGAAAAATAAATGAAAAAATAAATAAATAATAACAAACAAGAAGAAAGGGGGAAAACCACAAAAATAAACTAAATATGAGGGCAAATCTAAATGATAAACTGACAAGATAAATTAAAGTCAAAAGACAAAATGGAGAAAAATTAATAAAGGAAACACAATGCAAAAGGTAAATAAATAAAATAATAAAAAAAGAGACCATAATTAATTAAAATTAGCAAACCAAAAAATAAAAAATTAAGAGAGTAAGAAAATAGAGAAAAAAATAATTTAAATCCCATTAAAGAAAATGGGAGAAAGATAAAAATATAAAATTAAAAGAGGGAAGGACAATAAAACACAAAAAGACCAAGCAATAAACCATTAAATAAAATAAATATATTAAGAATCAAGAAATCCTAAGAAAAAGAAGGGAATAACAAATAAATACATAAGAAACATAAAGTAAAAAGGACTAGAAGAGAGAGAGAGAGAGATAGGGGACCTATTACGCAGAAAGGAGGGAGGAAGAAACAAGCAAAGATAAGTGCAAGGCCCAGAGGGGAACAAACAATCCTACAAAACAAGAGAGACCGCGGGAGAGACACAAGACACAACCAAAAGGCAACCAAGAGGAAGCAATAAGAAATCTAAAGATAAATTAGAAACCATCAAGAAATAAGGAACAACCATCTACCCTGAAAGCCCGGAGAAGCCAATCCTCCAAAACAAAAGAGAACAAGAGAATAAGGAAATTTGCATGCAAGAATGTATACAAGGGCTCCAAAAAAGAACAAAAATACTTATAACGCAAGCTAGAAAGGGTCAAGAAGGAAAGTGATCGAGGAGAATCAAAGAGGAAGGAAAAGAACCAAGAAGAGGGATAGGGAAAAAACCCCGAGGACCTAGAAAGACATGCTGAAAGGAAAGGAGAAAGAGATAACTTGAGTGAGAGGGTGACAGGGACGAGGGGCTCGGAGGGATCAAAGCTAGTGAGACCGCGGACAAGAAGACAAGAAAAAGGCAAAGTACCACAAGAAAACTAGAAGGGAGAACCAAATTGCCGCATGCGAGACCAAAGAGAAACCGAGGCTAGGGGTGCAAAAAGGCTATCCTGAAGGTCCGACAAGGAACGAGAGAGAAGAGGGAAGGAAGCCACGGAAGGACAAAATAGGGAAGGCCAACCCACAGACGAGGGAAGGGGTGACCAGGGCCGAAGGAGATGGAGGGAGAGGGAGAAAATGGAGAACCGAGCGGAGGAGAAGGGCTAGGATCACGTAAGAAGGAGGGGGCAGTTTCTAACGCTGGATAGAAGAGGCTGCCAAGAAAAACTTAGGTTCCAACCCTCGTCTCGATTGAGGTTGGTTGGGTGATTGCCGATTTCTATGGCCTCTTTGAGTTTCCTTTTGAAGAAGTTGTCTTCCTTGACCGCAATTTGGGTGTCTTCTAAACAAATGTGGTGCTTGGTTTTGGAGGAGTGTTCTGCAAGGGCCGATTTTTGAGTTCGTTCGTGCTTGATGTCGGCATTGTGCTCTTTTATTCTAGTTCTAAAAGAGCGACTAGTTTCCCCAATGTAGGGGGTGCCGCATGAACACACGATCTTGTAGACTCCTGCATTGAGGTAGAGGTCACTCGGGTCCTTCAGAGAAGGGATGCGACTCCTAAGGGTTGAAATGGGTTTAAAAGCACAACGAAGGCCCTTTTTTTGAAGAATTTTAGAGATTTTGTTGGAGATGCCTTCAACATAGGGAATCGAGGCCACAGGGGGGGTTTGAGGACAAGGGACATTGGGAGAAGAGAAGAGGCGGGATTTGGCTTGCCTGAAAGCTTTGGAGATGAGTTTGCTTTTGAACAAACATTTATGTTTTTAATGTTTTAAAATATTTTTAAAAAACATTCATTAAGATATATTAGCTTTTATTTTAGGTAAAATTTAAATATTAAGATATGAATTGAAGGTGAAAAGTTAATTGTTGTTGTTCCCTTTCTCGCTTGAATCTATTTTAATATATCTTTCAATTCATCTTAAATTAAAAGACATAAAAAATGAAGTAATCATAAATCATATATTAGACTCTTTGTATGCCCTATTCAAACTATGGAGTAAGATAATGGGTGAACTAGTATTCTCTTCCAAATCTTTGAAGGACCATAACTATTAGACCGCTTAAAAAATTTAAAATATAAATAAATAAAATGTGCACTAGCAACCTCTACTTTGAATGGAAGGTTTGGATAGGTAGAGCATAAAGCTCAATAATTTGAAAAAGAAAAAGCTATACCTTTTTTTTATAAAATAATAAAAAAATATTTTTATATATAAAAAATAAAATAAAAAGCAAAAAGCTACACATTTGGTGGATAACGATACAGGACTGTGCCGACAGAAGAGGGAAGGACCCACTGGTGTGACGTCAGCATTAAATAACTTCTGACTGGAGAGCTGGAAATACATTTGGTTTTATATCTGCCAAAGAAAACCGCCTACAAATATCCGCTTTGCAGTGCTTCTCCCATTGTAGCTTACATTTCTACTTGAAGGAGATTATTTTCTGAAAGTTTCTTCCGACATGGGATTTCACACAGGCTACCATAATATCGTTATACCCAGAGTGCTGCTTTACTTGGCATTAGCCCTGGCTTATATAAAGAATGGAATATGTTGGTTTCTTTCTGGTTTTGGGCTGAACGAACCCCCACAAGACGAGAGCTATTTGTGGGAAGAATTAAGGGAAATCCCCTCTGCCATTTCTTCAACATCAGGTGAGATGATAAAATATAGGTTGCCTGTTATTACATTCCGAAATGTTGCAGAGAAATTGATTGAGATTGAGGAGGATTTTGTGTGCTCTGTCTGCTTGAGCTCTTTCCAAGAAGATGATGAAATCCGAGAACTGTGCAATTGTTGCCACATATTTCATAGAAATTGTTTGGATAAATGGATTGATAACCATCAGGATAGCTGCCCTTTCTGCAGATGTCCCCTGCTTCCACCGACTGAAAGTGTTGATGCAGATGAATGCTTTTAAAAATGATAGGCAGATGATCAACCCTCGAAACCTCTATTTCTATTTCCTAGGGTTAGATTCTTTTATTTCTATGCATTTTACTGCCTTAATAAACTTTATTAAATGGAGACATTTATTCGTTTAAAACGAAATGTTCTCCTCAATTGGAAAACTGGACTTACGAGTGTTGCTTGATTGGGTCAGTGAATTTAAGGGTATCTTCAATATGCATTTTCTATATGGATCTGTGATGTTAAAAATACAGAGAGTGTTCTCCCAAACAAAGTATATCTTCCTTATGTATTATCAAAATCTAATAATTTTGATATATAGTTTTTATAATTATTAATTTTGATATGGAAAATTATGTTGAAAATGGAGAAATTTATTTGTTTTATTTCATTTAGAAATTTAAGGATTTTTAAAAAACATATATAGATATGTCTCTATACATAGGGATTGTAATCAATAAACTTTATAGTTCCACCACTCCCCTACAAACTTCCTTTCATCACATGTTAAAACTAGATGATAGGGGTTTGCCTATAACAAATAAGCTTATTAGTTACCCATGTACAAATGAAGAAGATTTAACACCAATGGCTTCTCAAAAGTCCACAAATTTATCTATGCCCAAAGGCTTGGTGAAGACATCAATAAACTACTCATTGGTTGGTGTATAAACTAGTTCAATTTTCTTGTTGAGGATATGCTCATGAATGAAGTAATGATGTACTTCATATGCTCTATGTGAGCATGGAATACTAAATTCGTGGACATATTCAACACACTTTGATTATCACCATACATAATCATGGATCAAGTTGTGGGTGCTGAAGATCCTCAAGGAATTGTTTGAGCCATATTGCTTTGCATGTTATTGCAACAACTACCTTATACTCTTTAGTGGATGACAATCCAACTTCTTACATCTCCATTAAGCAATGGTAGATCCAAGATTGAAGTAGTAACCAAAAGTTGATTTCCTAGAGTCTTTACAACCTGCCCAATTTGAATCTAATAAACCAACAAGTTTAAATATTCATTCTTTGAATATACCAATCCAAAGTTCTATGTTCCTTGAAGATATCTTAGAACTCTCTTTGCAACTAACCAATGACTTTGCCCTGTATGAGTCATGAATTGGGGACAATATTCCAACTGCATAAAATATGTCTAGACAAGTAATAGTCAAGTAAATCAAATTTCATACCAAAATCCTATATAGTATTTTATTGGATCCTTTACTATTGAGATCTTTAGTCAACTTAGTTCCTATCTCCATTAGTATTGATGAAGCTTTGTAACCTTGCATTCTGAATTGTGTGATAATTTTTCAGGTGTACTTCATTTGAGAGAGGAATATTTTTCCAAGTGTTTGCCACACTTCAACTCCAAGAAACTAATGAAACAATCCAAGATTAGACATATCAAAATTGGTCTTCATATCTCTTTTCACTTCATTGATTAGTAACTAATCAATCCTAGTAATGAGGAAAGCATCAACGTACAACATAATGAAGAGTAATTTGTGATAAAAAAATCTTAATGCACAAATCTGAATCAACATTAAAATATTGAAATTCACTATGAAGAAAATACTTATCAATTTTTGAATATTAGGCTCATGGAGCTTGTTTTGACCCATATAGTTCCTTTTTCAAGAGGCATACCATATGTTCCTTTTCTTTTTCAACAAAACCAAGAGATTTTATCAAATATACCTCCTCTATCAAATATGCATTTAGGAATGAACTTTTCACATCCATTTGGTGGATTTTCCAACTATATTTTGAAGCAAGTGCAATAAACATTTTGGAAGCACATGCTAAAAATAGTTGTGACTTTCATCATCTTCAATATTATCATCAATCATCATACCTCCTTGTTTACCTTTGTTCATATCTTTCTTCTTCTTGAAGCATTCACACTCAAAATGACCTAGATGATTGCAATAATCACAAATATTTCCCTTCTTCCCACCATTATCCAAAATACAACACTCATTGTTTTGAATTCTTGCCCTTGAACTTGGAGGCAAAAGAATTTATTATTTAGCTTCATCATATCTATTAAGCATTTCTTCATATTGCAATAGTATACCTTCGAAAGCATCAGATTTCAAGGTTGCCAATTTTCCATTCAATGTGGGCATAATCTTGAAATTCTCAAATGACTTTGGCAAACTATTAAGGGTTATAAAGATGAGATATTTATCAACAATAGAGTCATGTGCATTAGTGAGATGATTTAAAATATCCTTGATCTAAGATGCTCAATTATCAATCCATACATTCTTAGATTAAATAACCAAGTTCAAATTAAATGAGCTCTCACATCATTGTTGTGCCTAAAGATCGTGATGATTATGTCCTAAGTTTCCTTTGGTGTGGTTGCATTCTACATATTTTCTATCAATGTGTCATTGATAGACAAGTTTGTCAGGGCTAGTGCTTGACATGATTTCTTGTCAAATTCTTCTTGTAGATGAACATCTATGGGATGTCATGTTCTAGTTTCATCAATGATGAAGGTGTGTCTCACAATATAAAAAGGATTTTCATTTGATAATGTCATTCTCAAAAGTTGTCATCATTGGTTAGCTTTATGGAGATGACACCCAATATATTATTTACCATTCTATAAAACTTCTAAAAAATTGCTAGCCCATAAGAAAAATGTTCTTGACTTTATATTATATTAAGGCAAAGACTTGATAACAATCTTTGGATGAGATCCCCTTTTCTTTAATATGGTGACGCCTTTAGTTTTAACAAGAGAGTGCTCTTTTAATATGTATTCATCATGTTTTCAATTTGGGGGCCTTGTAATTTTTTATTAGTTTTTGGCTCATTGTTTTAATATTTATTAACATCAAAGCTTAATATTTTAACTTGTGGCTTCTCTTTATTCAAAATCGTGAATTTTATCGCCATTAATTATAATCTCACAAATTAATGTTGCTCACTTTAATGCAGAATTTGTTGTAGAAAAGGAATTGTCCCAGCCTTTTAGATTTAACAATAATCTTGCAATCAACACTACAACTTTTTCTTTAATATCAACTATTGAAATTGGAGAATACTATCTATATTTACTCTATTTTATTTAGAGAACCAAATATCCTTTAAATAGGAAAAATGTAGACAAGTGCATCTCTATGTGTAGACACATAGGAATTGTGTTGAATAATGTTTATAGTTCTAACAAATTAGCTCTTAAGTTTTATTTTAAAAAATATACTTTATTGGTTATATTTGAAATGTATCTTACTAATCTTATATTAAAATTTGTATGTTATCTTGAAGTTTTAAATTTAAACCATTGCCTCTAACTCTCAAACAATATTTTTCACATCTCATAATAGTTTCCAACAAAAAATGCTTGAAAAGAAGCCACAAGGCACATTGTGAAGAAAATAGCAATTCCATAATTTATATATACATTACAACATTGCGATGTACATTTAAATAGTAAATGCATATTTTTGAAATGCTTACCAAACCTTTTTATATTAAAAGAGAGAATTTTGATGTCAATAAAGCCCCAGAGTGTCAAGTCATGCCAAAAGTATTCAATTGGGTGTGGTAGTTTGTTAATAAATATCCTTTTACTTTAGTGTTTTTTGAGTCTAAATGTAATGCCCACCTATAACTTGTTAACTCTTTCCTTGTCCTAATTTTTCTATGATTGGATTAAATGTTATATTTAGTTGATTATTATATGATGTAATTTCAAGATGGATATGTGCCTTGCTAGATTACATGTCCTTATTGGTCATTAAATGTTGCTTCAAATATAATCTTTGTTGTTAGATTTGATGCTTCATCTTGAGTACATAATTTATATAGATTTTTAACCAATGGAAGGATGTGAAGGAGAATGACATGGATTCACTTGACCTTCTCACTATACCTAGTCCCTGTGGTTGAGTTAGTGACCTCATAACTATTGTGGTATCTTCAGTTGCTTAATCCATCATATTTGGTCATGAATAAAAAGAAGTTTCTTTTGTTTACCTAGTTTGCCACTAATACAAATTGTTAGTGATTCCAGATCCTTGTGTTCTGGATGAACTTGCAAAGTGGTTGTTTTCTTTGTGTGTTTATTTAACTTGAATTTGCTTCCATTTTATCAACTTTTTGGAATGCTTATTTCAGAGTGTTTGTGGAATAACCTTAAATGCTTTGTTGAAAGTTAGTCATTTAATTACCATCATGTTAAGGTCTTACACATTTCAATATTATGGAAATATTTGGAAAATGCAATAAATTAAAGGAAATTATTGAAAAATAAATGCATTAGTTAATTTGAGAAATCATTATGTTAGTCATTTAAAAGTAATTCTTGTATGCATTTGAAATAAATATGTTAACTAAAATATCAAAAGAAAAATCTCTATTGAAAAATAATTTATTTTTGAAATATCCTTTCTAAATAGCTTGTTGGGTGTGAAATGGAAAAGAAAGTGAAATGGGAGTTTAGGAATTTTTGGAATATTTAAAAGGAAAAGGAAGGGTTTAATTATTATTCACTCCTTTTGCTAAAAAACTCTATTTCTTTCCTTCTTATGTGTGATGCTTGTTTTGAAATTGGATTATGTATGCTTGGTGGATTGCTACACTATGGGAAGGGAAGGATATTGAAAATCTTGCTTGGTGTGTGTGGGAGCAAAGAAAATCTCTCCAATTTTGAGTATGTGTAATTGCATTGAAAGAACAAAGGTATTTCTTTATTTGTTTTATGCAATTTTCTTGTTGTTGTTTTTTACCATGCCCATTCTAGGTGTTTTCATATGGTCTTTCATTCCTTAGGTTGGAATTGAGTTTGAATTCTTAGAGTAGATGTATGCATTTATTTTAAGTAGAGGTTATATATTTTATAGAAATTTAAAATAGTGCTATTAGAATGGAAAAAATTCTCCAAAAATTTATGTGATTGCATATTTGTGGTGTTGGGTGGATTTAGAACAAAAGGGTATTGTTAGAAAATTGATTGGATGTTTTTCTAGTTTTCTTGAAAAACATAAAATGACCCAAAAAACCTTGAAAATTTATCACAAAAAGTTATGTGATTGAAAAATGATGATCCCTAATCTATTTAGAACAATAATGTATAATTTGATTTTGAAATTATGGTAAAATTTTTGTCAATACTGAAAATCTTGAAGCTTCTATCAATGGTGATTGAGCTTTTTTGCTTGGTTCTTGAAATTGTAAAAATGTGAATTTTGGCTTTTAGGACATGTAAAAACTTTTATTTTTTGGGATGAAATGTCTCATGTTGGCAATGTGATTTCCTAACTTTTGGATGCGGGTGTCATGTCTTTTGGCCTCATTTTATATGTCATGACCTTTTGGGTCATTTTGGGCATTTTCAAGATAGGATTGAACTCTAGAGTTAGAAGTAGAATGGAGACATTTTACCATTCAAAATTGGGCTATGCCCATGTGAAGGACATGAAGGGGGATATATTTTAATAAAATAATATTGATTGAATAATTGTCTTGATAAGGCCCAATTGTGTTCCAGTGTTGTATTTCTCACATCACACCAATTTGGAAATTGGCCTAATGACAATCTTCATCCATGTCTAGTAGTCTCCACCTATTATCCATTGGATGGTTAATACCCAATTTGTTATGCGATTCCTTTTGCATGAGTGTCAAATTGTCAAACTGATTACATGATGTTATTGGTTGACAGTATATTTCTTGTTTGTTATTGGTTGTTGATTTCCATAACCCTTGTGGATCATTTCTTGATTATGTTAGCATTGTGTATGATTTTTAATGTGATGATTATAAGAGTTGGTATAGAATTCTCTATACCATGCAAGAGTTGGTATACAAATGTTGAACTATTTGATTGTTCTATAGCTTAGGGCCACAAACACTTTATGATTACTACTTTTTCCTCCCTATTCTTCCACTATGTTGAATCATGTTGGCTCCATATGTTTGTGAGTGCATCATCAAATAAAACTTTTTACGTACAAATTTTTGCTTTCTCCTTCGTTCTTTATGCTAGAATCCTTCATTCTATGTGATCTCAACCATAGCACCCATTGCACAATCTCCCTCATGCACCCTTTCTCATGTGTCTTATTTCTACTCCTTCACACCTATCATGTGCATCCATCTCTGTGCCTTGACCTATTATGATGTTCATGGGCACACTTCCTTCTTTGGTGTCTAAATTCCATATGTTCCCTTTCTCAATGCCAAGGATTTGAGAACCTAGATATGATTTCCCCTATTTTTGGCTATAGTAGGGTCTTTCTCTAACCTAGGATGCCCTTATGCATCAAAATACTTAGATGAAAAAAATGTGAGTCCCTACTTTACAAGAAAGAAGTGGTGGAATAACCACCCTTAAGACCAACTAAGAAATTGTCTCAACCTTCCCTACGAACTTGCATTTTTAGTACACATACTCTTGATGTCTTGCCTTTTTAAACCTACCTAGGTCAAAGAACCTCCTTTCATAGATTTTTCCATCTCTTCTTTTCTTATCCTTGTGTGGGTTTTGTCCCACCATCACCCAACCACCTCCACTAAGATGCAAATTCACTTGCAATTCTTCATCTCTCCTAATGAATTTTGTTAGACATCCTTGCATCCTCATAAGGCACCCTCATTTCACCCTCCTCTATGATGTGACTACCTCTAATTGGTGCTTCTATTAGCACCACTTTGCTAACCTTTTTTCCATCCATCCTCTTTCTAAGGATCTCTCCTTGGAATATACCTCAATGCTTTTACCCACACAAATGAATACCTTTGATAAGAAATTCCATCAACATCTCCTTAAGGGTCTTCACCTTTGTGCCTACCTACCTTGTATTGACCTCATTTTATTATGGTGACTTCATTGGCTCCTCTTAGTGCTCCTATTTCTACTTCTCATGCCATAACCTTTCCTTAGCGTTCCTAGGGTCTACTTGGCTCCATTATCCCCTTAGGCTTCCAATCCAAGTCTTGCACAATAAAGACCCATCCAATGATCTTTCCCATTCATGCCTTCCATGAAGCATGCTTCCTTCATGTTTTCTTCTCTATTCTTTACCTCCATAGCATTTTATTCTTCTCCTTGCATCTCACAATTCTCTCGTCCTCCATGGATGGTTCCTACATCATCTTCCCTTCATCATTTCTCGTACCTCATGAAATGGCTCCTCCTCCATATCTTTCAATCCTTTAGCTTATGTAAACTCATTTGCAACAAACACACACTTATCTTCTACTAAGGAAATAATTTATTTTCTTATTCTTGAGACTTCAAGCCTTTACAATCACTACAATTGTGCTCTAGGGTGTACCATCTAGTCCACTAATTCATAGACTATCTTATCCCACTTATACATATACTCCATGCCCTTGCATTGTATCCACTCTTAGAGACTTCTCCAACCTTTTTATATGCCATCACATAGCATCCTATCCATGAACGCTACCTTTTCAAGCCTGTCTTTGAGTCCTCTCTATAAAAAACAACACTCTATCCCCAACACCCACTCCATCAGCTCCTTAGATCCTTCCTTTCTTAAAAACATAGGTGCCTCCATGTCAAACCCCTCTTCTCTTGGTGTAACTTTCTTCTCCCATCGTGATGGTATCCTCTACAATACATCTAACATAGCCATCATATCTATGATTTTAGCCATTAACTATGACTCTCTATCACTTTCTTCCCTGGTCCTCTATTGAACCATCTTCCTTTGCCTTATTCTCTACCCATTTTCTTGTGATGAAGGAGAATCTCCCTCAATACCTTCTACCCAACAATAATCACTTAGAGGATAACATCATAATTTCTTTTCCACATTCTCAAATGTACAATATAGTGTTCATTACATGAGACTTCAACACACCTTCTATCTAATGTTGTTTATACTAGAAGATGTGTCTCCTTCACTTTTGTGACTCCTCTCTTTTCCTTTAAGATTTGAACTAGGCCTAAGTCTCACTCGTATGTAACCTCCTTCTTACCTCGAAATGCATTATTAACAATGTTGTACTTATGATATTGTTATATTTTCCTATTTTTTCCCTGCATGTTATAACAATTGCTACGAATGAGAGTGTGGACCCATTATGGTGCATTTCCTATGGTGGAGGCTAAAAATAATCGATAGTAGTGGAAAATAAAGTGAGAGAAGATGGGAATTTCAAATAAACCATTCTCTCCTTCTTCTAGCTGCTATGACTAAGACTACATTTGGAGACTCATTCTTGCATATAGATAACACCAGAATAATTCCTCTTGCCAAAGAAAAATAGGAGATAGAGTCCTAGGTAGAACCATACAAGCTTGCAAAGGAAGATTGAGTGGTGTGAGGAAGAAGTAGTCAAAGGGATCACTTACAAGTAAGTCCATCCCTGTTGAAAGTTTATGCAGAATACTATTATTTTATTTAGTCTAGTGAATAGACAACCACAACATAGTAGACTGTATTTGAGTACTAGCTATATTGATTCGATATTATCTTGATTCTACACTATCTCTAGTTTATATCAATTTAATATTGTCTATGATTTAATATTATCCCTAATTATTATTGTAACCCATTTATGTATATGGAGTC
The DNA here is from genome assembly GCA_027924645.1 of Cunninghamia lanceolata. NCBI lineage: Eukaryota > Viridiplantae > Streptophyta > Pinopsida > Cupressales > Cupressaceae > Cunninghamia > Cunninghamia lanceolata. Next base: position 1,849,316 of record BSBN01001860.1, read on the forward strand.
ATTTGAGCATAAGCTTCATATTGTCCTCGACCATAGGGCTTGAAGGACATTATTTTTATGAAATAAGTAAGTTATAGCTCTGGCCATGGTAAAGAGGTCATAAGAGGACCATGTAGTCCTTGACTCATAGCAGTGTGTTTTTTTCTATGTTAACTTAGATCATTTGATCCCCTTAGCTACAATATTATCATTGTAAATTTTTGACCATTCGATCTGTCTATCCCATATTCTATCACTATCTATTTTTAAGATCTATCAATCCTTTTGGTTATTGTTGTGATCATTTGTATAGTTTATTATGGATATGTTACTAATTGGATATAAATACAGTATATTATTTAGTTGCTATTGTTACTATTGATAGAACTTTTTGGTACTCATTTGTGTTTAGGGTTTTAAGCTTTAACATTTGCAGGTTTTCTCTTTCAAACCCTAAATTTTCTGAGTCATGGGATCTTGCATTGTTTTGTCTATTCTGATGTTGGCCTTCTGTGGTGGGTTCCTGGTTATTAAGTCTCATCCTCATGCTTTAGTGTTTGAAGGTTGACCAACCCCCACGCAATGTTTCACTGCTTTTTCCTGTCGCCTTGAGAAAAATGCTTAGTTTTGTATATGCAAAGGTGAATTGTATGTTGACGGGCTCGTGAAATCTCAGTCGGCCTCCAAAAAATGATAAAGAATTGAGTCATATGCATTTTAGATGCATATCGGGTTGCATATGCAAAGGGAGAATCTATCGCAGATTCCCAGGTATATTCCACAGTTGTATGCATTTCCAAATGCATATCGGGCTTACAAGGAAAAATATACAAGGCTGGAATATACATCGCAGATCCCCAGAATATTCGCTGCTTGTATATCGGGTTTGCGTGTATTTTTGGTTTGTATGTTCAGACATACAATGGTTAGATACAATGGCAACATGAAAGGAAAAGATACATTGCAGGTATATTCCAGGAAAGATTCCTTGTTTGTATGCGGGGGTGAATGTATGTTCGGACATACAAAGGTCATATGCAAAGAAAATATACAAGACCCGACATGCATTTGTTACAGTGGATTGTATATCGCGGGTATACAATGAAAAGATGCAAGTGGTCTTGTATGCTCGGCAATATACAAGCAGCGGGAGAAACATTTGGTGGGCCCGTGGATATACAAAGTGAATTGTATGTTGCACATGCATCAGAGGAAATATGCAAATGGACAGGTACAAGATGGACGTAGCCAATGAATTAACTGTATATGTGAAATATTTTGAAGTCCGTCGTTGTATGTTCAAATGGGATTGTATATTTCGATATACAATTGAATGTGCAAGCAAAAGATACAAAGAAAAGATGTACAAGGCCTGGACGCAGAAGGTTAGTATGTTGCAGCTGATGGATTTTGAAGTCCGCAGGTTGTATATCGCGTTTGTATATGCGATATACAAGGCAGGTATACATTGGATAAGATACAAGCTGGATTCCAAAGGTTTTCCAATCTAGCTGATAAATGAGTTGGAATCTGCGACTTGTATATTTTCTGCTTTGTATGTTTGTGATATACAAGGTGATGATACAAGGAAAGGGAGGTGCAACTCGGACGCGAAGGAGAAATCAAATACGGCAAATAATCTTTTGGCATCCACAGGTTGTATAGGGTGCTTATATTGCCGATATACAAGGGAAATGAGGTACAAGCCAGATTTCAAGGTAGTTGCAATGTGCTTCATGAAAATTTGAAATCCGTGCCTTGTATGTATATGTGAATGTATATGCACATATACAAGGCAATAGATGCAAAAAGGAGTTGCAAGCCAGACTCAAGTTGATTTTCATTTTGTTCTATAATATTTTGGGGTTCGCCTTGTATGATAAGCAGTTGTATGCATGTACAAAAGGCCGATATGCAAGAAGATTTTTGGCAGGACTCAATACATCGGCGAATACTCCCAAGGTCATTCCGATGACCGGTGGATATGCATTTTCCTGGTGACAGAGGAACAAATAAATGGCTGCCACATGTCTGAACATTGTTGTATGTATATGCATCCTACATATACAAAGATTTAAAAAGGTTGTTGTATATGCATCCGTTCTTGCATATACAAAGGGCGAAAAGGGCAAAATGAGATAGCGAAAAGTCAGCGATAGGAGCATGAAGTGCCTACGTGGCACAATTTCACTGGTTGGTGACTTTTCAGGGGTATTTTGAGGCCGTAGATTTCTGCAATGGAAGCATGATCAACAGCTATCTTTCAATTTCACAACAGCAAGGGGTTTCTTTGTGAAATGACCGCGTTTTTGGGTGGGAAAACCTCTATGCATCCATTGCTGCATTTTTACTGCATCCCGCAGGTAGCTGAGGCATTAATGGCATAGGAATTGTAGAGGTATGGCCTGATTGACTAGCTAGCTACCCAATTGAAGAGGAATGTCCCCAAACAGTGGCACGGGGGTCGAGTCCAACTCCTCCTCGCCATTCCTTCTGTCTGCTGCATTAATGTTTTGAGTGCCATTTTGTGGTGCACGATGTCTTACAGTTTTTGATTTTTGCCTTGTAATTAATGCTGAGTACATACTCCTGGTGTATAAACAGACTGTGTCACTCATTTGTGGTTGTTGAAAACTAGACAAGTTTTGGTGCTATAATTTGATACAATCTCATTGGTGGCTCTATTTTGGGTATTTTTGTGAGTTTATGAGTTGTATGCTGAATGTCTTATATACAGAATTTATCAGTTTCATGTTGATTTAAATGACAAATACTTTATAGCATGTGTTTTGTTATTTCTCTCCAAATTGAATGTGTTCTTCTTCTGAATCTAAACAGCTAAGGGGTGTCTAGGATTCTAGAATATGGGTTTGCTATATTGAATGCTTAAATCTTTTACTTCTGCTCAAGGAGTAGATTAAATGTTTTGGGTTAGGTATTGAGAAGAATACATTGCAATAAGGATGTTTGTAAGCAGAAATAACTAAATACTTTATCTTGGGTATTGTCTGTAAGGCAGACATTGCATAATCCCCTTGAAATCTGATTGTTGTTTTAGGTCTGTAATAAACATTCACATATATATGTCTATTGACTCCGAGCCCTGGATAGGCACCGATCTGGTCTTATATTTTGGTTGCAACCCAAAGTCTTAGTTTTGCATCCAAACATAAAATCAAACTCAAACTTTAAATACAAACCTTTAGGATATTAGAAGTAGTTTTAGGACCAAAATCCTCTGTCTACAACTGAATATAGGCCCAGAGCTAGCCCCTTTGCACTTATTCCACAGTTTTGGTCTACATAAAAGAGGATTTATCTGCTTTGTGTCAACATCACAGTCAGTCATAGTTTTATTTTATGGATGTTGAGTAGGGAATACCCCCCTTGGTTCTGCAGAGCCTAAAGAAGAAGAGGAGATATCTATAGAGTCTATCTCCTGTACTGTTGGCCCCTGGCCTGGTGATCCTGTTGATCAATGATGGCTACTTTGTAGGGATAACTGGGAATAAGCATCCAGTCTGGGAAAAATACCAACAGAACTTATATCCATAGTTAGAGTCAAATACCTCTATTAATAACAATAAATCTATTGTGTTGCCTTTGAAATTGACCCTATTATTAGAGACCCCAAGTCGGGGTCGAATACCTCTATTGTCCATGTGAAACCAAATGTATGTCTCTCTAATGACTGTGTTTATATTAGAGTGTCATCTAAGCATTTAAATGGTTGCATGAGTCTAAGGTTGGATAGTCTCTAACCTGACTTGGTAGAGCTAATGGGTCTTTTCTAAGTTTAGTATCATTGCTATGGGTTATGAATAGAATTTTTAATAGCTCCTTCCTCCTATTGTCATACTTAAATGATGATTCATCATCCTCGTGATAAAAAGGATTATCTAGTTTAAAAGATGTACAATACTACCTTGCTATGCTAGAATGGAATAGCATGGTTTATATATATTTTATGGATGTTTCTATGAGTTATAGATAGGTTGCATATGACTATATATCGATAGCATTGCATTGATTTTTAAGGGTCAAGAGAATCTTGATATTAGTATGCATTTACATACAATTATATATATATATATATATATATATATATATATATATTAGCATTAATTGTGGGTACATGATGTATTATCATTAGTGTCAATATTATTAAGTGGCTATATTTCCATGGTTATAAATGATAGTTATTATTGTACCTTACATTTATTGCATTCATTAAAGCCATCTCAAGGGTAAGGGAATATTAGAAGGATGGAAACCACGGTTATTTTTATGCTTTGCATTATTATATTCACTAAACCATCTCAAAGGTAAGGGCATACCGGGAGAATGGAAACCATATTTATTCTTATGCTTTGCATTCATTAAACCATCTCAAGGGTAAGGGCGTACTAGGGGAAAGGAATGTTGATATATTGTTATTGATGTCAAATTTGGATGTCAAAGGAATTTTTTGAAGTGTTGAAGAGCTGTCAGTAAACTATTTCTGATTCAAACAAAATAGTTTCTAAGTTATCAGCAACATAGTCAGTCGGCAAAATGTTCATAAAGTGAATTGGTTTGTCAATTTCGTCTTTCTCTGATTCATCAACAGAAGAGATAAGGCCAGTATTTTCTTTGAAGGATTAGAAGAAAGTAAAGACATATGTTATCGACAAAATCTTTGTTTTTTGAACTTGTTCGAAAGTTCTAATATTCGTTGATTCGCCGACAACCATAAAGTGCAAAGTGTTTAAAGATAAACAACAAGTGTTGATGGGAAAGTTTGTGAATGACTAACTTATTTCTCAAGTTAGCTTTTTTCCCGATTCGCTGACTAAGCAACAAAAGGAAAAGAAATGCTAGTTCTTGAACATAGAGAATCGCTGACAAAGCCGATAAGATAAAACAAAGGGTTAAGTTTGTAAAAGACAAAATCTAGCAATGAAAAGGACATAAGCCATGGTTTGTGGAAGAGTGATTTCGTCAATAAAGGCGATAAAGGAGTTAAAGGGAAAAGTTCATGATTGGGAACATTTGCCGATAATGACAAAAGGAGATAAAAGAAGATTTCGTAAAAAGTGATTTTTGCAGACAAAGAAGACAAGAGCCAAGGTTTGAAAAAGGTAAAGTTTGCCAATAAAGAAGACATAAGTCATAGTTTGAAATATATGATTTTAGCTAATAAAAGAGTAAAAGGCCGAAGTTCTCAAAAGTTGAAAATTGCCGATAAGGGCATCAAAGGGCAAGTTTGAAAAAGAGAACTTTCGTCGATAAGGAGGACAAAGAAGACAAAAGTGATAGTTTGGAAAAAGTAAAGTTTTCTAATAAAGGGGCTAAAAGCCAAAGGTTTGTGAAATGGTAAAATCACTGATAAGAGAGGATAATTAAAAATAATAAAAGGTGTTAATGGCTATACTTTTGGCATGAAACCATGATTTTTTTTAGTGGTTAAGGACTGATAGTTGTTGCATGGTGATGAAATAAAAACTAGATTTTTGCATGCAGATATTAATAGTGTTGGTAAGAGACACTGTGTGGCTTCATTATTGTTGTCATTGATGGCAACAAAGTCTATCCCACACATCCGTAACACATAGTATGTCTATACCGGAAGTCTGATTGAAGAGTGCTTTGGTCTGGTGATCAAGAACAGAGCATGCAACAAGGTCCGACAATCAGGTTGGGATCTCTCAAAGGAAGTATCTTAGCAAAGTGTGGACTTGGGGAAGTCAAGAGGAGTACCATGACTGCCACATTCTAGAGATTGAGCCTCTGGTTATGAAAGAGTAAAAAGATATGAGCACCTAAGTGTTGGGTTCCTGACAGGCGGAGTAGACTAAGGAAGAACTGACCGGCAGAGCATCAGACCTTAATCCGGATGAGAAATTGATGATGGTCAAGCTATTTGAGGAATCATACATGGTTGGCTGACATGTTTAATGACCTCTATGTCTATGTTTTTGATACACATCACATATTGAGCATGGATCTAGCTAACAGATTAGTATTTAGTAAATATCTTGAGTATTCTAGTTGCCGACTAGAAAGATGTTGAAATCCTTGGTGCGGATATATATACCAGATGGAATTCAGTATGCGTGTGTGTGTGTTGAATGACAATGTGCGAGGAAGGGCAAAGATAAGTTTAGAAGCAGTAATACAATACCGGTATGTGACAGAACAACAGCACTAAAATAGAGGAAGAATGAAGTGCAGTAGATCAGTATATTGAGCCTAACCAGAACTTAACCTCAGCACTTGTGGATGCCTCTGATAAGTTCAAACACTTGGTTACCTTCCTTAACTTTGTAGACAATGAGTCTCTTTTAGGCAGTGTGCCTCTTTTGAGCAATGTGCTTGGGCAATGAGCCCTAATTGGCAAGTGCCATTTTGTACTTCTATTCTTTTAATAGAGAATACAATCTTGGGTTAGTCACCCCATGGTTTTTCCCTTAACAAGGTTTTCCACGTAAAAATCCTTGTGTTATGTGTGTTGATTTCTTTTCTGCTCTCATGTTCATGTATGCTTATATGTTTTGATACTGCACTAATTGTTAAAGAATAGAAGAAAGTTAAATAATAAAGATAACCGATTCAATCCCCCCCCTCTCAGTTATCCACCTTGTTTCCAACAATTGGTATCAGAGAAAAGTTCCTCCAAACAGAGCCTAATAGCTTGAGGAAGATCTGGGAATCTCAATGGATATGTATGGTATGAGGGAACAACTTCAGTCTGCCCTAGATGATCTTGAGAATTCTCACTCTGAAGTTAATAACCTGAGGGAAAGACTCAAACAAGCTGATGATTTCATAAATGAACTAAAAGAAAAACTGAGTATCTCTGTGAAAAAGAGAAAGGAACTTCTTCAACAATTAGCAAGTCAAAGTGAAGCCAATGATACTAATGAAGATCTGAATGAGAAAAACAAGTTATGTGAGAAGCTATCAAAAGAAGTCATTATGGTAAGACATGAAATGGAATCAATGGTTATAAAATTCACCCAAGAAATTGAAGTGAAAAGAAAAATTGAAGATAATCTAAAACAATCTCTTAAGGAGAAATTAGAAGGCTACCGCAAAATAGATAGAATAATCAGGCATCTGGAATCTGATCTTGAAGAAGTTAGAGATAATGAAGAACAACTTGAGAATTAGATAGACACTCTTAAAAAGGATCTTCAAACAACAAATGAATACAAAGAGAAATTCAAGATAAGCTTTCCTCAACTTGAAGTTCTTCTTGAAAGCCAAAAGAGGGTAGATGACAAGCATGGCTTGGGGTATGAGAAAGGTGAAAGCTCCAGATCCAGTCAGAAGAACTCTGGATTAGGAAATCCAAGGAACAGGCTTAGAAGACCTCCGGTAAGGCAGCCAAATGCTCAAAAATATCCATCCTTCAATGGATACTGCTACAACTGCAATAACTTCGGTCATAAAGCAAATTAGTGCAGAAGAAGAATCAATCAGACTAATCCATCCTTCTCTAGATAATGTTTTAATTGCAAAAGATATGGTCACAAATCTCATGAATGTAGAAATATGCAAATAAACAATTCATTCAATGGTAGATGCTTTGCATGCAATAGAATGAGACATATGGCTAATCACTGCAGATCAAGAACATATCAGTCAAATATGCAAAGAAATATAGTTTTCTACAATTGTAATAGATCCGGTCATATTGCCAAATTCTACAGAAGTAAGAATCAGGATAAAAAGGGTCCGGTGCATCATAATCAAAATCAAGACAAAGGAAAAGGAAAAGTGAATGTAGATGAAGTTCAAAGGGAGATGAACAAGATTTGGGTGAAGAGAAGTACATAAAATGTTGGGGATGGATCTGCACCAGAATCTGGTGCTGATATTCCTTCCAAAAACTAAATAGATGAGCTCTGGCTCAGGGGGAGTCACAAAGGAAAATAAATTAACCCAGCCAGTCAATCGGTGCCTGAAATTGGCACATGGAAAGTTGCAGATTAAAGGGTTCTCAGAGAAATATCTAAATAACCCTTAGTAAAAATATGAATGATCCGCAAGGAGTTTTGAAGAGGTTAATCATCCAAGATTAATCCGGTTTGACAGTCACCCAGTAAAAGCAGGATTTTCACAGTTAGATCCGGTATGATTCAAAATTGAAATATCTTGATCTGCAGATAAATGGAATGATTGGAGAAAGGGAGATACATTGTCAATTATCACCAAGAATAATTCTAAATACATCTCAGTGATTCAGAAGGATATCTCTCAGAACAAGGTTAGAACAAGGGAACCGGAATGACTTAAGGTGTGCATTTATTGCAATATGAAATTAGGGTTTGAGCAGAAATATAAGGGTTCTTTTATTCATCATTTGCACATTTGCATTCGAGAAGAAGAAAGAAAGAGCTCTGCAAACAAGATTGCTTCAACCCTCTCAAGGATCAACCGTAGAATTTGATTCAACTAGTGATCTTTTCTGGCTCATATTATGAACCCTTGAAGCGTAAAAGGGTATTTCCATTCTTGAATATCTCTCTCTGAATCTTTTGCAAGATGGCTACTCCAAATGTTGTTAAGATCACTGATAGGCCACGCCCTAAGTTTAAGAAACATCCTTACAAATCCCTAGAAGTTGATCCCTTAGGCGCCTTCTCTAGTATTCTGCATGGGGTTCTGCACGTAGAAGATGCTAGGGTATGCATACATGCCAATATTGAGGAATTTGGGGAATCCAAGCTGATGGATATCTATCACAAGCAATTAATAGATGAAACATTTGAACTTAAACCTCAATACAAGGCCATCCGAGATAAGCATTTTGGACATTGCATCCACTTCCCCTATTTTGCAGAAGATGAATGGGTCCAGTATGTTCTTAGCAGAATACATGACAACTTCATGTGGTTGTTGAAGCCCTTCAAAATAACAAAGGATGCAATTAGGGCAGTAACTGGTTTGCACTCATCCGATGGGTTGCCTGCTCTTAAATTGGTCAAGAACCAAACAATAAGTGAGGCTACCGGATCAAAGTTTGACAAAAGGGCAATGACAATAGAAGATATCACAGATCTGGTTATCAAATTTGCCTCTATGATAATTAGCTACAAAATATAGCACTCCAGCAAGGAAAACTCTATATACGGAACTACAATTTATACTGCATATCAGATGCTAAGGGAAAATGCAGACTATGATCTATGCGAGCTTCTTCTGAGCCAATTGTTAGAAAACTTGCAAAAGATAAAGACGGATAAGAAGAACTCATTTAAGTATGGTGGCCTAATACTATGTCTCTTCTTTTACTATATGAATGAGCTACCCAGATCTAGTGGTTGGGTATGGCAAAATGACATATCAGTTGCCATACAAATCAGAGATTATATGTATGGGCTTGGTGATGCCAAGGCTCAAAGTACAACACTCTAGGGATACTTCAAAAACTTCCAAAGTATGATGCAGGCCAGAGAAAGAATTCCCCAATCTCTAGTTGAAAAATACAAGCATACAGTGTGTTTCATGGTAGACATTGATCAATGCCTAATGGAGGCAGTAGAGCCCAGAATAGTCTGGATTATGCCAATGGGCTATGAGGTAGATGAGAAAATCCTAGAACTGCATGTCCAACACCTGCTAAGTCAGCCTAAGGACTCCGAGGTAGAAAGGTTTGAAACCTTTCAAGAATTGAGTGTGAAAATTCATGTTGAACAAAGACAACTAGAGATGAAAAGAAAAGTGAGAAGGGAAGTAGAGGAAGTTGCCAAAAGATATGGCATTTCAAAAGAGGTAGTTGATGCAAACAGAGAAAAAATAGAAAGAGCTGAGAAGGAGAGACAAGAAGCTGAAAAAGAAAGTAATCCAGTACAAGCCCCCTCCTAGACCAGATCCTCCAAGAGATTTGCACCTACCACCTCCAAGAGCTCAAAATCCTCAAAATCAGAAGCCAAGACATCTGAAAAGGGAGAGAAGAGAACGAAGACAAAGGCCACAAGGTCATAAATAAGCCAAAAGGATGATGAAGAAATAGAGATGGATGAGGAAGTTAAGAAAATAAGGAAGAAGAAGAAAACATTAGGTGAATCCTCTGTCGGAGCAAACAAAGAAGAAGAGGCAAAAGAATTTGTTGAAAGGCCTACTCTTTCTATTGATGATGTCATCAAATTAGTCACTGTGGATAGGAATCTGCAACCAATGATTGAATTTTATGATGAATATAGTGAAGTTGACCAGAAGATCTTGCAAGATGCTACAGTCAGGTATCTAAACATCTATAATAAAGCATTCATTGAAATCATCTCTCTAATTCCCAAAAGTCTAGAAAAGGAACTTGAACTAAGAAAGGAGAATGCTAAGGCAAAGGACCTTGAGATCCGGGAACAAATTGCAATTCAACTCTATCCTTCCATTACTTCAAAACAAATGACCTTGATCTTCAAGGACTACAAGGATGAGTTTCGAAGCAAAGCAAGAATGAACAAACTTATGCTCGGAGAGACTAATCAAGTGGCAAAAGAGACTAAAGACATCCTCTGGAATGCATTTAAAAGATTCAATCTTCCTGTTATAGAGGACATAGATGATGAACCTTCTGCCATGGATGACGAAGGACTAAGTCCATCAAAAGAAGAATCTACTGAGAAAAATGCAGAAGAGCCAAAGGAGATAAGTGAGGAGAGGACTAAGGACTTGGATTCCTCTGTTCCAAAAGAAGAAGTCCATGAAGAAGTAAACATTTCTCTACTGGATCCCCCAGCAGACTTCGGAACTGAAGGAGAAGAAAGAAAAGAAGAGAAAATTAGTTAAGAAGAAGAGGTAAAGGGAAGAGAAGAAGATCAAATAGAGAAGATCCCAGATGACAGCTCTGAAGTGGGAAAAGGAAAGAAGACTCTGTCTCCGGCAAGAGACACTGCTGAGGCAGTAAAGAGCTTCTTGAACAAAGAAATGTTAGAGATAGATGAACCAAAATTATTTCAAGGACCACTCAATTTTGACTCCCTCTCTCCAGTCCAAACAATGAAGGTAGCATATTTTGCTCAAGCTAAAGCAAAAGAAAAGCTTTTGAAGTCTCACATGGAAGACTGTGAGCTAATAGAGATTGCATCCGTTGTGCTATAGAAAATCATGCCATCCTTCCAAAAGGATCTTTCAGCCTCTTCATCTGGTAATCTGAAATCTCTTGTTAATTTTGTTAGCACACATTTTGATTCTTTGGAGAAATCAGCAGAAGAGAAAGTTCGGAAAGAGTTTTTGGGTAAGAGATTCTCTGAAGTACAGGGACTCATAGAAAATGATAGGAGAAATCTAAATATTGGGATAAAGAGCCTAGAAAATTCTTTTAAAGATGGCGGAGAATTATACAAATTTTGTTTATCTTGGTCCACAGTGACAACAAACATTGCAAAGAAGGTGGAAGAACAAGAGAGTAAATTGTCAAGTTTATCTCAGAATTTTGATCCTCTCACCTCATCCATAATGAATCAAGAGTGCTAGGCTATTGCCACTATAAATGAGATAAAGAGGCTTGAGAAGGAGAAGAAGAATAGAATAAGCAGAATGAGTGAACTAAGAGGGATAATTATCCCTAAGTTAGAGGCAATGCATGAGGCCCTAACTGATGCTCAGATCACAGCCTGGACCAGTGATCCGGCAGACTTAAAAAGGGTAGAATCTTTTGTATTTTTGTTAAGTGGTCACATCTCAATTTTGGAAAGGATGAAGCAGAGTTGGGCAACAGAATTTGTCTAGTTGAAAACCACTTTCGTGGATATACTTAAGTATATGTAAGTATAACATGTATATATACTTATGCGGCTCTGTATAGGTTGATTTTTGCAAATTTTGGTGTGCGGATTTCACACTTTGCCATTGATATCAAAGGGGGAGTGAGGAGTAGTGAAAAATGTGGAATCCAGCTAAGGGGGAGCTTTGGTAAAAGTGCACATAAGACAGAGCATCAGCCAAGGGGGAGTTTGCTTCGACACTTAGTCATTTTTCACTGAGTGTTGCCATCAATGCCAAAGGGGGAGATTGTTAGCAAGAGACACTATGTGGCTTCATTATTGTTGTCATTGATAGCAACAAAGTCTATCCCACACATCCGCAGTACATAGTATGTCTATACTGGAAGTCTGATTGAAGAGTGCTTTGGTCCGGTGAACAAGAACAGAGCATGCAGCAAGGTCCAACAATTAGGTCCGGATCTCTCAGAGGAAGTATCTCAGCAAAGTACAGACATGGGGAAGTCAAGAGGAGTACCATGACTACCACATTTATTGAGCATGGATCCAATCGACAGATCAGTATTTAGTAAATATCTTGAGTATTCCGGTTGCCAACTAGAAAGATGTTGAAATCCTTGGTGCGGATATATATATACTAGATGGAATTCGGTATGAGTGTGTGTGTGTTGAATGACAATGTGCGAGGAAAGGTAGAGATAAGTGTAGAAGCAGTAATACAAGACCGGTATGTGACAGAACAGCAGCACTAAAATAGAGGAAGAATGAAGTGCAGTAGATCAGTATATTGAGCCTAATCGGAACTGAACCTCAGCACCTATGGATGCCTCTGATCAGTTCAAACACCTGGTTACCTTCCTTAACTTTGTAGACAGTGAGTCTCTTGTAGGCAGTGTGCCTCTTGTGAGCAGTGTGCTCGGGCAGTGAGCCCTAATTGGCAAGTGCCATTTTGTACTTCTATTCTTTAAATAGAGAATACAATCTTGGGTTAGTTGCCCCGTGGTTTTTCCCTTAACAGGGTTTTCCACGTAAAAATCCTTGTGTTATGTGTGTTGATTTCTTTTTTGCTCTCATGTTCATGTATGCTTATATGTTTTGATACTGCACTAATTGTTAAAGAAGAGAAGAAAGTTAAATAATAAAGATAACAGATTCACCCCCCCTCTCAGTTATCCACCTTGTTTTTAACAAATAGAACTATGACGGTAAACAACATAAAGGCAGATTTAATGCATGCACAAAGCTACACGCAGAGTTGTTTTTTTCAGACATGTAAAAAGTGGAAGTGTAGAAAAATTGGAGTCTTTAACATGCAAAAAGACCGAAGTGTGGACATGTAGATGTGTGAGTATGTGTAGAAAAACTAGAATGTTAACATATAGTGCGTGTACACAGGTGTGCGAATTTGAAGAGACAATTATATATATAAGCTTAGCGATTGTTTCAAAATTATGTGAGTGTGTAGAGTGTATGTGTGTGGGTAGAGTTCTGTGCGCAAAGATTATGTGTGAGAGGAATTCATTGCAGAAAGACTCTGGGTGAGAGGAGACAACTGTGTATGAATTGAAATGGTGCATTTAAGGTTTATGAAGAACCAAATGGCTGCATACTAGAATATGTAAAGATTCAGTGAGGTTGGTGCCTCATGTGGACTAAGTTGGTTCTCTTAGATTAGGGGTTTGGTGACTCCTTAGAGTTGGTGCTCTTAAACATTGTAATCAATGGTTTCATTTGTGAGGTTAGATTAGGACGGTAGATCCTGCCAGCATTTTCTCACCATGGTTTTTCCCATATTGAGTTTTCCATTTATATTTGGTGTTCATGTATGCATCCTTTCTTGTCGATGATGTTATTGCATTGGAAGTTAATTTGATCTACATTCTAGAGGCTTGTAGTTTTAAGTTTTATTGATCTATTGATTCACCCCCTCTTAGTAGACTACTTGTGTTCTAACAATTGGTATCAAAGAAAGGTTCCTTGGAGAAGCATAACAACTAAAGGTTGATCTGGGAGATTAAACACATGGCTGGTCAAGAAGGATCTCACTCAAACAAAGCACCATTGTTTGATGGAATGAATTATGCATTCTGGAGTGTACGAATGGAAACCTACCTAACTTCAATAGGGTTTGATGTTTGGCAATCTATTAAGGATGGTTATACTACTCCTGGAACTCCTCCAATAGACCAAGAAGGTAAGAAGGAATGTGAGAATAATGCTAAGGCTAAGAATGCAATTTTATGTGGTTTAGCTAACTCTAAATTTGTGAAAGTAATGCAATGCAAGTCTGCCAAAGAAATCTAGGAATAGCTTCAGAGCATCTATGAAGGAGATATAAAGGTGAAACAAGCCAAGCTGCAGATCATTAAAGGAAGATTTGAAATCTTGAAAATGAGAGAGGAAGAAAAGATTGCTAATTACATGCTCAGATTTGATGAAGTTGTGAATGTTATGATAGGACTAGATGAAGAAGTAAAAGAGTCAGTGGTTGTTCATAAGATACTTAGATCTTTACCTTCTAGGTATGACTCTAAAGTATCTACTATAGAAGAAGCAAAAGATCTTAATAAGATAACTTTTGATGAGCTACATGGTATTTTTACTGCCTATGAAATGAGGATTGGTGGTATTGAGACTGCAAAGAAAGAAGCTGCATTGAAGGCATCAAAGAAGGCAAATAATGTAGAGCCTGAATCTGAGAAAGACGACTTGAAGAGGCCAATTTTGTAAGAACATTGAAGAGAGGATCTGGGAAGTATAAAGGTAAGTTACCTTTTAAGTGTTTTAATTGTGGAAAGGTTGGCCACTTTGCTGCTAAATATCCTTTTGAAGGAAAATATAAAAGTGATGAATTTGATAGTAAGAAAAGTAACAAGCAGTTCTATCCAAAGAAGAAATTTTAGAAGAACAAGAAGAGTCTTTACATATAAGGTGACAATAATTCCTCTAAAGATAGCTCCATCTTAGAAGACAATAATGAAGGCATTTCTAAGGTTGAAGAAAATGAATACCCATTCATGACAGTGGAGACTATTGATATAGATCAGAACAATATTGATCTAGAAGATCGTGAGAATGAAGTAGAAGCAAAAGTAGATTTGGAAGGCGAGCTAGTATGTGCTTTAGAAGAGATTGTGAAACTTAGGAAGAAAAAATCTAAACTAAAGCTGAAACTTCAAGAAGTTATGGTGTCTAAGAAGCATGCTGAATCAGAAGAGTTGATTGTTGATTTGAAGACACAAATGGAAGAAGCTAAGAGAATACAAGAAGTTACTAAATCTGAATTGAAAGCTAAATCAGAAGAATGTCTGAAGCTAGAATATGAAGTGGTATCTCTGAGAAAACAATTAGACAAGGCTAAGAATAAGATTGACCTAAGTCTAAAATTTGAAAAGAGTAGTGGCATGCTTGATGAAATGATAGGTGGTCAGAGATTTCCAAAGAGCATGGCTAGTTTAGGATTTGAAGAAGGTCAGCACTCAAAGTCCAGTGATCTTCCTAAAAATGTTGAAGAGAAGAAGCATAAGAAGGAAGATGATGGCTTCACAAAAGTCTGAGATCTGAAGGAGAAAAGATTCAAAGGTCCCCCTCCTACAAGATATTCTAGCATGATTAGGTTTCCTCAATCCTTTTATGGCTATTGTTATTCATGTAATCAATATGGTCATAGGGATGTTAGTTGTAGAATTGTTCCTAGGAGAAGAACTGATTTTATTAGCAAAAAATCTTTTGCACCTCTAGGAGATTTCAGAATAATTTGATACAAATGCAATAACTTTGGTCATATTTCAAAATTCTATAGAACAAACTTTGTAAAAACTAACAAACGGGAAAGAAGGAGAATGTTCCTCCTAAGGAGGATAATGCATCAAACTCTCTTGTGAATAAGGAGAAGGAAACTAAGAAATTCTGGAAGAAGAAGAAGGATGATCAGAAGAAAGAAGATTCTTTGATAGTGGAGACAACATTTCATGCGAAGAGACAGAATCCATGGGTGATAGACAGTGGCTATTCTAGTCACATGACAGGAGACAAAAGTAAGTATTTAAGCCTACAAGAATGGAATGGAGGCTTAGTTAAGTTTGGTGACAATACATCTAAGAAGATCTGTGGTTAAGGAACATTGAGTATTTATGGAAGAGCCAAGACTCACAATGTCTACTATGTGGAAGGACTGAAGCACAATTTGTTGAGTGTAAGTTAGATGTGTGATAATGGATATAATCTGACCTTTAATGCAAAAGGCTGTGAAATCAGAAAGGCAAGTTCTGGTAAGTTAGTTGTTGAAGCAAGTAGAACAGCAAATAATCTTTACAATCTCAAGGAGATTCAAGGTAGAAGTTGCTTGATGGGACATATTAATGAAAGTTGGTTGTGGCACAGAAGATTGGGACACATCAATTTTGACAACCTTATGAAGGTAAGTTCAAAAAGTGCAATTAGGCACATGTGCCTAAAATCACCAAGCCAACAAATATAATTTGTAAGGAATGTCAGCATGGGAAACAAACAAGGTCTAGTTTTAAAACAAAAGAATAATCTACTTCAAGACTCTTGGAGTTAGTTCATATAGACTTATGTGGTCCAACCAGGACACAAGGACTGAAAGGGGAGAAATATTTCATGTTATTGGTTGATGATTTCTCACGAATGACATGGGTAACCTTTATAAAGGATAAATCAGAAACCTTTGAGAGATTTAAGAATTTTAGGTCTTTGGTTGAGAAGGAGAGTGGTCTGGAAATCAAATGCCTAAGATCAAACAGAGGTGGAGAATTCACCTCCATAGAGTTTGTGGAATATTGTGAAAAGTACGACATAAAAAGATAGTATTCTGCCCCTAGAACACCACAACAGAATGGCATTGTGGAAAGGAAAAATAGAATGGTAAAAGAAATGGCAAGAACAATGCTAAATGAGGAAAAATTACCTGATGTTTACTAGAGAGAGGAAGTACATAGAATAGTGTATACTTTGAGTAGAGCACAACTAAGGGTAAACGCTGACAAGACACTGTACAAATTATGGCATGGTAGATATGCAACAATCAAATATTTCAGGGTGTTTGGTACCAAGTGCTACACCAAAAGAGATGAGGACAACCTTAGAAGCTTTGATTCAAGGTGTGATGAAGGCATTTTTTTGGGATACTCTAGCAGATCTAAAGCATACAAATGTTACAATAAGCGATTACATAGAATCATGGAAAGTGATAATGATAGGGTAGATGAGGACTAGCTGCATCTAACTCATAATACATATAGCTACTCAGATGGATCAATGATACCAGAAGAAAAAGAAGATGCTACTGATAAAGAAGAACCTAAAGAATCAACTAGTAAGGCACCCGCAAGATATGTGCAAAAAGATCATCTTGGGCAATAGATAATCAGCGACAAGAATGAAGGCGTTCAAACTAGAAGAAAGTTGGCAAAGTCAAATGAACAGGAAAATTTCTCATTACTATCTAAGATTGAACCTAGAACATTTACTGATGCTAGTGAGGATGAAGGATGGATTAATTCTATGGAAGATGAGCTCAATTAGATTGAGAAAAATCAGACTTGGGAATTGGTTCCAAGACCTGTAGATAGGAACATGATAGGCACAAAATGGGTGTTTAAAAACAAGTTGAATGAGGATGGATAAGTCATGAGGAACAAAGCACGATTGGTTTGTAAAGGATATGCACAAGTTGAAGGCATAGATTTTGAAGAAACATTTTCACCTGTAGCAAGATTGGAAGCCATTAGGATGTTTTTTGCATTCTCTATTTATAAGAACTTCAAGGTTTACCAAATGGATGTTAAATTTACATTCTTGAATGGGAATCTTAATGAAGAAGTTATTGAGAAACCTAAAGGATTTTAGCTGTCAGAGAAAGAAGATTATGTTTGCAGACTGAAAAAGGCTTTGTATGGTCTGAAACAGGTCCCTAGGGCTTGGTATTCTAAACTAGATAATTACCTCCAGCAGTAAGGATTCAGAAAATGATGTGCAGATAGTAAATTATACTTCAAATCAGAAGGTAAGCACATGTTGATTATTGTTGTGTATGTTGATGACATCATTTTTCGTGGTAGTGATGACAAGATGAGCAAGAAATTTATTAATTAGATGTAGAAAGAGTTTGAAATTTCCATGCTTGGAGAACTTTCTTTCTTTCTTGGTTTACAAACATCACAATTAGACCAAGGTATATTTATATCTCAAGCCAAGTATGTAAAGGAAATGCTCAAGAAGTTCAATATGGAAGACTGTAAGCCTATGAGTACCCCCATGATGACAAGATGCAAGTTGAGCAAGAATGATGAATTAGTTGATATAGATCAAACTATATATAGGTCTATGATAGGTAGCTTGTTGTATCTAACTGCATCCAGACCTGATATCATGCAAGCAGTATACATGGTGGCTAGATTCCAAGCTGCTCCTAAGGAATCTCATGTTCAAGTAGTGAAGATAATATTTAGATATTTGAAAGGTACTGTGGAGTATGGATTATGGTACCCTAGAAATGATGATTTTACTTTGACAACATATACAGATGTTGATTGGGTAGAAAATTTAGATGATAGGAGAAGCACCAGTGGTGGAGCTTTCTTCCTTGGTGATAAGTTGGTATCTTGGCTCAACAAGAAGCAAGATTTGGTCACATTGTCCACTGGTGAGGTAGAATATATGTTGTTATTGTTTCATGTTGTACACAAGTTTTATGGATAAAGCAAACTCTCAAGGATATAAAGGTAGAGTTTGATGATCCTATTTCCATTCTTTGTGATAATACAAGTGCAATCAATATCTCAAAGAATCCTTTGATGCACTCAAGAACAAAGCATATTTCCATTAAATATCATTTCTTGAGGGAAAAGGTTGCAAATCAGGAAGTAAAGTTGGAGTATATCCCCACACAAGATTAGATTGTGGACATTTTCACAAAGCCACTTGCCAAGGATACTTTTGAATATCTTAGGCAGAAGCTAGGAGTTATTGCTCCTTCTCACAAGTAGAAGTGCAGATGTGACAATTGTCTAGGGAGAGCAACTCAATGCATATCTTTCTTCCCTATTTTGGACAGTGACTAGCTCTCAGAGGAAATAGGTAGATAGATGACAGTTTTCTATCAGTAAGAAGGTTGTTTACCTCCCTTTTCCATTGATGACAAAGGGGGAGTAAGAGTAAGGGGGAGCAACACTAGAGAAATTAATGCAGAAGAACAACATTATTGCAGAAGGATTATAGAAACACTAAGAATAGATTATGCATAAGTGTTGCCATCAATGAAAAAGGGGCAGATTGTTGATATATTAGATCATTGATGTCAAAGGAATTTATTGAAGTGCTAAAGAGTTGTTGGCAAATTGTTCCTAATTCAAACAAAACAATTTCTAAGTTATCAACAACATAGTCAGTCGACAAAATGTTCATAAAGAGAACTGGTTTGTTAGTTTCATCTTTCTCTAATTCATCGACAAAAGAGATAAGGTCAGTATTTTCTTTGAAGGCTTAGAAGAAAGTAAAGACTTATGCTATTGGCAAAATCTTTGTTTTTTGAACTTGTTCAAAAGTTTTAATATTCGTCGATTTGCCGACAACCATAAAGTGTAAAGTGTTTAAAGAGAAACAACAAGTGTTGACGGGAGAGTTTCTGAATGACTAACTTGTTTCTCAAGTTAGCTTTTTTCCTGATTCGCTGACTAGGCGACAAAAGAAAAAGAAAGGCTAGTTCTTGAACTCAGAGAATCATTGACAAAACCAATAAGATAGAACAAAGGGATAAGTTTGCAAAAGACAAAATCCAGTGATGAAAAGGACATAAGCTGTGTTTGTGGAAGAGTGATTTCACCGATAAAGGCGATAAAGGAGTTAAAGGGCAAAGTTCGTGATTTGGAACATTTGCCGATAGAGACAAAAGGAGATAAAAGGAGAGTTCATAAAAAGCAATTTTCACCAACAAAGAAGACAAGAGCCAATGTTCAAAAAAGGTAAAGTTGTCAATAAAAGAGTCAAAGGCAGAGGTTCACAAAAGACAAATTTTGTCGATAAAGAAGACATAAGTCATAGTTTGAAAAAATATGATTTTTGCCGATAAAATAGTAAAAGGCCGAAGTTCTCAAAAGTTGAAAATTACCGATAAGGGCATCAAAGGGCAAGTTTGAAAAAGAGAACTATCACCGATAAGGAGGACAAAGAAGACAAAAGTAATAGTTTAGAAAAAGTAAAGTTTGTCGATAAAGCGGCTAAAAGCTAAGGTTTGTGAAATGGTAAAATCACTCATAAGAGAGGATAATTAAAAATAATAAAAGGTGTTAACAACTATACTTTTGACGTGAAACTAGGATGTTTTTTAGTAGTTAAGGACTAACAGTTGTTGCATGGTGATGAAATAAGAGCTAGATTTTTGCATGCAGATATTAATAGAACTATGACGGTAAACAATAGAAAGGCAGATCTAATGCATGCACAAAGCTACATGCAGAGTTGTTTTTCTGGACATGCAAAAAGTGGAAGTGCAAAAAAATTGGAGTCTTTAACATGCAAAAGACTAAAGTACAGACATGCAGATGTGCGAGTACATGCAGAAAAACTAGAATGTTAACATGCAATGCGTATACACAGGTGTGCAACTTTGAAGAGACAGTTATATATATAAAAGATATTGTTTCAGATTTATGTGAGTGTGTAGAGTTATGTGCATAGAGATTATGTGTGAGAGGAATTCAGTGCAGAAAGAGTCTGGGTGAGCATAGTGAGAGGAGAAGACTATGTATGAATTGAAATGGTGCATTTGAGGTTTATGAAGAACCAAATGGATGCATACTTGAATATGTGAAGATTCAGTGAGGTTGGTGCCTCCTGTGGATTGAGTTGGTGCTCAGATCAAGGGATTGTAGTCTCCTTAGAGTTGGTGCTCTTAAATCAGGGGTTTGGTGAATCCTTAGAGCTGGTGCTCCTAAACATTGTAATCAATGGTTTCATTTGTGAGGCTAGATTAGGATGGTAGATCCTGTTAGATTCAAGACAGACAACTGAGAGGGGGGGTGAATCAGTTGTCCAAAACTTTCTTCCAATTAAACACTTAAATCCACTTTATAATTCAGTAGCATAATAATAAATCAATCATGAAACATAATGCATTAAATCAAGAGCAGAAACATATCAACACATAAGACAACAAGATTTTGACGTGGAAAACCCAGTTAAGGGAAAAACCACGAGGTGATTAACCCAAGATTGTATTCTCTGTTAGAAGAATAGAAAGAACAAAATGGCACATGCCAATTAGGGCTCATTGCCTGAGCACACTGCTCACAAGAGGCCCGCTGCCTACAGGAGACACACTGTCTACAAAATAATAAGTATCACATACTTGAACTAGAGAATAGCATCTTCACCATGCTTGAGTCAATTCCATTTAAGCCCAATACTTCTGCTCTGCCTTTCACCCTCTTCCTCACTACCACACTCTCATCTCCACAAGATACACTTTGAAATGACTTTACAATTCCTTATTTATACAAGACATCAACTTAGGAATAATCATCTAAGTCGGCAAACATCACAGAGCAAATACATAAATACATCGTGACTAATTACAAAAGACTTCACGTGGAATGACACACTGTCAACCACACAGATCTGAGACTTCAAACTTCTTCTAGAAACACACCAATCTTCACATAACATCTTCAAGATCATCCGCAGGATGTGTAACTCATCCGGTCGACCAGACTTAGGAAGAACACCATCATCTGGAAGTGATTCTTCAATTGCGATCTCAAACTCTAATGCAGACCACCAGCATGAATTGGACATGATCCAAAGACCTCCACAAGCTAGCCTGAATCACCAAGAACATCCACACTACATCTGCTTACTGAAATCCTTATCTCCTTCATCCGGAACCTCAAGAACACAGTCTGTCATCACTATCACAACAGAATAGATGCTTGTAGACCTTCATACCATGAACCAATTGAGTTGTCACTTCACATTGACTTCCTAAACACTCCCTAAAATCTACAAAACAAGATATTGCATTTCCAGATCTCACCGGACCTATCGGTGTCACTCTGTCACCTCTGAACAGCTGCCAGAACCGGTTTTACTTGAGCAGCCACAACTTCTTCAGATCACCATGCGGACCTCTGAAATCTTTACTGGATCATCTTAAGACACATATCTACAAACCCTTTGAACCACATCCTCTGATATTCATCTTACCTAGGATCTTTAGCTCACTGTCTTCATTGTTCTTCTCTGTTCCTGATTAGAACTAATTTTCTCAATATCCTCAGCACACAGCTCATCCAATCCTTATCATTAATGCAATAGGAGTATGTTGACATCAATGACAACACTGATTAGGCCCATACTCGCAACAATCTCCCCCTTTGTCATTGATGGCAACATTTGATGTGAAAAACTGTTTTAACCATCAAGACAAGAACTTTCCTTTACTGACACAACTCCCCCTATCACCAACAACCATTCACATGTCTTCTCTTCCTTTACTGCTCCCCCTTTGATCAGCAACCACTTGTTTTTCACATGTCTTCTCTCCCCCTTTGACATCAATGGAAAAGGGCACATACTTGCAACTCCAACACTTCAGAATCATACCAGCTGCTTCCCCTGAGCAGCAGCTCCCCATCATCAATCCAAACCACAAGATATGACTATGAAATCCACCAGATTGATGCACATTAGTGCACCTTAGTTCATCACGGGAGGGGTAATAACCCCTAACTTCTCCCTGAGATACTCAAAAGAGTCCTTAGGTAGAGGTTTAGTAAAGATATCTGTAATCTGATCTTTAGAAGGCACAAACTCCAATTTGACTTCATTCTTGTTCATTTGCTCTCTCAAAAAGTGAAACTTGATGGATATATGTTTTGTCTTTGAATGCAACACCAGATTCTTAGATATATTTATTGCACTTGAATTATCACAGAAGATTGTGATAGGTTCCTCATACTCCACTTTGATGTCTCTTAGCATCTGCTTCATCCACAAAACTTGAGTGCAACTACTTACTGCTGCCATATATTCTGCTTCAGCTATGGACAAAGATATTGCCTCTTATTTCTTGCTTAGCCAAGAAACCAATCTCTTCCCTAAAAAGAATGCTCCACCACTGGTACTCTTCCCGTCATTCACACCTCCTGCCCAATCCGCATCTATATATGCATGAAGAGAAAAATCATGATCTCTGGGATACCACAATCCATACTCAACTATCCCTTTTAGATATCTAAAAATCCTCTTGATTGCCATGACATGAGATTCTCTAGGATCAACTTGAAATCTAACAACAAGACCAACAACATTCATAATGTCAGGTCTAGTTTGAGTGAGATAGAACAATGCTCCAATCATTAGCCTGTACTTTTTTTGACCAGCCTTAGGAAAGTCATCATCTTTGCTCAATTTACATCTGGTTTCCATGGGAGTACTCATTGGTTTTGAGTCTTCCATCTCAAATTTCTTCAACAATTCTTTCAAATATTTGGTCTGAGAAATGAAGATTCCTTTCTTAGTTTGAATGATTTGCAGACCCAAGAAGAAATTCATTTCCCTAAGCATGGACATCTCAAATTCACTTTTCATTTGATTTGTAAATGTTTTGCACATACTATCTCTTCCTCCAAAAATGATATCATCAAAAAATACTTCAACAATCAAGATATTTTCATGATCAATTTTGAAATACAAATTACTATCAGCAGTACCTTTGTTAAAACCAATATTCAAGAGATGATTGTCTAATATTTCATACCAGGCTCTTGGGGCTTGCTTCAGTCCATACAGTGCTTTCTTCAACTTGCAGACTATATCACCATGATCAGACAATTGAAATCCATCCGGTTGCTCAATGTATACTTCTTCTTCTAAGTCTCCATTCAAAAAGGCAGACTTGACATCCATCTGATATACTGTGAAATCCTTGAAGGCAGAAAAAGCAAGAAATAGTCTGACTACTTCAATTCTTGCCACCGGAGCAAAAGTTTCTTCAAAATCAACTCCTTCTATTTGAGAGTAACCCTTGCAGACCAATCTGGCTTTATTTTTTATTACTTCACCAACTTCATTCAGTTTGTTTTGGAAGACCCATTTGGTTCCAATCACATTCTTGTTTCTAGGTCTGGGAACAAGATCCCAAGTGTGATTTTTCTCAATTTGCATCAACTCTTCCTCCATTGCTTTAGTTCAGTTATCATCATTGCAATCTTCATTCACTGTCTTAAGTTCAATCTTTGAAATCAGACAATACTCTTCTGAATCTTGAGCAATCCTTTTTCTTGTTTGTACACCTTTTCTTTTATCACCTATGATCTGATCTTCAGAATGATTCAGTATTACATACCTGGGAACTTTGGGAGTTTCTGGTACTTCTGATTCTTCAACAGGCTCATTTAAACTTATCTCTTCTTCCTGATTTATCGGATCAGTTTGAATCTGAATTTCAGAGGGGACTTGGACTCCTTGAATCAGAACATCATTCTGATCATCTTCATCATATTCATAAAACCTTGAGGGTTTTTCAATTCCTTCACAAACCTTCACATTTGTACTTTCTATAATCTTTCTCAGTCTCTTGTTATAACACCGGTATGCTTTGCTTTGAGTAGAATAACCCAGGAATATTCCTTCATCACTTCTAGCATCAAATTTGCCTAGATCTTCATCTTTTTTAATGTAACATTTTCTACCAAAGACTCTGAAATACCTCACAGTAGGAGTGATGCCAAACCAAAGTTCATAAGGAGTCTTACCGATATTGCTTCTGATTTGAACTCGATTGAGAGTGTAGACTGCAGTGCTCACAGCTTCTCTCCTGTAGATATGAGGAACATTTGCTTCCATCATCATGGTCCTAGATGCTTCCTAGATGGTCTGGTTCTTTCTCTCCACTACTCCATTTTGCTGTGGAGTCCTAGGAGCAGACAACTGTATCTTTATTCCATGTTTCTCATAGAATTCTATGAACTCACCGGATGTGAATTCTCCACCTCTATCAGACCTTAGACATTTTAATTTTAATCCAGTTTCATTCTCTACCATAGCCTTGAATATTTTGAATTTCTCAAGAGCTTCTGAATTCTCTTTCAGAAAAGTAACCCACATCATCTGGGAGTAGTCATCAATTAATAGCATGAAGTATCTATCACCTTGCACACTTCTGATTCTTGTCGGACCACATAAATCAGTATGAACTAAGTCTAATAATCCGATAGAAGATTGTTCCTTGCTTTTAAATGAGACTCTGCTTTGTTTACCCAATTGGCATTCTTTGCACAAACTGTTTGTAGGTTTCACCAATTTTGGAAGATCTTTTACAACCTGAGTGTTGCTTATCTTGATGATATTATCAAAATTCACATGACACATCCTCCTATGCCATAACCAACTCTGATCAATTTTCACAAGTAGACAACTTTTACCAGTACCAACTAAATGGAAGATATTACCTTTTGTTTGAGTACCGGATGCAATCTCTGTTCCAGAACTTTCAAAGATTTTGCATTTTCCATTCTTGAATTGGAGATCATAGCCTTTGTCCACCAACTGTCCAACACTGAGAAGATTGTGCTTCAATCCTTCAACATACAGTACATTACCGGTTTTGTTCTTTCCATCAAAAGAAATAGTTCCTCTACCTCTGATTCTACCAGCAGAATTATCACCAAACTTTACCACTCCTCCTTCATACCTTTCCAAATCTAAGAACTTATTTTTGTCACCTGTCATATGGTGAGAGAATCCACTGTCAATGACCCAATCATCCTTTTCTTCAACTTGGGCAGCCAGAGCTCTTTCTACAACTTTATGATTGATAGATTCAGAGGGCATTGGATCTTCTTCTTTGATGGCAATAAACACCCAATCACTTCCAGATTTGTTTCCTGTCTCTGATTCATCATCTGTTACTCCTTCATTATCATCATCTTCATGAACATAGTAACAATTCTTTTGGAACCTTGATCTGTTAGGATTTGGCCTTGAAAATCTTTCCAGACACCTTGAGGCAAAATGACCAATCTTATTGCAGTTAAAACACTTAAAAGGTAATTTCCCCTCATACTTACCGGATCCTCTTGGTAGTCTTTTTGCAATAAGGGCTATGAGTTGAGCAGTTTCTACTTCTTCTTCTTCCAGGTTTTTTCTTGCTTTTTCATACCATGATAGTTTCCTTGAAGAGTTCTCTCCCGGATCAAACCTTTGTTTACCTTTTATAGAGGCACTGGCTTTGAATGCAGATTCAGTCTTGGGAGGGGCATCTCCAAATTTGGTCAATTCAAATGCAGCCAATTTACCAACCAATTGATCTCTTGTGACACTTGAATGGGCTCTGAATTCTTGAATGGTAGCAACCTTGTATTTGTAAGAAGCAGGAAGGGATCTGAGAACTTTGCCGACAATCTCATCTTCATCCAAGACACCACCAACACATCTAATGCCACAAACAAGCTCATTTACTCTTGACATAAAAGTAGTGATATTTTCATCTTCTCTCATCTTCAGATTTTCAAATTTTCCTTTCAGACTCTATAGCCTTGCACATTTAACATACTTGTCTCCTTCATGTAGAAGTTCTAGTTTTTCCCAAATCTCAAAAGCAGTTTGTAGGTCAACAACATTTGTAAGCTCTGAATCAGACAAGGCACTTAGAAGAGCTTCTTTAGTCCGCATATTATTTTTAGCATCTATAATTTCACTTGTAGTTTTCGAGCCATTCTGTGGAGGAGTATACTTCGTTGTAACCATGGTCCAGTAGTGCATTCCCATACATTGCAAGTGACATTGCATGCGACTTTTCCAAAGATTAAAATTGGTTCCATCAAACTTCAGACTATCCTTCTTGTAGGATGACATCCTAGATCTCCTCAAGCGGTTAAGCTCTTTTAGAGGAACTTAGCTCTGATACCAATTGTTAGATTTAGGACAGACAACTAAGAGGGGGGGTGAATCAATTGTCCAAAACTTTCTTTCAATTAAACACTTAAATCCACTTTGTAATTCAGCAGCATAATAATAAATCAATCATGAAACATAATGCATTAAATCAAGAGCAGAAACATATCAACACATAAGACACCAAGATTTTGACGTGGAAAACCCGGTTAAGGGAAAAACCACGGGGTGATTAACCCAAGATTGTATTCTCTGTTAGAAGAGTAAAAAAAACAAAATGGCACATGCCAATTAGGGCTCACTGCCCGAGCACACTGCTCACAAGAGGCCCACTCCCTACAGGAGACACACTATCTACAAAATAATAAGTATCACATACTTGAACTAGAGAATAGCATCTTCACCATGCTTGAGTTAGTTCCATTTAATCCCAATACTTCTACTCTGCCTTTCGCCCTCTTCCTCGCTACCACACTCTCATCTCCACAAGATGCACTTTGAAATGACTTTACAATTCCTTATTTATACAAGACATCGACTTAGGAATAATCATCTAAGTCGGCAAACATCACAGAGCAAATACATAAATACATCGTGACTAATTACAAAAGAATTCACGCGGAACAACACACTGTCGGCCACATAGATCTGAGACTTCAAACTTCTTCTAGGAACATGCCAATCTTCACGTAACATCTTTAAGATCATCTGCAGGATGTGTAACTCATCTGGTTGGCCAGACTTAAGAAGAACACCATCATCTGGAAGTAATTCTTCAATTGAGAGCTCAAACTCCAATGCAGACCACCAACACGAACTAGACATGATCCAAAGACCTCCACAAGCTAGCCTGAATCACCAAGAACATCCACACTACATTTGCTTACTGAAATCCTTATCTCCTTCATCTGGAACCTCAAGAACACAATCTGTCATCACTGTCACAACAGAATAGATGCTTGCGGACCTTTAGGCCATGAACCAATTGAGTTGTCAATTCACATTGACTTCCTAAACACTCCCTAAAATCTGTAGAATAGGATATTGCATTTCCAGATCTCACCGGACCTATCTGTGTCACTCTGTCACCTCTGAATAGCTACCGGAACCGGTTTTACTTGAGCGGCCACAACTTCTTTAGATCACCATGTGGACCTATGAAATCTTTACTGGATCATCTTAAGACACATGTCTACAAACCCTTTGAACCGCATCCTATGATATTCATCTTAGCTAGGATCTTTAGCTCACTGTCTTCACTGTTCTTCTCTGTTCCTGATTAGAACTAATTTTCTCAATATCCTCAGCACACAGCTCATCCAATCCTTATCATTAATGCAACAGAAGTATGTTGACATTAATGACACCGGTTAGGCCCATACTTGCAGTAGATCCTAGCAGCATTTTCTCACCATGATTTTTCCCATATTGGGTTTTCCATGTATATCTAGTGTTCATGTGTGCATGCTTTCTTGTTGTTGATGTTATTGTATTGGAAGTTAATTTTATCTGCATTCTAGAGGCTTGTAGTTTTAAGTTTTATTGATCTACTGATTCACCCCCCCCCCCCTCAGTAGATTGCTTGTGTTCTAACAAGGAAAACATAGTTATTCTTATGCCTTAAAACCATCTCAAGGGTAAGGGTATACTAGGAGATTGGAAACAATAGTTATTTTGCATAATTAAAACCAACTCTACGGTGAAGAATACCAAGAGATTTGTAAACAATAGTTATTTGAACTAATGGTCATATTATCTACATTAGGAGGAAAACCATCTCAAGGTAAGGAATATCGAGAGATTAAAGCTCAACAACTATATGTTGATCTAATACCATCTATTATAGTAGAAATCTAGTAGGACCATCTCATGGTAAGGTATACCAGGAGATTGGTGTCCAAAAGATATTTTATAATCTCACTAGTTATTAGTCATCAGGAAGAGTCAAACAAGATATAGTAACACATGAATGGATGACCTGAATTTATTCAACTAATAATTGAATGCTTTGGCCAAAGTGATGCAATGACTATAAGCATCGTTAGTTCACTATACTCGTAGGTTTCATGTTAGTTAGGAATCATGGTAGCTGGAGGGTATCTAGGGATTGCCTAATTGACTGCATGTGATAGGAATTCATATTTGCACTTGGTTTTTAGAATTGGTTCTATTATAGACTTCACTATCTATTACCCTCGTTGAAGGGTCAGACCTCTTTTAGTAGGAAGATGAGCAGGGGACCTCCAAGTCTATGATTGGAGGTAAAGCACTTGGATGATGCTCTCACTCCTACAACTGGACAACTATATTGCTCAGAATTATATGTGATGATTATTACTAATGGTCAAAACAAAATGTAATGAAAGTCAAAACATATATAATTGTAGTACTCAGGTGGATTGAAAGGACAGTAGTCCTAATTTGGATTTGTATCTTATTATTCTTTAATTGTAAACTTGTATCATCAAAATATATGTAATGATGTAATGTTGGCATCTTTATTTGAAATGTGGAATCTATATGTTTTTTGAAAAATAAATTAAAAAATTGTAGCATTTGTGAGCTATTTAACTTGTAATTATTCATTAATTTATTTTGTATATTGGGTGGGTTACATGTTGTCCTAAATGTTGTTTCAACATCTTATGAGCTACTCATATACCATTATTTTCACATTTAGTTAACTAAGCAAACATTATTCACATACACATTACCAACATCTAAACATAACACTTCTAGATTTAAACATTACAAGTGAACAAACATTCACAATCATCATTTCACATTGTGAGTAAACAAATAAATTTGCACACCCAATCAAATCACCAACTAAACTTTTGTGGTCTTACAAAATCTTGTTGAGATTTCCTCTTTCAAAACTTCTCCTATTTATGATTCAAGTGTTGATCTTCTGTCTCCCTTTTCAACATATCAAGTGATCCCTCATGGTTTGCTCTAACATGACTCCAAGAATTTGTGTATGCCCTTTTTGGTGTTGTGTGCTTTTTGTGGCATGTACATGACCAAGATAGATTTCAAAGTAATCCCAACAATTCTTTTGTCCACCTGCAAGCACAATAATAACATATATATCAATGTGCACATCTCTTGAAAATCTAAAGTCTATCCAACCAAGGGTTGCCATTGCGACATAGTCTCCATTGCAAAATCTAGATTCTTGATCCAGTCTACATTTCTTCTTATCATGTATCCTCAACTCCTTAATATCGAGAAGTGGCTACACTAGTACAATTTGTACTCTTTAGTTTTATGTGTAGAACCAGTTTCTTGTCTTCTACACCTCATCAATAGACTTCTGTTACTCTAAACTTCAAATCAAGAATGTCTTTCTCATCCCTTTTACTATCTTCTAGCATGTTTATTTATATAACATAGCTTGCTCATTTCTTGAAAACTTAATTGCAATATATTTTCTATGAAATGAATGTACCTTTGGTAATATACATCATAGTTAAAACCAACTTTCTTTATTGATTTCCTAGAAACATTAAATCATACTAAATCATACTCTTTACACACATGGGAAATGTTTAAAAAAGGTTAAAATATACAATACAAACTTATATAAATGATTTAAGTGGTCATGTAGATAGGAGTAAGGATAACAATATTTAGTAATTGTTACCATTAATTTGAAAGACTAAGGTGAACTATTCAGTTTTCTGTGTGGACTGAGTTTCTTGTCTTTTACACCTCGTCACTAGACTTCTCTAAACTTTGAATCAAGGATGTCTTTCTCACCCGTTTTCCTATTTTTCTAGCATCTTTATTTCTATAACACTTTTTGAAAACCCAACTATAATATATTTTCTAAGAAATAAATGTACCTTAGGCAATATACATCATAATTAAAACCAAACTTTCTTTATTGCTTTCCTAAAAACCAAATGTTCTTTATTTTTTTCTTAGAAACCAAACTTTTTTTATTGCTTTCCTAAAAATGTTAAATCATACTTTACCATACTCTTTATATACATAGGAAATGTTTAAAAAGGGTTAAAATATACCATACAAACTTATATAAATGATTTAAGTGGTCATCTAGATAAGAGTAGTAGGGATAATAATGTTCAGTAATTGTTGCCAATAATTTGGAAAACTAGGTGTTACAAGTGTCTACTATAGGCTGGGGTCTAAAAAGCCATGTTTTATGTTTTTTTTTTTTCTAAACAATATCTGAAAAAAACTTTGTTTTTTGACATCTTACAGTTAAATTAGACCTCAAAACAATAAATATAAATAAATTAAATAATAAATTAAGTAGGCTATTCTTAAACATCATCCACTTCAACAGTCAAATATCAATTTTGGCCCATAAAAATAAGACAAATATTTACCACTTTTTGGTATGGATGAGGTTTTTCTTTATCCAATTAAAAAAAATGCTATGGATTATTTGACCATTTAAATGGATGATGTTTGAGTAAAGTGAATTAAGTATAGTGAAATTTTAAAATCCTTAAATAATAGCATCAGGAATTAGGTAAGCTCAGAATTACTTGACAATGACTATTCTTAAATATCATCCAATATTTACCAGTAAAATTGGTATTGAATGTTTGACCATTGGATGATGTTTAAGAATAGCCCTCTAAGCTCATAATCAACTCCACAACTAATATAGTCCTCCTTGCCAGGAGGCTCAAATAATTGTTGTACGAACGGTGTGCAAGGAATTCCACTATGCATGTACGAGTACACTTTAAACTGAAAGTGATGGAAGATAAAGGCAAAGCATGATTCCCGTGCTGTATTCCTATTAACAACCGGATGTGTTTAGTATTGACATCGCCCATTTAGGTTGGATTTCTGTGTATTCTTGAAGTGGCCTATTTTCTGTTAGATTCCTACGCCATGGGATTTCCTATAGGTAGCCGTGATATCGCTATACCCAAAATGCTGCTCTACTTAGCATTAGCCATGGCTTATATAAAGAATGGAATATGTTGGCTTCTTTCTGGTCTTGGGCTGAGCGAGCCCCCACAAGACGAGACCTATTTGTGGCAAGAATTAAGGGAAATCCCCTCTGCCATTTCCTCAACATCAGGTGAGATGATAAAATATAGGTTGCCTGTTATTACATTCCGAAATGTTGCAGAGAAGCTGATTGAGATTGAGGAGGATTTTGTGTGCACGGTCTGCTTGAACTTTTTCCAAGAAGAAGACGAAATCCGAGAGCTCTACAATTGCCGCCACATATTTCATAGAAATTGTTTGGATAAATGGATTGATAACTATCAGGATACCTGCCCTTTCTGCAGATGTCCTCTGCTTCCACCAACTGAAAGTGTTGATTCAGATGAATCCCTTTGAGAATGATGGCAGAGGATCAACCATCTAAACCTCTGAGTAATAATTTCCTGAGGGTTGTGGATTGTTTTATTTCTGTGCATTTTACTTCCTTAATAAAAAACTTTATTAGTTCCTCAATGTTTTAAGAAAAAATAGTCTTGTGCTATAACGTTAAAGATATGAAGATGTACATTATTTTGAAGTATTAGACAAATAATTGATGGACAAGCATTTCTATGAAGTGGATGATATTTAAGAATAGTACATTTTGAGGATAAACCATAACCTTACTACTATTAAATCTGTACAATATATGGGTTGCAACCCCTATAACGGTTTATCATGCAAACACCCACATTGATACCTTATCAGAAGTCACCAGACGCATAAGTTTATTGCTAAGAACTGTTGGAAGAGCTTTATTTTGGTTTACCTTTTGTTTTACTATTCATTCTAGTCCCAGTCATCTGACAGAAACATTGTTTCAAGCGGATATAACTGAGATTTTAATTCCTAGAAACAGGCATGGAAATGTTTAGACTCGCATTATCATATGTTTTCCACTTTTGGTGCTCAATCTTGTCAGTAGCCAAAAAGCCCACTTAAAGGATTGTACTGCTTTAAAGGATCCGTAATAGATGACACTAGTATGATTATTGATTTGAAATATAACATGCAGGATTAAACATACAAACAGAATATTCCATTCATCTTCGTCTACAGCCTCTCTATGAAAACACCCAATGTCCTTTGAGTTATTGTTGTCTGTGTTTTCCATGTAATAATCATTTCAACATAAGAATATCATCAGGTCAATTTTGACCAAAAAAAATAAGACAAATATTTACCACTTTTTTATTGTAAATGAGGTGTAAAATGGCTATTGACTGTTGAACCATTGAAATAGATGATATTTAAGTAGAGTGATTTCAACAAAATCTTACCACTCAAAATGCTGAAGAAATCATCTGTGAGCATCACCTAGATGCAATGAGTGCTAAGTGAACCATTCATTCTCATGAGAAATGGGTTCCTGTGAACCACTGCTCATGAAATATGAGTCCATGAGTTTGACTCAAAAAACTACACAGTTAAATCCTGAAATAAATATCATAATTCTGTATCCAATTTCTCAGAAACGTCCCCAAGTTATTTCAAATTGCATTTTTTCAATGCTTCAATGAAATAGCAAGTTTCACCCTTCCTGTTCCCTTGAGGAACATCAACCACCTAGGACCATAAGACCAATGTTCCTGACCTTCCATCAATAACCTCAGGGTGCAAGGTGATTTTTGACCAATAACAGAGACAATTATTAGTTATGCATCATAACTGAGACGTTTTTCATATTGTAAAGCTGTGAAATAGAATGCATGTACTCATCCGCAGCAGATTCAAGATTGAACTCAAATGTAAGTGGACAAACAGGTGTGTGGACATTATCAAGATTAAACATTGAATATCAGTTTAATCTAAATTATTTTCCTTAGTAATTGATTATAAACGATTATAAACTGGTTAACCTTCAATGGATGATCTGCTCCAAGGATTTTAACACTGAA
This sequence comes from Cunninghamia lanceolata, assembly GCA_027924645.1. Classification (NCBI taxonomy): domain Eukaryota; kingdom Viridiplantae; phylum Streptophyta; class Pinopsida; order Cupressales; family Cupressaceae; genus Cunninghamia; species Cunninghamia lanceolata. The sequence goes on from BSBN01001860.1 coordinate 1,882,797, forward strand.
ATTTTGTTGCTCATCATCCACGAACAGTACATCTCTGCACTAAAGGTTTTACTTTTGTGGCTGATCAAATCATCTCTCTGATGACCATACCTGTTCCACAGAGTATTGAAATCATTCTACCACAGCCCAACAGTGTGAAAATACAGGAAAAAACGAGTCTTGCTATAACCACACAAAAGAGCTTCTTGAAGCTATTGGCAACAGCAGAAGAGTTTCTGAAACAAAAACTGAATATCAACGTGCAGAACCATAAACAGAACTGTACTCTTTTATTTATCTTACAAACTAAAACAGAGTTACATGCTTATATAGAAAACAGAGTAGGAGAAGATTTACTCACTACCCTACAGCTAATCCGTTCCTAACAGCACTTACACAGCTGTTCTGGTGTGCTGTCCTTTATAAAACAGAAGGCTTTCAATATAACAATTTCTGCTCAACACTCCCACTTAGCCAGATATTTCTGAGTCAAGCTGTAGTACATTTCATCCTTCTTACAAAACTCAAACTTGTTTCTGTTGGGAAATAAGGTGTCTCAACCTTGCAGATTTTTCATACCATTATTTTGTATTTAATATTTTCCCAGTCAGTTATTGTTTTTATTTAGCTCCAAAATAATGTAGGGGCGTTTGAATTCTTAATTGGCACTTTTGCCACATGTCAGTGCCTTGAAAATCGAAATATTAGTTGTCAAAAGATGCCCACATGGTTATGACAGATTCTATGACAACTATAAGGGTAAAAAATAGGGGAGAATATTTTGGACGTGAGAGCTTATTTTTAGACTGGAATCTTGGCTGAGAAGTTAAGCACATGGTTTTGTAAAACCACAAATGGTTTCTTTTATAGCCAAAAGTCTATAAATTGGAGGCTTGAGGAGAAGCTTGTGAGAGGAGAGTTTTATACAGGGTTATGCTGTCAGTTTTTCCTCTAGAGGAGCAAGATGTAAATCTTCATGTTAAGGCTTTGAGCCTGCAAGTGTATTGTAACATGTTTGTTGTTGTAGATTAATACATTGGTTCGATGCTTTGGAGAGTGGGGTTTTTTACCTGAAAGGGGTTTCCCCACGTATATTAGTGTCTTTTCTCTTCTATCTATCTTTCTTCTATTCTTCTTCTTTTCATGTTCTTAAAGTGCTAATTTATATGATGCCGTTATGTTGCTGAAATTTTCTTAGATCTGTAAGCTACATTATCTTTCCTCTAAGGGTTAATGTGATGGGAAATCAACTATGTCTGTTTCCGCTTTAAGGGCATAGTAGTATGTGCTTGCATCAAGTTATTGAATATCTGTTTGAGTAAAATATAGGATGTTGTAAGGTGCATGTTGGGTTCTCTTTTCCCTTTCAATTGGTATCAGAGCTATGGTGGTTCCATGGTTGCATGAGATTGCATGTGTTGGTTCCATGGTGTTTAAGGTTCTGAGTATTTCTTCTGTTGTGATTTCTTAGCTTGGCAAGCTTGAGGGAATATGTAGGAAGGAATTGGTTGATTATTAATACTTGTTTGAGTAGAAGTCTTGTAGTTGATCTTGTTTTCAGGGTACAACAGGCATTTGAAGGATGGAAAATATAGAACATAATGGAGTTGATCATGTGGTTACATTTAATATGATTTGATCTGGAGCTCCTGTTTGATAGTATGTAATAACCCTCATGCATGGTGGTTGTGTTCTTTCATTCTATGGTTATTTGCAGCAAAGTATTCAAGTTGGATGTTTGTTCTTGGCTCCCTGATCACATGGAGAAACTTGGGTTGTCATGACTATGGTTTAATGTGCTTATGTTGGGTGCTTGGTTTTAGTCCCTAGCATTGGAAGGCATTGTTTTGTTAACCTCAAATGCATGTACGCTGTGGAGTTGATCATTGGATGATCTGAAATCTTTTGGAACAACCTAGCTCCTCCATATGCTTGTACATGGTGGTGGTTGTGGAGTTGGCCTACAAGTGGGCCTGGAGTTCGTGGACCTCTACTTCCTTTTGGTTGGTTGTACTTGCATGTCTCAATTTCATATTGATTTGATCTGAGGGTTTTGTAGATTTTCTATTCAAAATCTATGGTTATGCTTATCTGTGTTATTCCATTGTTCTGGTATAGTTGTTATTGGTGGTTTTCAGACTTGTGGGTCTTCCAGATGATAAGTGGATATCGATTTGCATGTATGTCAGTGACATGGTGGTTTTGCAGGTTTTACATGGTTAATCAAAACTTGTGGTTTTGTAGATCTGCAGATAAACTATTTTTCAGATTATGATTCCTTGGGGGTGTTTCTGGATGTAAGATAGTTGCAGGTTTGCATGTATACTTCGTGCATGGTGTGAGGAGGTTTTTAGCTTTCTCAGTGTGGATATGTTGGTATGTGATTAGTCGCTCATCATTTTCTATAGTATTTGCTTGATGGGTTCCTTAACTATGGCTACTCATATGTGGACTTGTTTGGAAAATTAGATCTATGGTTGATTTGGTGTTTGAGTCTTGTGGTCTACATGTTATCTTCTTGTTATCTTAGTTTACAAGTTACTAATGTGATGATAAGTTTGCATGTTTCATGTTTGGGATCTATGAGTTATGCGGTTTTGTGGGCTGATCACCTATTTGATTGCAGTGGGATGACTCAGATGTGGATTGTCTATATCCACAAGATTGATTCAATGTTTATGCAGACTTTGTTAGTTGGCCTTGTCTGTGGTCATTTGTGCATTGGTATGTTGCATTGGGATGAGAGGATGGACGATTAGAGTGCCTAGATAGTTGGTTATTGGGACTTCTAGCATGTTTATCATGATGTCATGGATAGATTGGTTACATAGTTTAGTGTGAGATTTTGATAGTGATGGTTTAATCTTCTTGACTTGGAGATATTGGTTCTACTCTATTCTTTTGTATTGCTAGTATTGCACAGGTTGATTATTAGATTGTGTTAGAGCCATGTATGATCTTCATTTAGAGGATGGTTATCATGATGCCTTGATAAGCTTAGTATCACAGTTTTAGTAGGAGTTTTGGCAATGAAGTGGATCTATCACTTGGTGATGGATGATCTTCTACAGTAGTTGTAGGTGTCATGGTAAGGCTTTTGGATTATGATTCTTATATGCTATGTGTTTAGGGTAAAATTTGGATTGTTTAATGTTTAAGTGCTTAGATGTTTGAATCCTCCTTTCACCCTATACATTCAAGGATCTAGGGTCGAGTGGCAATTCACTATCACACCCTAGGTTGTTGTGAGATGTAGGGAAACTTGGATTAGGGAATTTAATTATCAATTTCTTTTATCTTATGCTCAGTTGACCATTAAAACCCTAATTATGCAAATACGATAATAAACTAATGAATAATGAAAAAAGCTCTTGCAGAGGGAAGTAAAATGCCGAATCACAGAGTACCTATTTTTGAGGTTCCGAGACAGAAAAGTCAGGGACATAGGAACGGGCGTCCAAGTCCAAGGTACCAGTTTCTTTGCGGGATCCCGACCTCCTTCCTACACTGATCAGCACTGTAACTCCTATTTCTAGAAATTCAGCTGCGGAGGACACTTGTGTGAGCGCCCAAGTCCTGGAAAGGCTCCGGTGTCCTACTTCTCTTTGGATCCTGAATCCTGGATGTCTGCTAATCCTTCCTGCAACTTCACTTTTCCCAAATACGACACCTGTAACCTACAATCACAAGACTTTGGAAGTGGATTGTGGTGTTTAGATAGAGGCTTGCCTCAGTCAAACCCCGGAGGACACCTAAGTCTCCGAACACCGTTGTTAGATAGAGAGTGTGTGCCCTTGTGAGGCAGAGGCAAAACCAAAGGAAATTATGATAAAAACACAATATAATGTCACCTTGTAGTGAAGATATCATGGGAGGAAGATGCTCTTCATTCCATGATGAATGGATGCTCAAATTTGCAAACACAAACACATAGACAACACAATGAAAGCCTTAAATCACTTTGAGAACACAATAGCTTGCCAGTAATCATCTAGTTTACAAATGAATGCCTAAACATGCTTTTATATGCAACTAAAAACACTCCTGCCAAGATTTTCGTAATTCAAACTTACCGTGTCGGCAAAGGACCCAAATAACGGTCATAAATCGACACCCAAAAATTGGGACTACCCCAAAATAGGGCAGGACTAGGGTGCATACGCCCAAGTCCTCCCCCTATTTTGGGTAGGGTACAGCTCAAGGGGTCCTCCTAGGTCCCTATTTGTCATGTTACCTAGGGCTCATTCCATCGGGATGTCAAATTATGAAGTAAGATGTCCTAAATGCATGCAAAAGACCCGGGAGCTAAACCTTATGAGGGAAAAGCCCCCAAAGGGACATTTTCTGACATTACATTGTGAAATTATTTTGACATCTTGAGTTCCATTGTCAAGGGATGGTTATCTTCATGTGATTGGAGATGGTATTGTGCCATGATGGACTCTTATTTCTAAGATTGGAGTTTTGGCATGATGGTGCCCCTTTGGCAAGATATGTTCATTAGAGTAGGTTGTGATCTCCTAGGAGGAGATGTTAGATCATGATGTCATGTGTGTTCCTGGACTTTGCAGACGTAAAGTGGGAGCTTTGACAGTGGTCTGGTGAAGTTCTCTTTGGTTTTGAGTATTAATCATTTTCTTGAAGCTTCATGATTTTGCAAGATGCATTTGAAGTTGGCAGTATTGGTTGATGGATGCTCATGGATACTAGAGGGATTTGAGGTGAGGCTAGAGATCTCTTGTTGTGGGGATCATGTGTTGGAATGTTGAAATTTCAGCAGAAAGACTGAGGAGCCTTCACTTGTTATGGACATGAGTTCATGTTTGAACTTGAGAGGAGATTGTTCTTGGAGAGAGTCTATGAGACTCGGTGTATCTCAGTGGATCATTCTCATTCCCCACTCTTAGTTCACTCGGCAGAAAATGATCTGATAGGTATTGCCCATGTTATTTCAGATTCATTTTGTTTTATGCTTTGGTTTCTCATGGATATGGATCTTGGTTTGTCATCTAGTTTCTTTCATTCTCATTTGAGGATTACTTGGCATGGTAATCTCCTTAGGTATATGGTTTGATTTTTGAGAAGTTTTGGAGATGTTATTGGGCTGTATTCCTATTTTTGGAATGAATTTTTTGAGTTTGATCATCCTTGGTTAGAGAAGCTTACATCCATTTTGGTAATATGTTTTGTTTGATCTTTTGAGATTGAATGTTTGGGTGTTGGTAAGGCTTTTCAGTTGGGGTTTTGTAAAGGAGATCTTACTTGGCACAACTTAGCACTTAGTGGTTTTGGCAGAGGGACTTGATATGGTTTGCAGTTTCTCTTTATGGTCTCATGTTTCTTCCTAGAGGTTCTTATTCATCTAGTATGATCACCAGGTTTGTGGTCATCTACTGTAGTTGTACTTTATTATTTTTTAGCAACATTATGTGTTCTTTTAATGTATATCATTTGAGTTGTGGAGGACTTGGGAGAAGTGGTGGAGATCAATGGTGAGAAAGTGAGCAGAAAACTATTTGTGGAAGTATGCTCTTTTTTACAGCGGGTTGGATGCAGTTTGCAAACACATGCTCTTTTTTACAGCGGGTTGGATGCAGTTTGCAAATCATTGTAATTGTTCTTTGTATTACATGATTTGATTATAAGCCACACTTTGATGTAAGTGCTAATTGGTAGACTTTGTGTTGCTTTGGTTGGCATTGCTCATGTAGTTTGATTCCTAGGATGTATGTATGTCTTTGGTAGATTGTTTTTCATTGGATTGTAGTATCAAAGGTCTTCAAATTTTTTGCACATCAATGGTTTTGGTGTGTTTGTTATCATGGGAGATGGTAACTTTGAGCAGGACAGTGGATTATCTAGGGATGAGAGCTACAATATGGGATGGATATGTCATGTGCAGAAATTCTATCAATGGTGGATTTTTTAGTTGGATGTAAACAACTAGCTATGGTTATTGTTCTAACTGTTCCGGAGCATTCATGCTCGATCTTATTTTGGAGGTGTTTGGACTTCAGAGTTGTGTTCTGGTAACGCGTTTGAAACTGGATATATTGGTGTGTTTATGTGACATTTAGTGTTTCATCATGTTTTTGGAATTCTAATCTTTTTATCGTGTTGGTGATCACTTGGAAGATGCTACAGGTGCTTCTGTAAAGCTCGTGAGCATAGTGGAGTTTAGTTGAGGCAGTATGGTAACCTTGGTTGTTCATAGACTAGTTGTGTATTCCTTGGCTCTTGCAAGGTATTCGACAAGTGAGAGAATGTTGGGAAATGAGGTGTCTCAAACTTGCATATTTCCCGTAGCATTATTTTGTATTTAATATTTTCCCACAGTCAGTTATTGTTTTTATTTAGCTCCAAAATAATGTAGGGGCGTTTGAATTTTTAATTGGCACTTTTGCCACATGTCGATGCCTTGAAAATTGAAATATTAGTTGTCAAAAGATGCCCACATGGTAGTATATCATGGAAGGACTATTTTTAGAGGTATTATGACATATTCTATGACAACTATAAGGGTCAAAAATAGGGGAGAACATTTTGGACATGAGAGCTTATTTTTAGACTAGAATCTTGGCTGAGAAGTTAAGCACATGGTTTTGTAAAACCACAGATGGTTTCTTGTATAGCCAGAAGTCTATAAGTTGGAGGCTTGAGGAGAAGTTTGTGAGAGGAAAGTTTTATGCAGGGTTTATGCTATTATTTTTTCCTCCAGAGGAGCAAGATATAAATCTCCATGTTAAGGCTTTGAGCCTGCAAGTGTATTGTAACATGTTTGTTGTTGCAGATTAATACATTGGTTCGATGCTTTGGAGAGTGGGTTTTTTTTACCTGAAATGGTTTTCCCCGTGTATATTAGTGTGTCTTCTCTTCTGTCTATTTTTCTTCTATTCTTCTTCTTTTCATTTTCTTAAAGTGCTAATTTATATGCCGTTATGCTGCTGAAATTTTCTTAGAGCTGTAAGCTACATTATCTTTCCTCTAAGGGTTAATGTGATGGGAAATCAACTATGTCTATTTCCACTTTAAGGGCATAGTAGTATGTGCTTGCATCAAGTTATTGAATATCTGTTTGAGTAAAATATAAGATGCTATAAGGTGCATGTTGGGTTCTCTTTTCCCTTTCAGTTTCTTGTTAGTGCCTTTGTCAATGCATCTACCACTATTATTTTAGTTGCATAGTACTTCATTTGTATGATATGTTTTTCAATTTGTTCAACAAATGAAATGATACTGTATTTCCATGTGCTTAACTTTCCCATGATACTTTGAATGCTTTGTCATGGCAATACAAGTTTGGTTGTCACACTTCAACACTGTTGGTTGGGTTTGAGCAATCCCAATGTCCTGCAATAATGTTCCCTATCATATTGATTCCTTTGTTGCTTGACATGTTAATATGCACTCTACTTGTGCACTTGAAAGAGAAACTATTGGTTGTTTCTTACTTGCCCACGAAACTGCACCTCCACTAGGGATAAAACAAGATCCTAAAATTGATATCTTCCTATCGATATCTCTTGCCCAATCTGCATCACAATTACCTATAAGCTTCAGAGATTCTTCTAAACTCTTGCTAAACATAATTTTCTATTAAATGTAATTGTTTGCTTAGTTGTTCCTTGAAGATATCTGAAAATTCTTTTGACAACTACTCAATTTTGTGGTCCAAGATTGCTAGAAAACTAGTTTACAACGCTTATAGCATGTGCAATATCAGGTCTACAAGAAACTATTGCATACATTAAGCTCCCAACAACATTGTGGTATGGAACTATATTCATATAGTCTACTTCTTCTTGTGTTTTGGGACACATATCTAATGAATGTTTCTTACTTATTTCTATTGGAGTAGTTATTGGCTTGCAATTTCTAGTCCCAAATTTATTGAGAATGTTCCTAATGTAACTCTTATGATTAAGATGGATTTGACTCTTCTCTCTATCCCTTAAAACATGAATATCCAAACAATAATGGATTTCACCATGATTGGTCATTCCAAATTCTACAACTAATTGAGACTTAAACAAGTCTTAACATTTTAGATCATTGCTCATAATGATAGTGTCATCAACATACATAGCTAAAAATATTATTGACTCAAAAAATGCTTGATGTAGACATTTGAATCAACATTGCAACTAACATATCCTTCATTTTGGAGAAACCTATCAATAATGATGTAGAGATTCTATGACAGCAGTTTCATACTTGAAAACTTCAAAGGAACCATTCTCTCAAGGTTCACTGTCCCTGTCAGCAATAAAGCTTCTACCAATGAAAGGTTTAAACTCAACAACATATACATGCTTATATCATGAAGAGAGGGAAGAAGACTTCAAGACTCTTATCTTAGGACACTTAACTCCATCTAAGTTTCTATCCAGCCCACTATGCAGGGTCTGCAGGACAGCAGTCTCATAGACTGTCATGACAATTGCTGCTCCATTGTGTAGACAGTCACCATGTCTTCTTTGTGAAGATCTCTATTGAGACACACTCAATCTCATGCAAATTTCCAATCTCTCACATGCATACATACCTAATGCATTCATTAACAAAACAATACTAAACCAAATAAGTCTATTACCTTCTTGGCAATGGCTGTCTTCAAGCCTTCTCTGCAATGACTGTCTCCAGGGGGCCTATTATCTTCTTGCATTGACTATCTCCATATTTCTTAACATGTGATACTTTCTAGATCTAGGGGCATCTTGCATCCTTGACATTTCACACATCTCCACTCCCTCAGTCACTGATCACCACCATTCTACTTCCTCAGTCATTTGTTCTCTCCTATTTGTTGTTGTCCTCCTTCAACTTCCAATACATAACTCTGCAGGGTCATCTACATGACAAACTCACCCTCAACCGTCCTCCTGCCTCCCAAACCTTCACAAGCCTTAGCATTGACTATGATACAACCCATTCCATCGAGCATAAACAGAAAAAGATCAATGGAATGGGTATAAATCCATCGGACTTCTCAAAAGAACCCTAACTCAGGGTTTCAGTCTACTTTCAAATAAATGAGAAATGCAGAGATATACAAGGGTGTCAAAATCCCAAACCAATTGTAAATGATAGGCAACTCACCCATTACAAATATCATTCACCCCCAGGCCGTACAGGTACGGAACGATGCAGGAAACATCAAATTTCATAAGGTAAACAACAATTCTAAAAGATAGTTTTTGGGAAATCGACAATATCTTCCATCAAGTTTTGTGTTAAGTCTCCAAACAATGCTCAAACCAAAGCTATCTCAACCTTCTATCTATCCAATACATTCTTGGCCTATGACAATTCCGTACAAAATCAGGTACGAGCTGGAAAAAGCAGAGAAACACAGGAGAAAATAGGAAAATAGTTGTTCTTTGTTATTTCTTTTCTTCCCACCGAATGTCTCTCCAAAATGAATCCTTTCTACCTTAAATAAGGCCTCCTACCTTGCATGAAGTGAAGTGGGAGTGGTTGGGGGTCGATGCAATTGCCCAACCATCGAGCTTCCTTCTTGTTTCTAACTGCAACACTAGATGACAGTTTTAGAAACTATCCTCTTGGACTGTATTTTCTATTTTTATGGTTTAATAATGCTTTTTAACATGTAGTTAACCTATGACAAGGTGTTAACATCCTTCCAACCTTTGACATGCCTCTATAGGCTTACAAACATGAAGACTAAAATGACTTTAATGACTGTCCTACATGACTAATGCAACTGCCTATTACTACATGACTGTCCTCCCTAGGACTTACAACAAGAGAATAGATTCTTTTAGACATTTGGACATAGTCCAATTACAAACATGGCATTAAGCCTTATTACAACATTGAATATGGTCTCAACAACCTCATTAAACAAAACAACTACTTGAAGATCAAACAAAACCCTGATGTCTTGGTGCTCGTGCACCAAATACACTCATACCATACTCTTGAGGATTGTTTAAGTCTATACAATGTCTTTTGAAGCTTGCATACCAATTGCACATTTCCTTGTTGTATGTAGCCTTCTAGCTCTTCCTTTAATAACCCATTTCAAAATGTTGTTTTTATATTTAGCTGGTGTACATGAAAATCTAAGGATGATGCAATTGCTAACAAAACTCTAATGGATGTTATCCTAACTATAGGTGAGAATATGTTGTGATAATCCAAATATGCAATTTGGGTGTATCCTTTTGCCACCAACTAAACCTTATAGCAATCAATCAATCCATTTGTCTTATACTTTTGTTTGAACATCCACTTACACCCAACTATTCTCCTTCTGGGTGGAAGACTTGTGAGCTCCCAAGTCTATTTTTATGAGTAATTCATATTCAACATCCATTGCATGCCTCTAGTCTATAACATGATCACTTTCAAGTGCTTCTCAAACACTAAGTGGTTCATCAACTTCTACATAAAGTGCATATGATTCTTGTGCCTTTTGTGTGGGTTTTCTTACTCTTTTTGATCTTTGAAGTTTTCGCTACTTTTGAATAGGTTCTACATGTTGTATAGTTGTATCAAGTGAAGTGCTCTTACTAGTCCAACTAGAATAGAATCATCATGCTCAAGTTCTTCAGATCTACAATAAAAAACTCTCATTTTTGTAGCCTTCAAACTTTCCACTACTTCTAAGTTTATGCAAAACTAAATTTTCATCAAAAATGATGTCTATCCTTATTAGAATATCATGTGTTATGGGATCATAAATTTGATATCCTTTTGAATCTAGGTTGTAACCAATCATTATACCTTTCTTGTTCTTGTCATCTAGTTTCTTTCATTCTTCATTTGGTATGTGTGCATATGCCAAACAAAAAAAAAATAGACTCTTCACACTTGGATTGCTTCCATGCCATGATTCATAAAGTGTCTTCTTATGCAATGTAGCAATTGGTGGCCTATTTTGTACATATGTGGTTGTAGAAATTGCTTTAGCCCCCAAAATATTAGATAAGCTACTACTCTTAAGTATGTGCATCTAGCTCTTTCATCTAGAGTCTTGTTCCTTATTTCTATAAAACTATTCTATTGTGGTGAATAAGGAATAGTGTACTCTAATTGGATGCTTCTAATTTATTTTGAATAAAATAAACAAATGTCATACTTGAGAAATTATCAATAAAGGTGATACAATACCTTGCTCTTTTGTGTGTCACCATTTGCATTGCCCCACAAATGTCTGAGTGTATTAGCTCTATTTGATCCTTAGTTCTTGTAGCTCCTTTCTTTGAGAAGGGGAATCTATGTTGTTTACCGAAACAACAACCTTCACATATTGCTATCTCGACTAGCAAATGTAAATTTAGATCCTTCACAAGTTGCTCCCTTTGTAATACTTCAAGTGAATATGTATTCACATGTCCAAAGTGTGATGCCATAGGGCTAAATTTGATTTTTTATTATTTTTTATTACCAATGCCTCTTTTGGTGTTGTTGTACACAACTTGTACAAATTTCCATCTCTAGTTCCTTTAGCAATAGTTACTCCTTTTTCATCATTTAGAACACATACCTTACTGTGAAACTAGATCAATATTCTTGCATTAGCAATCTCACTAACTAACAAGAGGCTTTTCACTAAAGCACGGCATGCCATACATCTTAGATCTTCTTATATGCACCGTTGGGCATCTTCAATGAGGCATTTCCAACTTTGATCATCTCATGCTTGTTGGCATCTCAAGAGTGACAATCTTTCCTTTGGGTGTGTTATGTAAAAAAAAGTAACCTTGGGGGCTTTTTCCTCTTAAGGTTTAGCTCCTGGGTTCTTTAGAATGCATTTAGAGCATCTTGCCTAATTTTGATGACTCCCGATGAGAAAACCCTGAAGTTTCATGGAAAATGGGACTCAGAGGATGCACTTAACATAAATTCTGCCTGAAATAGGGGGGAGGACTGGGTGCCCATGCCCTAGTCCTGCCCTATTTTAGGTCAGGACCTATTTCAAAGTGTCAGTTTGTGACCGTTATTTAGGTCCTATGCCGACACAGTAAGTTTGAATTATGAAATTCTTAGCAGAAATGTTTGTAGTGCATATATAAGCATGATTAGTGATTCATTTGTAAACTAGATGGATATTTTGATTGAGAAGCTTATGTTAAGGTGATTCAAGGCATTCATTGTGTTGCAAAGTAGAATTTTGTGTTGTTATTGTGTTTGTGTTTGCAGATTTGGCATCCATCTCCTCATGGCATGAAGAGAATCTTTCTTCTGTGAGATCTTCACTTCAAGGTGATATCAATTGTGTTTTCTATCATTTATCATTTGGATTTTGCCTCTATCCCCGAGGGATACACACTCTTTACCTAACAACGGTGTTCGGAAGACTTGAATGTCTCTCTAGGGCTTGACTGAGGCAAGCCTCTAAACACCACAACCCCCAACCTACTTTTCTGTGATTTTAGGTTACAGGTTGCAAAAGAAAAAGAAGTGGAGTTGTAGGAGAGTAGTGCAAACAGTCAGAATTACAAATCAAAGAAGAAAATAGGGATCTAGACTAAGGTGCCCGCTCATTAGTCCTCTGGATCCCGCAACTGTAAAATCTCTAGAACAACAGGAACAGGTTGCAGACAAGATTCCCAGATCCTGAAGAAAATTGTGGCACTGGACTAGGGCACCCGCTCATTAGTCCTTGACTTTTCTATACACTAAACTTTGAAATCTACTACGCATTTGATTTTCATTTGATATCTCTGTGTGTGACCATTTTCTGTAATTTATCCATTTGTTTACGAATTTGCAAAATTAGGGTTTCAAGCATAATTGAGCTTAATTGAACAAAAAAATCACACAATTCCAATCTTCCCCTATGTTCCAAGTGACAAGAAGCCTGTAGTAGACTCCTCTACTTGGCTGAATGTCCTTGAATGTTTAGTGGTGAAAGGAGGATCAACACAAACCATTAAAGTCAACCCTAAACATTTTTCACACTAAACATTTTGGTGAACCCATGTTTTTGGATTTTTTGCACCTTTCTGAGTTTTGTGCTTCAAATTTACATTCATTCATTTCATTGTTCATCCTATTGCATTTGAAAAATTACAAAAAAATCAAAAAATTAGAAAAATTTGAAAAAATTTGGCATTTTTAGCTTGCATTTTCAAATAATTTGAATTAGTTGGCATTGAATTTCTATAAATTTCTGCCATTATCATCAGATATGATTTAAAATACAGAAAATTTTCATTCATCATTCATTTAGATTGTATTTTCATGCTTAAATAGTTGAATATTGCTTGAAATTGTGCATTTTTCCATATAACCTAGTTGTACATTAGCTAGGGTTTGTAGTCAAAATCTTGTTTCAGATTTTACTAGCCCTTTAAAAAAATTATTATGACTAATTTCTAACTATAGTGTGTCATCATAGTGGCTTTCTTGCAAAATTTCATGCCTAGGGTTTGAAAACCTTGTTTTTTCACTAGATTTTGGCCTTATCGTCTCTCTAGATTTGCATCATAGGCGTGTTGTGAAGAATATTTTTTCACTAATTGGATGTTACTAGGGTTATAATCTACTTCCCTTCCTCAAATTCTTTACAACACTCTTTTTATTAGGCCTTTGCATTGAAAATTTGCATATTTTGGCTATATTTTCACTAGGGTTTGACGTAGATTGGCACTATAAGCATGTTGTAATAGATTTTATGGCATTAGGTGATTGATATTACTGTTGTAATCTTCTTACCTTCCTCAAATTCTTTACAACACCCTTTTTATTGGGTCTTTGCGTTGAAAATTGGTGAAAAATTGCATATTTTAGTGTATTTTCACTAGGTTTTGTCTTGTCATCACTCTAGGTTTGCATCAAAAGTGTGTTGTAAAGGATATTGTTACTTTATTGGACTGATATCATACATATTACTTTCTGTACTTCATCTATTTCCTTACAACACTTTTTCTTTCACTTATTTGCATTGAAAAAAGTTGAAAAAATCAAGCATTTTAGGTCATTTTCACACATAGTTTTGCACTTGTCTCTTGCATAACTTTTGAAAATATTTTAAAATTAGATTTAACATTGATTTGAAAACATATACACATGGCTTCTAATCGCAACAATAACAATAAGTTCCCTCCCAGGCCTTACATGAAAAGAAAGGTCCCCGAAACTGAAATTGTGTTTACACCTCATGATAGAACAATTGGAGACACTGAAGGACCTCTTTATATCACTATGAAGATAATGGGAAATCATGTGGATGGAACCCTTATTGATCCTAATTTCATGACTAATGTGGCAATGGAAGAGTTCCTCTATTCACATGGGTTGATACAAAGCTTTTATGACCCTTCGGACATGATGATTAAAACACATAAGGGAACCTTTATAACACTTCTAGGAAAATATCTTTATTGGTTACTATATTTGAGAAATTTGTAGAACAATTATTTGATGTTATCCCCATTTCTAATCTTTTTCACATAAAATTAGGACACCCATGGTTAAATACTATGAAAGTTGTTCCTTCAACAATTTATAACTGTGTAAAATTTCCTTTGAATGGACAAGTGCATACTATCCCTCACAATAGGTATAAACCTTTGGTTACAAGACAACACTTTACACTTGATTACTTTTGGGAATGATTTGAAGAGGAACTAGAGCCACGTACAGATTTTAACTTCTTGAGCTATAGAAACTACAAAATGAAACTATTACATCAAGTGGCCGGTCCTTCTATTCAAGAAACAATAAGAGATGAACAACCCACATTTGAAGAGCATCCTAGACCAAAAGGAAAAAGACCCTATGCTGAGGTTCCTCCCCCGCCATCCTTACAAGGATCGAGAGATAGTCGTCGAGAGAAACACATTCCACCTATACAAATGAGATTCGATCCTGGTGTGTCCTCCTCTAAAACACAAAAACCTACAGAGGAGAAAAACACTATCTTACAAGAGATAATTTGTAAGACAAAAAGAAATAGACAAGCAAGAGAAAGAAGGAGGAGGCAACAAGCTTATGCCCAACGAATTGCAACTCAACAAGAAAACATCTCACCTAACATACAACAAATTGCAACTCAACAAGAATGGACAACTTGAAGACAAGAATAAGCGTTGGGCTATGATATCTTATGTCCCACTTTCTTCTAACATTTGGGAGTGGGAAGATGATGATGATTTGCTCAATGACAACCCTTTGCTTGGTTGTCCCTACAGGTAAGTATTTCTAACCCTTTACCTCTGTGTTGTGTTTCCCCCATGATGTGTTATATGTTGTTTAGGCCTCCTAGGATGACCCTTGATTCTCTTGTAAGGTCAAGGATACTGGGAGACCACCTCTGTTGTGACCTTCTTCTATTTGTATCATCATTCTTCTATATTGCTTCTCCTCTATTTTCACTATTGTGTGTTGTGTCTTACGGACATAGCATTGCGGTTGGTGACTTGGGGGCACCCTCCTACATGACTGTCCCTAAGGCACTTGTTTCTCCTCTCTTGATTTATTGTTTCCCTTCCTCTAGTGTTTCTATCTAGCAGGTAGATGATGAAAAACATATTATACTGATACTGACCTAGTGTCCCTTCAATGAGAAATCAATAAATGGACCAAGTCCATACATGACGATGGGGTTGATATATATTTTCCAACGCTTGGCTAGTAGAATCACTCCATGTGATCTTGATGTTGTCTTATCGCACTAACAAACCATAACAATACTGTCACCCCGTGCACTTTGTTTATCTTTGAATCTTGCCTTAACCTCGGCTCTTTGTGTGAATGATCATATGTATTGTTGCTTATCATGATTATATGGATGCTAACACTTTTCTTGCAGGAATGTGTTTGTGGGAGCATTTGGCGATCGTAAAGTACATGTCACGTCTGGGGGGCATGGGATTTGCGAGAGCTCATGTTCCCTTGTGTGTTTTCTTCCTACCTTAACATGCTTGATATCATTACCTGATATCAACCACCTTAAGGTGGAGGCATATATAAGGTAAGTTGTCTGATTTAGATGATAGTAAGGTGTGTTTGTTCTCAAGTGCATTTTAAAGACTAGTGGCGATGAGTCCCTCCTGAACTCTGATATTTGTTTGTAAATCTTGAAATCTATTGCAATCATTTAAGCCCTCTGCAAAGGCGGGATATCGCGTATATCATTTTTATCATAAGCCCTCCGCGGAGGTGGGGATGGTGTATTTCTCAAGGAGAGTGCACATCCTGTCATTTTCTAAAATTCCTTTGCAGAGGTTGGGAGCGGATCTGTGACTATCCTAACCCTTAAGCATGTCTTCGGTGATTGTTGTGGCGAAGCCCAATCATTGGTGTGTGCCTGTAATGTGCTTGAGATGGTGATGAACCTAGAAATAAGTACACTTCATCGCTTGTCTGTCATGTTTTCTCTGTGTCTTCTATGTGTGTGTATTGCGTGTTTGTTCCCAAGCATAGTCTTAAAGACTGGTGGCAATGAGTCCCTCCTATGCTTTGGGATTTGTGTGGCGTGTTTGTTCTCAAGTGTAGTCTTAAAGACTGGTGGCAATGAGTCCCTCCTGCACTTTGAGATTTGTTTTGTGTGTCTGTTGCCCCATTATGCAGTCTTAAAGACTGGTGGCGATGAGTCCCTCCAACATTTTGGGTTGTGTGTTTACTTTCCTTGTACTAGCATCTGCATTTCATATATATGAGAAAAAAAAGAAAAAGAAAATAATCATTGCATTCACTACATTCACTATATTCAATGTGTTTTATGTGTCTTCAATACTGTCTTCTCCATGTTTTGTGTGATTGTAATTGTCTTCTCCATGTTTTGTGTGCCTGTTACTATCTTCACTGTGATTGGAGTGTCTTCTCCGTGCCTGGTGTGTTTGTTGTGTTTGTTGACCGTACTTTAATGCATGTATTGGCCTTGCATTTATACATACATTAAAGTGGGGGCTAAATGTTATGTGAGAAAAAGTAACCTTGGGGGCTTTTTCCTCTTAAGGTTTAGCTCTCGGGTCCTTTTGAATGCATTTAGAGCATCTTGCATGATTTTGATGGCTCCCGATGAGAAAACCCCGAAGTTTCATGGTAAATGAGACTCAGAGGATGCAATTAACATAAATCCTGCCTGAAATGGGGGGGAGGACTTGGGTACCTGCGCCCTAGTCCTACCCTATTTTAGGTCAGGACCTATTTCAAAGTGTCAGTTTGTGACCGTTATTTAGGTCCTATGCCGACACGATAAGTTTGAATTATGAAATTATTAGCGGTAATGTTTGAAGTTGCATATATAAGCATGATTAGTGATCCATTTGTAAACTAGATGGATATTTTGATTGACAAGCTTATGTTAAGGTGATTCAAGGCATTCATTGTGTTGCAAAGAAGAATTTTGTGTTGTTATTGTGTTTGTGTTTGTAGATTTGGCATCCATCTCCTCATGGCATGAAGAGCATCTTCCTTCCATGAGATCTTCACTACAAGGTGATATCAATTGTGTTTTCTATCATTTTTTATTTGGATTTTGCCTCTATCCCCAGGGATACACACTCTTTATCTGACAACAATGTTTAGAAGACTTGAATGTCTGTTTGGGGCTTGACTGGGGCAAGCCTCTAAACAGCACAACCCCCAACCCACTTTTTTGTGATTGCAGGTTACAGGTTGCAAAAGTGAAAGAAGTGGAGTTGCAGGAGAGTAGTGCAGACTATCAGAATTGTAGATCAAAGAAGAAAATAGGGACCTGGACTCGGGCACCCACTCATTAGTCCTCCAGATCCCGCAACTGTAAAATCTCTAGAACAACAGGAACAAGTTGCAAATAAGATTCCCAGATCCTGAAAAAAACTGTGGCATTGGACTAGGGCGCCCACTCATTAGTCCCCAACTTTTCCACACACTGAACTTCAAAATCTGGTATGCATTTGATTGTCATTTGATATCTCTGTGTGTGATCATTTTCCATAGTTTATCTATTTGTTTATGAATTTGTGAAATTAGGATTTTGAGCATAATTGAGCTTAATTGATCAACAAAATCACACAATTCCAATCTTCCCCTATGTTCCAAGTGACAAGAAGCCTGTAGTAGACTCCTCTACTTAGCTGAATGTCCTTGAATGTTTAGTGATGAAAGGAGGATCAAAACAAACCATTAAAATCAACCCTAAACATTTTTCACACTAAATAGGGTGATTCTTTAAATGATGTAAACTAACCTCTCTCCTGTGTCATATGTTGAGTTGCTCTTGAGTCTATGTATGAACACTTTGAAATACCATATTTTGGAGATGTAGTAACTATAAACAAATTTCCTTGGTCATTGGTTGAAGCCATATTAGCTTCAACTTCCTTCCTTTATTTACCCACACTAACCATTTTGTACATTGTTTCTTAAAATTCCCTAGAGTCCAACAATAAAAGAACTTACCCTTTTTTTTTGTCATGCTTTGTGTCTTTACTATTCTTTGAATAATTCTATTAGGGGGGTTGAGGTTTGTTTTCACTCTTCTTCTTTATCACGCCCTTAGATCCTACTAAAAATAGAGTTGTAGGAATATCATCATTGAAACCCATATCCTTCCTTTTGATGTCTTCTTGAAGTAGTGTTGCAACTACTTGCTAAAGGTCCAAATTAGCTTGACCACTTAGAGCTACTACCAATCTAGAATATGATGCTAATATACTCCCAAGAATCATGATAACAATGTCTTCTTCTGATATTACTAACCCACATGTTGTCAATTGATTTTTGAGAAACTTAATAATTAGTGTAGTTTGATATCTTTTTTGATTTCTACATTTTTAACTCAGATTAGACTTCTACGTAGATATACTCTTGTATTCACATATTTTGATTCATATAACTTATTCAATTGTTCCCAAGCCTCTTTTGCTTTTTTTTTGACTCACTAACATGTAAAATCACATTATCACTTACACTTAAGACTATACAAGAATGAGCCCTATCTTCCTTTGGCTCCAACTTACTGATCGAACCTACATTATAGGTAGGCTTATCTTAGAACCTTCAAGTATTTTGCTCATGTCCTTATTTAGCGAAAGCATCTGCATCCTTGATATCCAAAGATTGAATCAAGTGCTATCAAATCATTCTACAATCCTTAAAGCATCTCTTACAATAGACATGGTCATATCTTTGTCTTACACTTTTTGACACTTCTCTCTATTACATCAAAACTCATAGCTCCTTAGCTTCTATTGAACAAGAAGTCTTACAACATAGGGGTGTCTCCTTTTGTTCATTTTTTATTTATTTGTAGTTGCACTTTGTCCAATCATAACTCTCCTTGTAAATTGCTCTTCAATCCAATTATAGCTCTTCTTTAAACATAAGTGGTGGCTCTCTTTTCTGATAGCATCAAACATATTAGGTTATTGAGTCCCAAACATGGGACATCCTAACTTTTGTCTGAAATCACATTTTTTAGAAAAAATAATGGTTTAAGCCTTGAGTGATTCCATCTAAAGGGGTTTAATTGAAGGGGGTTAGATAAAACCCCTTTAGATCAAACTCCCTTGGAAAGAACCTCCCTAGTCTTAAATGAAAATCTCAATGGAGTCTCCTTAGCGGCTATCAAAATGCTGACAAAAACCAATTTTACTTCACATTTTAAGGGATCAAATGAAGTCATTTAGAAATTCTATTTTGTAAGCATGTAGCACGTAGTATAAGCTTTCCAAAAAGTATGATTTTGAATATATTTATTTGATTATTATATTTATTTTCTATTTTTTAGTGAACATTGGTTTTTCACCGAACATAAAGGTCTCTATTCCACACACCCGGAAAAATTAAAAAATAGAGATTTTTTTTTTGAAAAATATCTGCACACTAGGTATTGATGTCTTTGTTTCAACAAAATAAAAACAATTTAATTTGGATACATACAAAAAAAGTTATGTTGTATGGTATAAACCTATGTCTAAATTATAGTTAATCTCACTTCAAAAATTAATAAAAAAATATATGCAACAAAAAATTATGAAAAATTATTTGCATACTAGATATTGGTGTAACAAATCTGTGTTTAAAATTTTATAATTTGATCATTTCTATAAAAAAAGTTATCATGTATGGTATAAACGTCACTTTTAAAAAATATTGTTAACTATAAAAAATAAGTTATTAAAAGTTATGTACACAAATTCACAAATTATTTCTTAAATTTAAAAAAAAATTACATTTAGAATCTACACACAAAATCTCAAAAACGACTAGTTCATATGATCTTCAAATTCTTAATGGTTTAGTTGCTATGGGTTTCATAAAGAGAAAATTTGGTTTAAAATGTTGATTTCAATGTCCTACTTTGACCAAAATGTGGGACACAATATTGTGGGATCATGCAATATACATAGTGCAATTAATTTGTTCAATGCAATTGCATATCACCATACTCTGATACCATTGTAGACACCTGAAATTCATAATGCCATTTTCGTCATCCCTCAATCATTCTTCCAAAATTAATTAAATAAATTCTATTTACTTAATTAATTATTATGATTTTTCTACCTATATTAATTAAATAATTTAATTAGTAAATTGGCATTTCTTTCAAGCATTAATTAAACAAATCAAGACATGTTCTTTAATTAATCAATCATTTCATCTATTCTATATAGTCTATCCTTAATTGAAAGAACTCAACATTTATTTAATTGAGTTCAACATTCCCATTCCAAAAATTAAATATATATAACCTATTTATTTAATATCTATTTTCCCCCTCCAATCATTAGTTGACTTAAAACAATTATTTAACTAAGGAATCATTTGCACAATCTAAATTATGATTAGTCAAGGCAATCTTGCACATGGCTCAAGACAAGCACATGGCTCCAAAAAAGGATTTTTTGGTCTCAACCATCCATTTTCTCAAGGAAAATCTTAGCCCTTCAAATCCCTTGGATCATGGGCCTCTTCTTGCTCACTAATTACAAGATGCCACTTGGAGGCCTCTCGTACATCCTCTCATCTCAAGCATTCTCATCCATTGATCTCTCAAATCAATCCTAGCCATTGATCCTCCACGGAAATCTATAAATTGACCCTCACCCAAGCCATTTTCATCAAATCTTTGAATACAATGTTATGCTGCTACTTTGAGCACCTAGCATACTCCCTCTCAACCACAACCTCAATTTCAGTACAATCACCCTTGTTGGTGCAACAAAGGGCTTGTGGGTGAGAGATTTTGTTGTTGTTTTCATCCATTTTTTACAAGTCTTTTATGCTTTATCTTGATGTTGCATTTAGAGGTGAAATAGGTTTAGATTTTAATAGTTTAAATTTTTCTTTTGTGTTTCACCTTTACTTGCACACATTTTGGCATGCTTGGTGGTACCCACATCCCTTTTAACATCCATTTTTGTAGCTCTTGTTTGTAGCTTTTTATTACAGGTTGATAGTTTAGCATGTGTAGACCTAGTTTAAGTTCTGTAAAGTTCTTCATTAGTGTTTGTTAGTGTCCTGTAGAGTTCTTCATTTGATGGCCCTAACAAGTTTTCTTATTTATTTTTGTGAGAGTTTGTTGTCTTTCTAATCTATTTGTGTAGGGTTTTAGCTTTGTGATTTTCTTTTAGGCTTATTTAACCCTTGTGTGTGTAGGTTTAATCATTTTGTTGTAGGTCCCATCACATTTTTTGGCCCTTGTTATAGTTTAGTGCATAAACCCTAGTTTTAGCATGTCTATAAAATCATGACATTTCTATTTATGGATTAGTGCATCTGTTTTTTACCCTAAACCCTTCTATTTTCTATTTTCCATTGCTTTGCATTTTGTATTTTCTATTTCTTTTACATTCCTAGAGTGTCTAGTTTTCTATTTTTATCATTGTTGTTGACTTCTATCTCGTAGGTTACCATTTTTATTGCTTTTTGGTTAACTTGTACCATTCTATCATGTAGGTTTCACATTTTAGTGTATTGGTTTTATTTGAGGGTTTGCATCTATAGATCAACATGTCTACTTCATCGATCAATGTGTCAAAGGTAAATGACTAGTAAACACTGAACCACATCCTTTAGTGCATTTGTAACATCTTTTAGAGTTTCTATTTTGATAGTAGTGTGTGTGTTTCTATTTTAGCACATGCATCCTAATTGCAAAATTTCATCATTTTCTTAATGTTTTTGCATTTAGATAATCATCATTTGTTGAACTTCTTGTTGCTAACTTTTTTTTTGTGCAACACTTTTTTCTTGTTCAAGACTTTTGTGAAACTACTAACTTATTGTTGGCATGGCTATGCTTGTCAAAGGATCCACCTTTTATCACTAATTTATTTGCACCATGAACATGCTAAGGGTGAAAAAACATTTGTATGCTTTGTTTGTGAGAACATATAAGTGTGTATGCTCTCTCCTCACACCACAAGGTGAGCTTGGAAATCAAAAACACTTTCGTGTTTTCTTTTTTCTGTGTTTAACCCAAGGAGCCAAGTTGTTTATGCTTTTCCCTTGTACTGCAAGGTGATCTTGGGAATCAAAAGCACTTTGTCTTCTTTCCTAGTAGTGGGCCTACCCTTGGATTTCATCACCTTGGGAGATGACCCAAACCATGTGTTCTGATAGGGTATAGAAAGGATGTGAGAATTGAAATATTCACCTCAAAGGAGGGCCATCATGTCTGGCATAACCTTGTTGTTCACTTGAGGGGACAAGGTAAAGTGGGAAGGGATGTGACCCCAACCACATGTTTGTAGATAGGGCTCCTATTCATGGACTTTGGCCTCTTCTACCCTTGAGTCTATTAAGGACATCCCTTCTCATCCTATAAATCCTAGATGGGACCATCGATCATATATACACATGGGTTAGTGGTTAGCGTCACAAAGTTACTCACCTTGTTCTTTTAAAATTGAGTTTGTAGGTCGTGTATGCTCTCCTCTTGTGCCATTGTGTAATCTTGAGTGATAAAAGATGGTTTGTGCCTCATCATGGCCTGCCCTACATTCCATGACTAGACAATGCATAATGATGGGCCTACAAGTGTATGCTCACCTACTTGAATAAAATAGGCTTGTTCATGTGCTTAGCATGTCTTGGTGTGAAACCCATGAACACCATTTGAATAAAAAAACATCAAACATTTGCAAACCTTGAGCATCCCAAGTAAAAAATCTAACTTTGAAAAGATCACAAAATAATTTTACCAAAGGTTGAGAAACATTTGACATCTAAATCCATGAATTAGAGATCCCATTTCTCCACCTCATGTGGAATCTATCCATTTTCAACCCCAAGTCTTGAGTCATACTTCTAGCATCCAAAAAATTA
Organism: Cunninghamia lanceolata; assembly: GCA_027924645.1. NCBI lineage: Eukaryota > Viridiplantae > Streptophyta > Pinopsida > Cupressales > Cupressaceae > Cunninghamia > Cunninghamia lanceolata. Next base: position 1,906,011 of record BSBN01001860.1, read on the forward strand.
AATCAACCATACACCAACATACAAAATTAGCACCAATCAACGTGACATGGAGCCCCCTTTTAGTACTTGTGTTTATCCCTTAACGCCTTCGTTAATACATCAACGTGCCCATAGTAGGTTGCAAGTAATCATACCCTAACATTGTTTGGTATTTTTGTCTATCCTTTAGTGCCCTTGTCCTATTTTGGCATGTGCACTCTATTCTTTAGCATGTCCAATCTGTCACACACCAAAACCAAATTCCAATCCTAATCCAACCATAATCCCAAGACCTCACACCTTGATCAAAACTCACACTCAATAATATACTTAATCCTCCAAATCACATCATCATCTTTGAATTTGAACCTTGACTAGTACCAAAACTCCAAATCACATGCCATCCTCAAAAGTCAATCCATAAATCCAATTCAACTTCCAATTGTTCAAATCAAACTTCAAATAAAAAATTAAGACTTGAAACCATCTTACCATCCTTAATCCATGCTTGCTTAGGCACCTGTCATATCTTAAGTATATTTATCCCCAAATCAATCACTTAGCTAAGGTCTTTGTACCTTAAACCAAAATAAAACCCAACCCCAAAATCTTTCTTAAGAAGATAACCTATATTAAGTATAGAAAATCAAACTCACCCAATCATCACCTGTCTTAAAATTTGATCCCTATCCTAATCACCCATACATCCATCCAAATCAAATCATTTGAACCAAATCTAAAACCATATCATTAAAATCAACAAACCTTAAAACCCTAATAAAGGTCAATCAAATTTAGAGTCAACCAATCCAAATCAATCACAATCATTTTCCCAAATCAACACCTTCATCCATAGTTTACACCAACCTTCATTCACTTTCCAAAATCAAACCCATCTATTCATAATCAACATCACCTCTACCTAAATCTTCCATAATCAAATTCATATCAATCTTTATCAACACACATTCACATTTACATCATCCAAGTGACATCATCATTTCATGCCCCTATAAATAGATTCCAAGCCAAGAAGAACATGGATCCCCATAACAAGAATCCTTTTGGATCTAGTTTTAGGCACAATTTGCAAGTTGGGCCCTCTTCACCTCATGGATATCTCAATAATGTGAGTGAACCAAAAAGTCTTGTTAATCAACCTGAATATGGTTAAATCAAAAGTCTTTCTAATCAACCTACATATTAACCTCGATTCATAGACTTCCTCAATGATGAAAGGACCCAAGCAAAGATTTACCATTTTGTAGAACACCATAAGGATAACTTTCTTGAGAACCTTATTGACACAAGGGCCAAATTTCCTTGCCACTTCAACATGGATAAGCTTAAGATCCTCATTCATCATTACTCACCTCCATCACCCTCATTTAAAAATCAATGGGATCATATACCTGAACACTCAACCCAAGACTACACCAACTACCATATCAATCAACAAGTGGGTGGTAGCATGCCTCCCCCTCCACCTCCTCATAATTATGCATCATCATCCAATCTACATCAACAACCCCATCCAAATCAACCTTCATTGTTGGAGTATGTTGTCATTGATGTCAAAGATAATTGAATAAATGCAAGGAGTTGTTACGTCGTAAAATGTCCCCCTAGGACTTTTACCTCCTAAGGTTAGCTCTCGAGTCCCTTGTTTTTCATCATGCATGTTAGAATTGAATCCCGAGACAAAATGCCTTGAAACCCATGTCAAAATGGACTTAAGGGACATTACAAAGCTTAGACCTTGACCCAAAATAGATCCCAGGGCTTGGGCGCTCACGCCCTTGCCCTGCCCTATTTTGGCGGGGTCCCAAATTTGAATGTTGGTAAAGTGACCATTAAAGGTGTTCCTTGCCGACATCTTAAGTTTGAATTATGAAATTAAAGAGATAATGCATATATAAGCATGTTTAGGACTTCATTTGTAAACTAGAAGATGACTAGAGGATGATTATGATATTTTGGCAAACTTATGATTTTAGAGCATTCAAGGCATTCATTGTGGCAGAGCAAACTTGTGTTGTTGTTGTGTTTGTTATTGTAGATTTTGTTTCATCTTCTCATGTTATGAAAGATTTTTATCTACATGCGAGCTACACCTCTGAGGTGATAGGTATTGGATCATGAAGAGTGGAGTTACAGAGGACTATTGTAGAGTATAAGGATCCTAGATCTAATGGAAATAAGCATAAAAGAGCACTATTAGGGCTTGGGCGCTAGTCCCTTTTCCCTCCGAGTTCGCAGAGCCTAAAATCTCTGAAACAAGGATAATTAGTAGCGGAAAGGTCTGAAAACCCCAATAAAAATCCTACCTTGGGCTTGGGTGCTAGTCCCTTTGCCCTTGACTATTCAAGATCCTGAATTTCAAAATCTGGTATGTATCTGATCTTCATTTAGTATCTATGTGTGCGAGCATTTGTCAAAATTCGTCTGTTTGTTTATAATTTTACATAAGTAGGGCTTTGAGCATAATTGGGCTTAAATTATCACATTAATCATCAATTTCTAAATTTCCCTATCATTACAAGTGACAACCAACCTATAGGTGAATCCTCTTGCAGAAGCTGTCATTCAACTTGGTTAACTATCCTTGAATGTATGTAGTGAAAGGAGGATCTAGTTAAACTATCCCTTAATCCCATCTTCTCCCTTTTTCCTGCATAACAGGAGTATATCGAAATAAGCAGATCATTCTTTATAGTTTAAATTAAAGATTTAAACTATCCATTTCAAGGCTAGCCAACTTAGAAGAAAGCTTGGAAAATCAAATATAATAAATATCAAACAATATGGGTTGACTCCTATGCTTCAAAAATCAAATAAAATAAATATCAAACAATATGGGCTGACTCCTATGCTTGGAAAATAAAATAAAATAAATATCAAACAAGTTGGGTCAACCTCTAATATGGCCGACCTCATTACATGGCTAACATCACAATATGGCCGACCTCATAAACACTAGTGCCAACCTCACAATGAAAGGAAGCTAGGTGTGCGGAAATCGCTTCCTACACTAATCTTATGAGGAGAGATGAGTGTAAATTCCTTTTAACCTTTACAATTACAAAATGTTTAACACAACAATGGAAATATTATAGCAATACACAACACAAGAATGTAAAACAGAAGAAGAGAGAGACAAGATATAACGTGGGGAAAACCCTTATCAGGTGAAAAACCCCACACTCCAAAACCTGCATAATGTATTATCAAAACTGTAATGGTTTACAATACACTTGCACTACAATCTATTAGGAGTCTTCGACACTCATATCTGGAAACAATCCGACAGCATAATAGTACCTATCAATCACATACTACATCTCCTCTCAAAGCACCTGTTTATATAGAAGATACAAGGCAAAAATGAGCCTATCTTGAGATGAGCATCCAACATGGCCTCATGGCCCAAAATCCACGCCTGGGGACACGTGTCCAACACTGGAGAATTTTCATGACACTTGTCATATCAGCCCATCCCAAAGAGGTCACCTATTCCCAAGTTGGGCAATGACAAATACTCTTACAACTGTCATAGTATCCGTCATAGCTATCATATCTTACAACTGTAAGAGAATCTATCTTACACAGGCTAAAAATAACATATTCTCTTACAACTTGTCATAACCCTCCTTGGGGCGCCCAAACATGCCTTCTTCCAAGATGCCTTGTGACACATGTCTTCACCTGTCATAGAATCTTCCATTTACGACTCTTACGCATCATAGATTTGTCATAGGAATCTATCATAACCGTTTCGGTCAATATTCCCTTACACACTATCTAAGATATCGACACATGGCAAAATATTCCTACCACTAAGTGGGACACCTATCTCCTCATGTGAGGACATATTTACATGTGGTCACCTTCCATGTAGGATGACACATCACCATGCCAACTCCCACAAGATGACAATAAGGATTTGAATCCTAATTACAATAATAGACAATAAATAAATAAATACAATGAAATAATACAAGGAATCACCAAGGTTGAGACACCTCAATTCTCAAAATTCTCCCACTTGTCAAACACCTTGTAAGAGCCAATGGAAATAACAAGATTTAACTGCTATAGGCCGAGAGGCCCTTAGATTCCAAACACCATCTAAACTTCTCTATGCCCAGTAGTTTCATCAATGCACCTACAAAATTCTTCAAAGTGTCTACCTTCTCCAAATTCACCTTCCAATCCTCTACCATGTCTCGTATGAAGTGAAACTGTACATCAATATGCTATGTTCTAGCATGGAAAGTTGGATTCTTTGCTAGGCAAATCGCACTCTGACTATCACAACAAATCGTAATCTATCCTGCATCAACACCAATATCTGAACACAATCTCTTAAGACAAATGGCTTCCTTGCAAGCATGAGTTGCTACCATATACTCATATTTTGTCATGGACAAAGTGACCATAGGTTGCCACTTACTCATCCAACTAATTGCACCACCGAACATAGTGAACAGATAGGCACTTGTGGATCTCTTGTTGTCAATGTCACCCACCCAATCAGAATCCACGAATACAAACTGACTGTAGAGGTCCTATAGCATTATCATGATAACATATGGAATACTCAGAAGTACCCCTCAAATATCTGAACACTCTCTTAACTGCATCCCAATGTACCCGTCCAAGATTAGCCATAAATTGAATAAGGACTCCCACTCCTTCGGCAATGTCTGATCTTGTGCAGACCATAGCATACATCAAACTGCCAACAACACTAGAATAAGGTACTCTGCTCATGTCCTCCACCTCACTAGGAGATTTTGGACAATCATTAATAGACAACTTTGTCCCCAAAGAACCAAGAACACACAATGGTCTACAATCTGCCATGCTAAACCTATCCAACACAGGGTAAGTGCAAGAAGATGGGGAGCCAAAAAGGGGTCTTAAGTGGCCACTTTTTTTTTGAAATCAGGAAATACTGGCCTTGGATGAGAAATTGAGCATAGTTACACTCAAAATTTGGAGATGCAACCAAAACAATGTTCGTAGTGCTCTGAGTCTACTTTCTAAACTACTATTGTTTTTTTGAAAATGGCATAGATTAAGGGGTTTAAAAGAGGGAGCCACAGAAATTGGTGTTGTTTCTGTCAAAAAAACATAACATAGCATGTTTTGTGGCTCCCTCAAAAGGTCAACTTTTTTTTGGTATTTTTAAAATCGCTTCAGTGAGAAATTAGCTAATAGCATGTAGTTTATGCCTGATTTTTCTGATAATTTTTTGATGAATATTTGATTTTTTACTAATTTTCAAAGTGGACACATCCTAAAAAATAGAATTTTGGCCGTGCTACCCCTATAAATTTTGAAAACTAATTGAAAATCATTTTTTTCTTTTTTTAATATTTGTAGAATGGAGTCTAGTTTCTAATTATGTAATTTTTTTGAAATTTCAATGAATAGTTAATTTACAATGAAAAAAAGACCAAACAATGGTTTTTGCCCAAAAACGGACACACAAACAAAAGAAATTAAAGATGAAAGGCTTAACATTGTTAAAATGTGAAAAAAATTACATCGTCAGATAGCTAAGAGAAAGCCTAACATTACCCAGGTGTTCAATTTGTTCAACCTTGAAACACGTGCAAATCTAAGGGTTAGCACGAACGAAATTATGCGAAATCTTGAAGAATATGGAAAAACATGTTTGTGACTGTTCAAAAGGCACTCCAAGCCTTTGGGTTGGAAATCCATGGCAAATCCCAAGCCCAAGGCTTGGGATTCCCAAAGCAAGACATAACACGAGCGCGTTATAACGCACTCGCGTTATTTTTTTCTTTGCATTTTTCTTTTTCCACAAAAGTTTGTGTTGTTTTTCATGTTTGAAATAATGCGAGCGCGTTATGTTCAACTTAAATTTTTTATGTTCAAGGCTATTAATCATGTATGTATGTATGTCTATATGTATGTATGTATGCCTATATGTATGTATGTATCTATGTATGCCTATATGTATGTATGTATAGTGTCGAGGGTAGAGGAGGGTAGAGATGGGAGTGAGCCAGATAGGGGAGAAGAGGGGTGGATAAGGATGGAGTGATTAAAGTTTAAGGTTGAGGGTTGAGCATTTAGGGATAGGATTTAGAGTTTAGGGATAAGGGATTAGAGTTTAGGACCTTGAGGGATTAGGGTTAAGGTAGAGTGTTGAGGGTAGAGGGATTAGGGATAGGGTTTAGGGTTGAGGGATTAGGGTTTAAGGTATAGTTAGTAGTTCTTGTGGATAGAGCTAGTAAACAATGGGAGATTATTTGCCTGTTTCATAGCAATATATCTCCCCTAAGTGCAGGGTGGACAAAAAGAAACATAAATGTACCCCAATGCAAAGCTTTTCTCATAATGATCATCCTTCTGATTTCAACTATTAATTACTCACTGTGGATGTACCATACACAAAGCTTTTCTCATAGTGTGTACACCTATTGGCATAATGAACCCCAGATGGGCCAGAAAAACATGCCATAAAATATTACTAACATTAAAAAATTTCATAGCCATTTTTCTGACATATTCTTGCAACTCAAATATCTTTAAGAGAAGAGTGTCAAAAATGATGGGTTTAACAACCTAAGGCAAAGCAGTTTTGTTGGGTTTAGGGTTTAGGGTTTAGCGATTAGGGTTTAGGGTTGAGGGATTAGGGTTTAGGGTTGAGAAATTAGGGTTTAAGGTATAGTGTTGAGGGTTGAGGGTTTAGGGATAGGGTTTAGGGTTGAGGGATTAGGGTTTAGGGTTGACAGATTAGGGTTTAATGTTGAGAGTTGAGGGTTGAGGGTTTAGGGATAGGGTGATGGTCAAGGGATTAGGGTTAAAGTAGAGTGTTGAGGGTAGAGGGATTAAGGATAGAGTTTAGGGTTGAAGGTTTAACGATTGAGGGTTGAGGCTTTAGGGCTGAGGGTTAAGGGATTGGGGTTTAAAATATAGTGTTGAGCATCGAGGGTTTATGGATAGGTTTTAGAGTTTAATTTTTAAGGGTTAAGGGTTGACGGATAGGGTTTAGGGTTTAGGGATAAGGGATTAGGGTTTAAGGTATAGTGTCAAGGGTTGAGGGTTTAGGAATAGGGATAGCGTTTAAGGTTTAGGGATAAGGGATTAGGGTTGAGGGTTGAGGGATTAGGGTTGAGGGTTGAGGGATTAGGGTTTAAGGTATAGTGTCAAGGGTTGAGGGATTAGGTTTTAGGGTTGATGGATTAGGGTTTAAGGTATAGTGTTGAGGGTTGAGGGTTTAGGGTTGATGGATTAGTGTTTAATGTCAAGGTTAGGCTTAGAGTGTTGAGGGTAGAGGGATTAGGGATAGGGTTTAGGGTTGAAGGTTTAAGGATTGAGGGTTGATGCTTTAGGGATGAGGGTTTAAGGCTTAAGATATAGTGTCAAGTGTTGAGGGTATAGGGATAGGGTTTAAGTTTTAAGGGTTAAGGGTTGAGGGATAGGGATTAGGGTTTAAGGTATAGTGTTGAGGGTTGATGGTTTAGGGATAGGGTTTAGGTTTGAGGGATTAGGGTTTAGGGTTGATGAATTAGGGTCTAATGTTGAGAGTTGAGGGTTGAGGGTTGAGGGTTGAGGGTTCAAGTTTTAAGGGTTAAGGGTCGAGGGATCAGAGTTAAGGGTTGAGGGATTAGGGTTTGACGTTGAGGGTTGAGTACATTGAGGTTCGAGGGTTAAGGGTTTTGGGATAAGGTTGAGGGTCGAGGGATTAGGTTTAAAGTAGAGTGTCAAAGGTATACAGATTAGGGATAAGGTTGGAGGGTTTAGGGATAAGGGATTAGGGTTTAAGGTATAGTATCGAGCCCGTTGAGGGTCTAGGAATAGGGATAGCATTTAGGGTTTAGGGATGAGGGATTAGAGCTGAGGGATGATGGATTAGGGTTGAGGGTTGAGGGATTAGGGTTTAGGGATAAGGTTTAGGGTTGAGGGTTGAGGGATTAGGGTTTAAGGTATAGTGTTGAGGGTTTAGGGATAGGGTTTAGGGTTGAGGGATTAGAGTGAAGGGTTGAGGGATTAGGATTTGACATTGAGGGTTAAGGGTTGAGGCTTTAGGGTTTAGGGTTTAGGGATAGGATTGAGGGTCGAGGGATCAGAGTTAAGGGTTGAGGGATTAGGGTTTGACGTTGAGGGTTGAGTACATTGAGGTTTGAGGGTTAAGGGTTTCGGGACAGGGTTGAGGGTCGAGGGATTAGGGTTAAAGTAGAGTGTCCAGGGTATAAGGATTAGGGATAGGTTTGGAGGGTTTAGGGATAAGGGATTAGAGTTTAAGGTATAGTATTGAGCCCGTTGAGGGTCTAGGAATAGGGATAGCATTTAGGGTTTAGGGATGAGGGATTAGAGTTGAGGGATGATGGATTAGAGTTGAGGGTTGAGGGATTAGGGTTTAAGGTATAGCGTTGAGGGTTTAGGGATAGGGTTTAGGGTTGAGGGATTAGGGTGAAGGGTTGAGGGATTAGGATTTGACATTGAGGGTTGAGGGTTGAGGCTTTAGGGTTTAGGGTTTAGGGATAGGGTTGAGGGTCGAGGGATCAGAGTTAAGGGTTGAGGGATTAGGTTTTGACGTTGAGGGTTGAGGTTCAAGGGTTAAGGGTTTAGGGATAGAGTTGAGGGTTGAGGTAGACAAGGAGCGACTGAGAGACATAGAGAGGGGAGAGGTAGAGAGGTGAGGGGGAGAGATAAGTGAGATATAGAACATGAGCTAATGGAACTAGAGGTGAGATATTGTAAAGGTGCTATCGAAGGTGAGATAGGCACAAATATTAATGGATCAATCTATAGTAGGACAAAATGTGAGCCAGTAAACAATGGGAGATTATTTGCCTATTTCATAACAATATACCTCCCCTAAGTGCGGAGTGGACAACAAGAAACATAGATTTAGGGTTTAGGGTTGAGGGTTTAGGGATAGTGTTGAGGGTTGAGGGTTTAGGGATAGGGTTTAGGGTTGAGGGATTGGGGTTTAGGGTTGATGGATTAGGGTTTAATGTTGAGAGTTGAGGGTTTAGGAATAGGGATAGCGTTTAGGGTTTAGGGATGAGGGATTAGGGTTGAGGAATTAGGGTTGAGGGTATACAATAAATAAACTAGAATTTAGGCAGGGTTGGGAAAATTTTGTGAATCATCATGGGTTGGAGATTGGAGATTTTGTTGTGTTCAAGTACATATCCAAGTCATATTTTAAGGTTAAGATATTTCAAAGAACAGGGTGTGTGAAAAATATCAATGCTCTTTAGCTTATGAATACCAACATTGATACAAATAAAAGATGCCCTTTTTCTAATAGAATATGCAGTTCAAGTCAATCAATGGGCAGCAAGTTGCTGAATGAATTGGTTTCTGATGGGGAAAACAATAATGATGTTGAATCAATGGAAGAAAATCAAAATTAGGGTTAAGGGTTGAGGGATTAGGGTTGACGATTGAGGGTTGAGGGATTAGGGTTTAGGGTATAGGGTAGAGGTTTGAAGGTTGAGGGATAATGTTCAAGGTTGAGTGTCCAAGGTTAAGTGTAAAGGGTATATAGGGTTTAAGGGTTTAAGGTTTGAGGGATTAAGGGTTTAAGAGTTGAGGGATTAGGGTTTAAGGCATAGTGTTGAGTGTAGAGGGTTTAGAGACAAGGTTTATGGTTGAAGGTTTAAGGGTTGAGGGTTGAGGCTTTAGGACTGAAGGTTAAGGGATTAGGGTATAAGGTATAGTGTCGAGGGTAGAGGGTTTAGGGATAGGGTTTAGGATTTAAGGTTTAAGGGTTGAGGGTTGAGGCTTTAGGGATAGGGTTTAGTGTTTAGGTTAAGTGAGACACCTAGATGACTAAGGACAAATGAAGAGGCAGATAAGGAATGACTGAGAGACCTACAGAGGGGAGAGGGAGAGAGGTGAGTGGGAGATAGAGGTGAGAGATAGAGAGGTGAGGGGAGAGATAGAATAAAATGAGAGAGTGAAGTTGACAACTTGAGGGAAAGATGGGTAAGCAGCAGGGAGAGAGGTGGAGAGGAAGGGAAATATCTAGAGAGCCCTAAGAGATATACAAGTGAGAGACCTACAACCTAGGGAGAGAGGGGTGAGAGAGATAGGGGAGAGATGGGGGTGAGGTAGATAGGGGAGGAGAGGGGTGGATAAGGGTTAAGGGTTTAAGGCTTTAGGGTTTAAGGGTCAAGGGTTTAGGGTTTAAGGGTTGAGGGTTTAAGGGTTGAGGTATTAAGGGTCTAAGGGTTGAGGGATTAGGGTTTAAGGTATAGTGTCGAGGGTTGAACCCTAATCCCTCAACGCTCGACACAATACCTTAAAACCCTAATCCCTCAACCTTGGGGTTTAAGGTATAGTGTCGAGGGTTGAGGGATTAGGCTTCAACCCTCGACACTATACCTTAAACCCTAATCCCTCAACCCTTAGACCCTTAATACCTCAACCCTTAAACCCTCAACCCTTATCCACCCCTCTCCTCCCCTATGTGCGTCACTCCCATCTCTCTATCTCTCTCACCCCTCTCTCCCTAGGTTGTAGGTCTCTCACTTGTATATCTCTCAGGGCTCTCTAGATATTTCCCTTCCTCTCCACCTGTCTCCCTCCTCCTTACCCATCTTTCCCTCAAGTTGTCAACTTCACTCTCTCATTTTATTCTATCTCTCCCCTCACCTCTCTATCTCTCACTTCTATCTCCCTCTCACCTCTACCTCTCCCCTCTCTAAGTTTCTCAGTCACTCCTTGTCTACCTCTCCATCCATCCTTAGCCATCTATGTCTCTCATTTAACCTTAAACCCTAAACCCTATCCCTAAATCCTCAACCCTTAAAACTTAAATCCTAAACCCTATCCCTAAACCCTCAACCCTCGACACTATAACTTAAACCCTAAACCCTATCCCTAAAGCCTCACCCCTCAACCCTTAAACCTTAAACCCTAAACCCTCTACCCTCAACACTATAGCTTAAACCCTAATCCCTTAACCCTCATCCCTAAATCCTCAACCCTCATCCCTTAAACCTTCAACCCTAAACCCTCTACCAATCCTTCAACCATTAAACCCTCGACCCTTAAACATTGGGCAAACTTTTGCAAAAAAGAAAAAAATGCAAAGAAAACAATAACGTGCTTACGTTATAACGCGAGTGAGTTATGCTCACGTTATAACGTGCTCGCGTTGTAGCGCGAGCGCGTTATGGCTTTTTAAAAAGTTTTAAGAATTTGGCCACTTTTTGGCCCTCCATCTTTTTGCACCCACCCCACAGTCTTCACATACTTACTCTGGGTTAACCAAAGTTTTATGTTAGCTCTATCTCTTCTAATTTCCATTCCCAGAATGTACCTAGCTGCCCCTAGATTTTTTATCTTAAACTGTGCTGACAAATGAGACTTCAAATCAGAAATCATATTCTTACCATTCCCAATTAACAACATATCATCAACATGCAATGCAATAATGATAATGTGATCATTGTCAAATTTATAATACACACAATGATCTAATTTCAATCTTAGAAATCCAACCGACAACACAAAGGCATCAAACTTCAAGTACCACATCCTAGGAGATTGCTTCAAACCATACAAAGACTTTTTCAACTTGCAAACCAAATTTTCTTTACCTTTCTCTATGTAATGCTCTGGCTGTGACATGTAAATCTATTCCTTCAAGTCACCATGAAGGAATGTTGTCTTCACATCCATCTGCTCCACATCTAAGTCATAAGCTATTGCAAGAGATAACAGGAACCGAATAGATGTCAATTTTGCAACAGGAGAGAAAATTTTACCATAGTCAATTCCCTCCGCTTGTGAATACCCCTTTGCAACCAGTCTGGCCTTGTACTTTTCAACACTGCCATCTGCACCGAATTTCTTCTTGAACACCTATTTGCATCCAACAGGTTTACGTCCTTCAGGCAAAGGCATCAGGTCCCATGTTTTATTCTTTTCCAAAGAATCCATCTCATCTTGCATGGCCTCCTTCTAGGAACCTACACCTTTCATGCCCATAGCCTCTGTTAGAGTTCTAGGCTCATCAGTGTTAGTAAGCAAGGCAAAAGCACAACTAGAATGAAGCAATGAATAACCAAACCTATCAGGTTGCTTCCTTGTTTGTGTAGACCTCCTCAATGGCTAAGGTTGAGGTTCTACCTCTTCTTCTGAGCTTTCGGATCTGCTAGAGCTCTCCTCATCATCAGGTGTCACATGGTCTGTTGGTTTAGTCTTCTCAGGGGTAGAAGGAAACTGAACCACATCCTCTTTCTTTTCTATTTCTTCTGGTTGTAGAACAACGGGAGAAGGTGTGAGCTCTTTGAAAATAAAACTTCTACTATACAACACTTTTTCAGCCACAGGATCCCAAAGTTTGTATCCTTTCATACCGACACCATAGCCAATGCAAATACACTTAACAGCCTTGTTCTCCAATTTAGATCATTTCTCCCTAGGCACATGTGCATATGCCTAACAACCAAAAACATGAAGATGTCTAACTAAAGGCTTCTTACCAGACCACACCTCCATAGGTGTCTTACCAACAAGAGCTTATGTAGGAGACCTGTTTACCAGGTAGCAAGCACTAGCTATAGCTTCAGCCCAAAACTTTTGTTCGAGGCTTGCTCCACTAAGCATACTCTTAGACCTCTCCATCAGTGTCTTGTTCATCCTCTCTGTTGGTACCCATTTATGTCTAGGATTGTGAGCTTGAGCATTTGCAGGATTTTTCATTCAAATCCTAAAATTTATGGGGCATGATGTTATGACATGTCAAGATTTCTGTCTATGCTGCATCTTTCAGTATGCATGAGCATCATGTCAAATATGTTTGTGATCCTGAGGTCTGAAATATGAAAAACTCAAAGTCTAAATCTTTCTTTAAGAAGCCTGCCGTGTGGGGGAGTGTAAAATTCCAAGCAGGATTGCCTTTTATATCACCTTGAAATTCGGCCTGGTGAGGGAGTTATGCCTGTCAAAGTTTTAAGTCTTTTTACCTCATCATCATATTCCGGCATAACCCTATATTTTGAAGGAGGGGGTCATCATCATGTTTCAAATATCGGGTGACCTTAGTTAAGATCACCCCGATGTTCTTTTATCGCCCTATGCTACTGACATCAGTTTTATGCAGGGGGTGATATTTGTTTCTCTAACGGCTGCATCATTTTTCTGAAGGAGGGGGGTGATACCCCAAATATCAGTCATATTCTAGATGTCACCCCGATATTATAGCAAAGATACAGTGCAGCCGGATATTTTGTGGAAGTTGTGATGTTTCAAATATCAGGTGATCTTCTTATTATACCCTATTTTGTCAATATGATGGTGACGTCATCAGGAGCTGATAGGATTTCATGCGGGAGGATTTTTCTACGATGCGTCAAGGTGATTTTTCCTGTAGGGTGATATGTGAATATGATGGTGATGTCATCAGGATATTAGTAGACATATTCATGAGAATCATCGGCGAGACATATGGATATCGGCAAGGCAGGAGGATTTTCCTCCGATGCATCAGGTGGCGCTGATGAGGTTGACGTCAAGATGATATCGAGCATCGGAGCATCATGTGATAGGATCATGATGAGGTATATGTTGATGCCGTCAGGAGTAAAAGCACCAACATTATGTATGCTCTCGGCCCAGTTTATATTGTATTGAGGAGGTTGCCGCAGGGTGCATGTGGGATAATTAGTTCCCTCATATTTTGAAATATCAGGATCATGATTCTTGGTGGGAAAAGCTTCCAGGGAATCATGCAACCGCTGCATTCTCAGGACCGCGAGTAGGTGGACATTAATGGTGAATGTTACAGGGTATGGGTGATGATATGGATAGATTTTAGTACCTGATTGAAGTTGAGGATCCCCAGAGGGCGGCGCGTGGCTCGAGACCCCTTCTTGTTTCCTCTTCCACCTACTGTATTCAATGTTTGAGCACCATTTCCTTTGAATGAATTGTATTTGGCAGACTTTTGACTTTTGCCATGCAATTAGTGATGGGTGCACCCTCCTGCTGTATAAAGGAGGCCGTGTTACTCATTTTGGTTGTTGAAAACTGGACAAACTTCTGGCTCTGTGACACAATACAACTTAGTTGGTGGCCCTGTCCTGAAATTTCTGTGAGTTTATGAGTCTCATGTTGTGTGTTTCATGCATAATTTAACTGGTTTCATGCTATTTTATATGAGAAATGCACTGATTGCATGTGTTTAATCATTTGTCTCCAAGTTGTGGTTGTATTTTCTTTTGAGTCTAAATAACTAAGGGTTATTTATGATTTAGGAATATGGGTTTTTTGTATTGAATGTTTAATCTCCTACCTTTGTTCAAGGGACAAATTAAAAGTTTCAGATTAAACATTAAGAAAATCTGTTGCAGCAGGGATTCCTTTAAGTATGAATGACTAAACACTCTATTTTGGGAGATATCTATAAGGCAGATATAATAAAATCCCATCGATACCCAGTCTTTGGTACATCTTTATGCTGACCATTCACATGTGTATTTCTACTGACTCCGAGCCCTGGATAGGCACCAATCTAGCCTTGCATTGAGGTTACACTCCAGGTCCTAGTTTTGCATCCAAATATAAATCAAACTCAAACTTCATAAACAAAACTTTTAGGACCAAAATCCTCTGTCTACAACTGAACATAGGCCCAAAGCTAGCCCCTTTGCACTTATCTCACAGTTTTGGTCTGCTTAATAGAGGATTTATCTGCTTTGTGTCAACATTCGAACAAATACATAGATGCATTTTATAGATGTTGAATAGGGAATACCCCCTTGGTTCTGCAGAGCCTAAAGAAGAAGAGGAGATATTTGTAGAGTCTATCTCCTATACTGTTGGCCCCTGGCCCAAGAATCCTATTGATCAATGATGGCTATTTTGTAGGGATTACTAGGAATAAGCATCCAGTCTGGGAAATTAACCAATAGATTTTGGCGACTCCACTGGGGACTTGTAAAAGAACCCTAATTCCAAAAGGAAATCAATTCCTAGTAATAGGTGGCGACTTCGAACCAATCTCCCAACCAGTAAAGTTAAAATTTGTATGCAAGGGAGAAGATCCCAGCGTAATACTATGTTTGAAGAGTTACCCATAAAGATGATGTATAGGAAAAAAGGGACTATACGAGCCAGTCAGGATGGTTCTCCTAGCCCCAGGAAAAATGAATTTATTCAAGACAATCCAGGATCTTCAGAGCAAACAATGCCTTATTTTTCAAACACAAAAGCTAAAATCCAAAATGTATATGAGAAACAGCAGGATGGTGCTCTGAGAATAAGGTCAGAGGTGTTTCAAGAACGCCCTTTCTTAGATCCCAGTGACAGATTTGAAGAGGATGAGTCTCCAAGGGATGAAGATAATGATGATCAGAATGAAATGGGACCATCCTCCTCTATGCCCAAAGAGGAACAATTAGCTGATGAAATTAAGAGCTTAAGGGCAGAAATAGAATATCTACAAGTAGTGAAAATCAGAGATGATATGAGATAGAAAGTGCAAGCTCTGAGAGTTGCTCAGAATGATTCAATTCCTACCCTTGAAAATATAAATATGCAGAGAAATCAACATAGAAATGAAATCCATGATCAGCGTAAGACAGAATGCAAATAACATAAGAGCTCCATTAAATAATGTAAGAAATCAGAATGCAAATAGAAATGCAAATGCTAATCAATTTGGTAGACAGCCAATGCAGTTGGACAGATTCAGACAACTGGTTTTTGATGGCATTCCCAGTTATCCAAATCCTATTGACAAACATGTGAGGCTGCAAGTGCCTAAATTTTTAGGAAATAATACTATGTAAGGTGAAGACCGTCTAAAAGCTTTTCAGAATATCATGGACAACTTCGAGGTTGAGCATGAGGATGTTTTCATGAAATCATTTATGTAATCCTTAGTTGATGAAGCCAAGGAGTGGTACAAAGCTCTGCCTGACAGAAGCATTGCATCATGGGATGAATTTAAGAGAATATTCAAGGAACAATATGGTGACAAAATTGATCCTAGTTTCTTCATTAATGAATTCACTGGCATTGCCAAAGGATCAAATGAACAAGTTGTTGATTTCAATGCTAGATTCATGAAGGTATTGAACAAATTGCCACAGGACTTGAGGCCTAATGAACCTATGTGCATAGTGTTGTACATAAATGCTTTTGATGCCAAGACAGCTTATGGATTAAGAGACAAGGGACCTCACAGCGTCAGAGATGCCTTCAAAATTGCAACAAATATTGAAAATAACAGAAAAGCGTCTGGTAAGACAAATAGAAGAGATGATGTGAAAATTCTGCAAAATCCAAATACTAAATCTCAGAATAGTCAAGGCAGTGCATCTACTTCTGAAGATAAAATAGATAAATTAACAAATGTTGTTAAGGACCTGAGTTATAGAATAGCTAAAAATGAAAAGGGGATAGGTCCTGACAGGCCAGTTTACCAAAGGCAAGAAAGAAGACCATCATTACATGATATGCCATATCATACTAACTGGCGTGATGGTAAACCCGTCCTCCCGCACAGCAATACAAATCCAAGAGCTTAGAATACAAAGGAAACTCTTGATCCTTTGAAGAAAGCTATAAATATTGTTAATGATACCCCATGGTGTATAATCTGCCAAATGCCTCATTCACAGTCACAATGTATGATTGCTCAATCTCTATATAATAATGTTGTTGCCTGTGATGAATGCAATGAGCCGCATTGCATGGAAGATGATAATGTCAATATGTTGTCTACAAATAGAGGATACTCTTCTCATGATGCTGATGCAAATGTGAATGATGAGATGCAGGGCTATCATCAGTTTCCTTATGACGAAGATGAGGAAGACAGCTATGCTTATGCTCAGGATTCACGCAATTTTTTGAATAGTTTGAGGAGACCTTCTGATGAAGAAATTAGAGCCCTCACAGCTGCAGTAGTAGCTCAAGTCAAAAGTAATTACAATCTCAGGGGTAAAGCTCAGGTAGGCAGCTCACCTCAACCAGAGAACACTTTTGTGGGCCAACCTGTGCACAGTCATAAGGGGATGGAAACATATAAAAAACAATGGAACAATAATAAGCAAGGTTTTAAGCAAAAAACAGGCTATGATTCTCAAAAAGCAGAGAATATAGTTCCCCATGCTGAGGATCAAAATAAACATCTTCAGATCAAAGATGACAGTCAAGGAGCCGTAAAAGCTAAAGCTAGATCAACTCATGATGGAAGTAAAACTGTGGAGCAAGCTACAACTGTCATACAAAATTATGCTCCATTTGATATCACTCAAATCTTATCACAAATAAAAGTCTCTGTTCCACTGATGGAGCTAATGAAAGTGGAAGAATTCAAAAATAAAGTAGTATCCTTAATCTCGAGAGTACCCTGTCAAGCCAAGCAGAATGACAAACCTCAAGCCAAGAAACAGGCCCTATGCATTGAAGAAGATGAGGTTCCTGAAGTGTATTTGGGGATGACCATGACAAAGTGCCCTTCACAAGTGGAGCCATTTTATTTCTCCCTTGTCATAAATGGAAGAATAATTAGAAACTGTATGAGGAGCATCCACAAACATCATGCCTTTGGCCATCATGCAACAAGCTGGATTAAAGATAGATAAGGCATGTGGGAAGTGCTATGCCATGGATGCTAAGGAGGCACCTGTCATCGAAATTATGAAAGATGTTGATTTCAGACTAGCAGCATATCCTAAAAAGACCTATAAAATGAACATAACAGTTGTTGATATCAAGCCACAGTATGGCATGTTGCTGTCAAGAAGGTGGGCAGCGTTGATTGGTGGAAGTATGCAATTAGATCTGTCATACGCTATGATCCCTATGAATGGTAGGAATGCCAAACTGATCAGGGAGGAAAGATCATCAGAGATAGCAGAGAATCAAGAATCAGAGGAACAGATATGCTTTGTGAACACCGACTGTGATAATTTCAGAGTTGTCTCTGATGATAAAGAAGTAAAAGAGGGAGACATGTGCATTCAAAAGTCTGATCAACAGGGCCTCTGGACCATGTATTTTGATGGAGCTTGTTCGAAGGAAGGCTCTGGTACTGGGATTGTATTTCTGTCTCCATCTGGTAAACTTCTAAAATTCTCTTTCTTGTTGAAGTTTGCCTGTACAAATAATATTGCAGAGTATGAGGCTCTACTATTAGGATTGAATGTGGCTTTGAAGCATCGAATGAAGATGCTCAAGGTATTTGGTGATTCAGAGCTAGTTGTTTCCCAAGTTGGGGATAAGTATGCATCAAAAAATAAGAGGTTAAAGCTATGTAAGCATGTTGTTTGGGATACAATCGAATTGTTTGATGCCTTCTCAATAAATTGGATAGAAAGAGCAAAAAATGTTAGGGTAGATTTTCTAGCTAATGTAGCTATAAGGCCAGATGATATAACTCTGTCAGATGTAACAAATGTTGAGGTCAAACTCAAACCTGTAGTGCCAGATAATGTATGTAGCTGGCAAGTGTTTGATGATGATAAAGATTTACTGAGATTTCTGCATTGTATTGATGAATATGAGAACCAGGAAATGGATTTTTAGAATTTTGTAGAAGTAGTAGATGGGAAAGAAACTCTCTTAAGGAAGGAAGTAATTCAACTAAAGACAAATAAAATCCCTAGAGGGCTAGTTGCTTTAGAGAGAGCTTTTGACAATAGGAACCAACTCATCACAAAGTCATCTCCAACAAACAAGAATGATTTAGAAGAGATAAATTTGGGGACATCTCATGCTCCCAAAAGGGTATACATTGGCAAACAGCTCAAACCACATATAAGGAGCATGTTGATTTCACTACTGAGAAACTATAAGCATGTATTTGCCTAGTCTTAAGAAGACCTAAAAGCTTATAGAGAAGACCTATTCCAGCATGAGATCCCATTGAAGCTTGGAGCTAAACCATTTAGACAAAAACAAAGACCTATTAACCCAACTTTAGCTCCAAAAATGCAAGAAGAACTTATAAAGCTTAGGGAAGCTGGAATAATTATGCCTATCAGACATTCAACTTGGGTGTCTAATCTTGTCCCAGTCAGAAAAAAGAATGGTGATATCAGACTTGTGTGGACTTTAGAAATTTGAATGTATCTTCTTTAAAGGATAATTATCCACTGCCTAACATGGAGGCTATGCTGCAGAAAGTGACTGGCTATGAACTTTTATCCATGATGGATGGATTCTCAAGGTACAATCAGGTGAAGGTAAAGGAATCAGAGCAATTCAAGACTGCTTTCACTACTCCATGGGGAACCTATGTATATGTGAGGATGCCATTTGGACTAACAAATGTAGGTGCTACATTTCAAAGGGCAATGGATGTTGCTTTTGTAGGATTGATTGATTCAATCTTGGATGTGTATCAAGATGACTTAACTGCCTTTTCAAAGAAAGAAGAACAACACTGTTTGCATTTGGAACAAATTTTTATTAGGACATTAGAGTATGGCATCTCACTCAACCCAAAGAAATGTGCTTTTGGGGTTGTAGAAAGAAAACCGCTTGGACACATTGTTTCCAAGGATGGAGTCAGGATCAATCTTGAAAGGGTAGCTGCAATTGACAAAATCCAGATGCCTAAAATGGTAAAAGGTGTTCAGTCCTTCTTTGGACAGATTAATTTTGTTAGGAGATTTGTTCCTAATTTTGCAGAGACCACCAAGGAGATCTCTAAAATGCTAAAGAAGAATGCAATTGTCAAATGGGAAGATGAAGCAACCAAATCATTTCAAGACATAAAGGAGGCAATAAAGATGGCTCCTGTTTTAACATCTCCAGATTTTTCTAGGCCATTTCAATTGTTTTCATTTGCTTCTTCCCATACTGTTGCTGCATGCCTATTGCAAAAAAATGAAGAAGAGTTTGAACAGCCCATAGCTTTCTTTAGTAGGTCATTGTAGGCTGTTGAATTAAAGTATGGTATAATGGAGAAGCAGGTGTATGCATTGGTCAGAGTAGTCAAGAGCTTCAGGCCCTATTTGGTAGGCTCACAAGTAATTGCATATGTGCCTCATGCAGCAGTCAAAGATATATTTACTCAGCAGGAGGTAACTGGAAGAAGATGCAGGTGGATAAACAAACTACAGGAGTTCAACATTGAAATACAAATCACAAAGTTGGTAAGAGAACAAGGTTTGGAAAAATTGATGACACAGTCAAACCTAGAGGCATGCCAAGTGAATGCAGTACATAATGAAGATATAAACATGTCAGATTCTGAATGGTATAAGGACGTAGTACATTATTTGCAAAATTTTAACTGTCCTTCCCACTTCAGTGATAGTCAGAAGAGGACATTGAAGCTACATGCAATCAGATACATTGTTGTACAAGGAGAACTATATTGGAAAAATCTTAATGGTGTACTACTTAGATGTGTGGATGAAAATCAAGCTGCTAATATCTTAGGTGATCTGCACAAAGGAATGTGTGGTGGACATTACACTGCCAGGACAACAGCCCACAAAATTCTTAGAGCAGGCTACTGGTGGCCAACTCTTTTCTCAGATGCACAGAAGTTGGTGAGGAGATGTGATCCTTGCCAAAGGTTCTCAAGAAAGCTAAGATATGAGGGTGCATTACCCCTTAGGACTATAATTTTAGAATCTCCATTTCAGCAATGGGGAATTGATTTTATAGGGGAAATCCCAGAAAAATCAAGTGGAGAACATAGTTGGATTTTGGTTGCTACTGATTACTTTACTAAATGGATTGAGGCAATTCCAACTAAAAGGGCTACAAGCAAAGTGGTGATGGATTTCATCCTAGAAAATATTATTATCAGATTTGGAGTACCAGTCAAATTGGTCACAGATAATGCAATGTGCTTCAAGTCTGGTGAGTTTGTTGATTTCTGCAATAACTATGGGATTAGTTTGTCACATACATCACCATACCACCCACAAGGAAATGGTTAGGCAGAGTCAAGCAATAGAAGCCTCATGAAAATCATCAAGAGGGTGATAGATAAAAATAAGAGGGCATGGGATTCAAAGTTAAGGTTGGCATTATGGGTTGACAGGGTGACAGTGAAAAGAGCAACTGGAAGGTCACCTTTTGAATTGGTATATGGTGCATCAGCTAGATTGCCTATAAATAATCTCCTACCAGTTTATAAATTCATACAAGAAAATGATGAGGAAATTGAAGATCCAATGACAGAGAGGATAAATCAACTGGTTGCACTAGATGAGATCAGAAGGGAGGCATACAGGACAAATATCATGAAATAGCAAAAGGTGAAGTATCTATTTGACAAAAGAACTACAGAAAGAAGGTTTTAGATAGGTGACCTGGTCCTTATGTGGAATGCAAGGATTCAAGATAGGGGCAAGCATGGTAAATTTGAGCCCTTGTGGGTGGGCCCATACCAAATCAGTAACACCCATGAGGATAATGCCTACTTCCTCCAGACCCTGGATGGTGAACTACTGGAACTGCCTGTGCACGGTAAATTCCTTAAGGCCTTTTTCTCATGAATGAGGCATCTTTGTGCACACTGTAAACTGGATGTAAATGTTTTGTACATGCCTTGTATAGTCGATGTTGTCTTGCGTTTTGAGTTTTGTCTGGTCTGCCCCGGAGTAGTCTGGTCCTCGCTGTAGTCTTGTGCCTGCACGTCCCCAATCGGAGCCTGTGTTGGTACCCATTTATGTCTAGGGTTGTGAGCTTGAACATTTGTAGGATTTTTCATTCAAATCCTAAAATTTCTGGGGCATGATGTTATGACATGTCAAGATTTCTGTCTATGCTGCATCTTTCAGTATGCATGAGCATCATGTCAAATATGTTTGTGATCCTGAGGTCTGAAATCTGAAAAAGTCAAAGTCTGAATCTTTCTTTAAGAAGCCTACCGTGTGGGGGAGTGTAAAATTCCAAGCAGGATTGCCTTTTATGTCACCCTGAAATTCAGCCTAGTGAGGGAGTTATGCCTGTCAAAGTTTTAAGTCTTTTTACCTCATCATCATATTCTGGCATGACCCTATATTTCGAAGGAGGGGGTCATCATCATGTTTCAAATATCGGGTGACCTTAGTTAAGATCACCCCGATGTTCTTTTATCGCCCTATGCTGCTGACATCAGTTTTATGCAGGGGGTGATATTTGTTTCTCTAACGGCTGCATCATTTTTTCGAAGGAGGGGGTGATATCCCAAATATCAGTCATATTCTAAATGTCACCCTGATATTATAGCAAAGCTACAGTGTAGCCAAATATTTTGCGGAAGGGGTGATGTTTCAAATATTGGGTGATCTTTTGATTATCCCCTATTTTGTCAATATGACGGTGACGTCATCAGGAGCCGATAGGATTTCATGCAGGAGGATTTTTCTACGATGCGTCAAGGTGATGTTTCCCGCAGGGTGATATGTGAATATGATGGTGACATCATCAGGATATTAGTAGACATAATCATGAGAATCATCGGCGAGACATATGGATATCAGCAGGGTAGGAGGATTTTCCTCCGATGCCTCAGGTGGCGCCGATGAGGTTGACGTCAGGATGATATTGAGCATCAGAGCATCATGCGGTAGGATCATGATGAGGTATATGTTGATGCCGTCAGGAGTAAAAGCACTGACATTATGTATGCTCTCGGCCCAATTTATATTGTATTGAGGAGGTTGCCGCGGGGTGCATGTGGGATAATTAGTTCCCTCATATTTTGAAATATCAGGATCATGATTCTTGGCAAGAAAAGCTTCCAGGGAATCATGCGACCGCTGCATTCTCAGGACTGCAAGTAGGTGGACATTAATGGCGAATGTTACAGGGTATGTGTGATGATATGGACAGATTTTAGTACCTGATTAAAGTTGAGGATCCCCAAAGGGCGGCGCGTGGCTCGAGACCCCTTCTTGTTTCCTCTTCCACCTACTGTATTCAATGTTTGAGAGCCATTTCCTCTGAATGAATTGTATTTGGCAGACTTTTGACTTTTGCCACGTAATTAGTGCTGGGTGCACCCTCCTGCTATATAAAGGAGGCCGTGTTACTCATTTTGGTTGTTGAAAATTGGACAAACTTTTGGCTCTGTGACACAATACAACTTAGTTGGTGGCCTTGTCTTGAAAGTTCTGTGAGTTTATGAGTCTCATGTTGTGTGTTTCATGCATAATTTAACTGGTTTCATGCTATTTTATATGAGAAATGCACTGATTGCATGTGTTTAATCATTTGTCTCCAAGTTGTGGCTGTATTTTCTTTTGAGTCTAAATAACTAAGGGTTATTTATGATTTAGGAATATGGGTTTTCTGTATTGAATGTTTAATCTCCTACCTTTGTTCAAGGGACAAATTAAAAGTTTTAGATTAGTCATTAAGAAAATCTGTTGCTGCAAGGATTCCTTTAAGTATGAATGACTAAACACTCTATTTTAGGAGATATCTGTAAGGTAGATATAATAAAATCCCCTTGATACCTAGTCTTTGGTACATCTTTATGCTGACCATTCACATGTGTATGTCTACTGACTCTGAGCCCTAGATAGGCACCAATCTAGCCTTGCATTGAGGTTACACTCCAGGTCCTAGTTTTGCATCCAAATATAAATCAAACTCAAACTTCATAAAAAAACCTTTTAGGACTTTAGAAATAGTTTTAGGACCAAAATCCTCTGTCTACAACTGAACATAGGCCCAAAGCTAGCCCCTTTGCACTTATCTCACAGTTTTGGTCTGCTTAATAGAGGATTTATCTTCTTTGTGTCAACATCCCAGCAAATACATAGATGCATTTTATAGATGATGAATAGGGAATACCCCGCTTGGTTCTACAGAGCCTAAAGAAGAAGAGGAGATATTTATAGAGTCTATCTCCTATACTGTTGGCCCCTGGCCCAAGAATCCTGTTGATCAATGATGGCTATTTTGTAGGGATTACTGGGAATAAGCATCCAGTCTGGGAAATTAACCAACACTCTCTACAACTCCATTTTGTTGCGGGGTGTATGGAGTTGTCTTATGTCTTTCAATCCCTTGCTCTTTACAGAACTTATTGAACTCTGCCGAACAAAACTCACCACCGTTATCAGTTCTCAAACACTTAATCTTTTTAGTAGTCTAATTCTCAACAAAAGATTTAAACTCTTTAAACTGACTAAAGGCTTCAGTCTTGCTTCTGAAAAAAGTAAATCCATGTCCTTGTACTGTAATCATCTATGAAAGATACAAAGTATATAGATTTGGAAATCGAAGGAACACTAACAGGACCAAACACATCAGAATGAATAAGGTCCAACACACCAGAAGACTTGTGAGAACTAGAGTAAAACTGAACACGGTTTTGCTTTCCATATATACAATGTTCACAAAAGCTGAACTCGAGATTACAATCATTTAACCCCTCAACAAGGTTTTTATTTTTTAGGGTTCTAAGACCTTTCTCACCAATGTGGCCAAATCTCATATGCCATAACATAGTCTTTTCAGTAGGAAGCTTAACTTCCAAAGCATGAGCACCCTTGGGTACATAAGATGCACTACCATCAGAGTTTGTTACAATAGATTTATTCACTGCTTGTTCAGATGGCGGGGATGAAGTGACTACAACTCTTTTCTTCAAGTCAAAAGAACTATTGCACTGTGAAGTGCATGCCTCCAGTTGAAATAGAGTACCTCTCCGAGTACCCTTCGCAAGCACCATAGATCCTCTAGTCATCTTGCATCCATCCTTCGAAAAGATAACATGCACACCTGCATCATTCAACATACTTATAGAAAGTAGGTTCTGTGCCAAGTCTGGGATCTGCATAACCCCAGTGATCCCCTTCACTCATCCATCAGGGAATTGGATTGAGACTCTTCCATGACCAACAATATTTAGATGAGAATCGTCACCCAGGTACACTCTTGCACCATCGAACTCTTCATACTTCATGAACCAGCTTCAATGCAAAGTCACGTGGAATGATGCACTAGAATCTATCAACCACACATCATTAGATGAATGGCTAGCCAGGGCTATGGTGAAGGCATCACCATCATCTTGTGACTTGTCAGAATCTAAATCTGGGGCATTCTTCTTCTTCTTTTTCTTTTCCTCTTTGCATTCCTTTCGGAAATGCCCAGTTTTGCCATAGTTCCAACAGAGAGCCTTGGACTTTCGAGGAGATTTGGATCTCCAATAGGATTTGGTTCTACCCTTCTCATCTTTCTTGTCCTTATTTTTCCCTTTCTCATTGGGTCTTCCACAAACCACAAGAGCCTCTTTAGCTACCTCAGAAGACTTTCTCCGCATCTCTTTGGATAATAGCAAGGATACCACTTCATCCATTTTGAATGTGGATGTGGTGCTCCCAATAGCCATAACAAGATGATCCCATGAGTCTGGAAAAGAACAAAGCAAGGTCATACAATGATCCTCCTCCTCTATCTTCACACCAATGGATGTCAATTATGCAACTAACATGTCGAAAGCATTCAGGTGATCTGCAACAGATCCTCCATCCTCCATCCTCAGAGAATACAACTCTTTTCTCAGAAAAAGCTTGTTCAAGAGGCATTTGGTCTGATAAACATTACCCAGCTTCTTCCAAAGGTCTTTTGTGGTCTTCTCCTCATGGACATTTAACAGGACAAAATCAGCTAGACTGAGTCTTATAAGACCCTTAGCCTTCCGATCTTTGAGACCCCAATCAGCTTATGCCATTGTGGTTGGTTTTACATAGAATACGGTTTCCCATAGGTCTCGATCAACAAGCATGTCTTCCATCTTAAGTTTCCATAACTCAAAATTTGTGCCATTAAATTTCTCCACCTCTTTTCTTTCAGATGTGCTTACCATCTCCTTCCTGCAACAAGATTATAGAATACTCTACACAGAGCTCCCACTCAACCTAAGATTAGCTCAAAAAACCCCTACCCAACAACTAGGACCAAAGGTGATCAATCTCTGATACCAACTGAAAGGAAGCTAGGTGTACAGAAATCGCTTCCTACACTAATCTAATGAGGAGAGATGAGTGCAAATTCCTTTTAACCTTTACAATTATAGAATGTTTAACACAAAAATGGAGATATTGTAGTAATACACAACACAAGAATGTAAGACAAAAGGAGAGAGAGACAAAATATAATGTGGGGAAAAC
This sequence comes from Cunninghamia lanceolata, assembly GCA_027924645.1. Classification (NCBI taxonomy): domain Eukaryota; kingdom Viridiplantae; phylum Streptophyta; class Pinopsida; order Cupressales; family Cupressaceae; genus Cunninghamia; species Cunninghamia lanceolata. Next base: position 1,932,077 of record BSBN01001860.1, read on the forward strand.
CCTTATCGGGTGAAAAACCCCACACTCGAAAACCTGCACAATGTATTATCAAAACTGTAATGGTTTACAGTACACTTGCACTACAAGATCTCAAGAGTCTTTAACACTCGTATCTGGAGACAATCCAGCAGCATAACAGTACCTGTCAATCACATACTACATCTCCTCTCAAAGCACCTGTTTATATACAAGATACAAGGAAAAAATGAGCCTATCTTGAGATGGGCATCCAACATGGCCTCATGGCCCAAAATCCATGCCTGGGGACACTTGTCCAACACTATAGAATGTTCAAGACACTTGTTATATCACCCCATCCAAAAGAGGTCGCCTATTCCCAAGTTGGGCAATGACAGATACTCTTACAACTCTTACAACTGCCATAGAATCCGTCATAGTTGTCATATCTTACAGTTGTAAGAGAATCTGTCATACACAAGCTAAAAATAGCATATTATATTACAACTTGTCATAACCCTCCTTGGGGTGCCCAAAGATGCCTTCTTCCAAGATGCCTTGTGACACATGTCTTCACCTATCATAGAATCTTCCATTTATGACTCTTACAAGTCATAGATTTGTCATAGGAATTTGTCATAACCGTTTTGGTCAATATTCCCTTACACACTATCCAAGATGTTGACACATGGAAAAATATTCCTAGCACTAAGTGGGACGCCTATCTTCTCATGTGAGGACAAATTTACATCTGGTCACCTTCCACGTAGGATGACACATCACCGTGCCAACTCCCACAAGATGACAATAAGGATTTGCATCCTAATTACAATAATAGGCAATAAATACAATGAAATAATACAAGGAATTACCAAGGTTGAGACACCTTAATTACCAACACACAAAAGAAACATGACAAGAGAAGGTATTTATGTATGAAAAGGTGCAATTTAAATATGTTTTTAAGAGCAGCACGTAGTGTTAAAAAAGTAGTGATCTGGATTAATATTAGAAGGACAATGATTCAAATTAAAGGCAGCAATCATAATCAAAAGGTTGCGATCAGTTTTTGAAGGTGTATTAATCTATAATAAAGAGTTATGTTTGTTTGAAAAGTCATCACTCTTTCAGAGGGAAGATATAAATAAAGTGTATGGAATGTGAAGAAAGCAAGCAATTTGAATGATTTAATTATGAGTAAGAGCATAAATAAAAGAGTGGAGTATGGAAATAAAAGAATATATCTTGTATGACTTCAGATCTACATATGAAGAATTAAAAGAGGAAATCATAAGAAGCAGATTTGAAGGATTGATGGCAGATTTATAATAAGAGTTTAAGGCAGATTTGTGAAGAATATATGGTAGATTTATGAAGAAAAGTGTAAGAGTTTATGCAGATATAGAGGAGGGTGTTAATGCATATTTAAAAAAGAAGATTGTGCAGATCTAGAAGAAAAGATTGGGCATATATAGAGATGAGATTTATGATAGTTGGATAGAGAAAAATAGAAGCAAATTGGAGAAGAACTTGCAATCTGAGAGTATTTGTTCATCACTCATTGAAAGAAGATATCGATCTAGATCCGTAGAAGGTTGGTGCCTTATCAAGAGATTGGTGTCTCTTACTGGGTTAGTGCTCAGTTGCAGATTTGTATTCACAAGCAGGGATTGGTGTCTCTAGTGGGTTGGTGCTCACAAATTATACAAGAGGGGATTGGTGTCTCCTGTAGGTTGGAGCCTACAAAGATTGTAAAAGAGATTTATATATAAGAAATATTTTTTCATGGTTTTCTCTCGCAAGGGTTTCTACGTAAAACTTATGTTTTCCTTGTGGTGCTTATTTGTTAGATCTTGCATGGTTGTTATTATTGTGATTGATTGAAATTGAAAAATTAGAAGTTGGTTTTATACTGATTCACTCCCCCTCTTAGTATAAGTGTGTGTTCTTCAATTGGTATTAGAGATGGTTCCTTTAGAGATATCTTAATCACTTGAAGGTTGATCTTAAAAGAACACATGGCTGGACATGATGGATCCAACTATTCTCTTTGGAACATAAAAATGCATACTCACTTAATGGCACTTGGCCTTGACATTTGGCAATTAGTAGTGTGCCTCAAATGTGGAAAAGTGGGACATCTTGCTATCAAATGTCCTTATATAGAAGAGAAAAATAGTGATAAGGAAGGAGATTCTCTATTCATGGCTACATAAACAAAAGATGAAGAAAAAGAAGAAGAATCAAAAGGATATGATGAGAATGTTGATATGAACTTAAGAGAAGATGAATATGATGAAGGAGTACTTGATTTGGAAGCAGAACTTATTTCTTCCCTAAGTGAAAACGAGAAACTTAGGAAAGAGACTCAGATCCTAAAAGAGCAAATTCAAGATGATAGTGAATTCAAAGAAAAACTATCACATGATCTTGAAGAATCAGAGAGGATGACCTTAGATCTGAAATTACAAATAGATGAAGTAAAAATAATTGAGGAGGAGGTAAGAAAGCAACTAAAGGAAAGAGAAGAAATTGTGAGAAGCTTGAAACTAAGATCATTTCTTTAAGAAAGGAGTTTGAAAAGACAAGTGCCCAATTAAACCAAAGTTTGAAAAATGAAGAGTACCAAAATGTTGGATGACATTATCAACTCTCAAAGGTAAGTTTTTGACAAAATTGGTCTTGGCTATGAAAGGGGTCAAAGCTCAAATGAAGAAAAAGCAAAGGGTTATGTCAATGTTCTTAAAAGTCCCGTAAGAAATGAAAGCAACAAAAAGAAGGAGATTCAAAAATCAAGCACACTTACAAAAACTAAGAACATGTTTAGAAGGGCCTTTCCTCTGAGGCGAGATCACATAACCAGGTTATATCCATATTTCTTTGGTTATTGTTTTTTGTGCAATCAATTTGGGCATAAAGCAATAGATTGCATAATGAACGCAAGAAATAACTTTAGTCATAAAGTAATGAATTATGGGGCATTTGCAAGAATGAATGTTGATCATAAGAGTACAAGAAACTATACTAGGAGTAATAAGACGTGGCACAAAAACAAGGGTTCTTATGGGTATATGCACAAAGACGAGGGCCCAAAAAGTTGCCACATGACTTTTTGGTCCCATACAAGTCATAACGCACTAGCGTTATGGATCGATATTACCAAGCCTAAAATGTGAGCGTGTTATAACGTGCTCACATTTTACAAAAGTAAATCTCTCTCTCTCTCTCTCTCTCTCTCTCTCTCTCTCTCTCTCTCTCTCTCTCTCTCTCTCTCTCTCTCTCCTCTCTCTCTCTCTCTCTCTCTCTCTCCTCTCTCTCTCTCTCTCTCTCTCTCTCTCTCTCTCTCTCTCTCTCTCTCTCTCTCTCTCTCTCTCTCTCTCTCTCTCTCTCTCTCTCTCTCTCTCTCTCTCTCTCTCTCTCTCTCTCTCTCTCTCTCTCTCTCTCTCTCTCTCTCTCTCTCTCTCTCTCTCTCTCTCTCTCTCTCTCTCTCTCTCTCTCTCTCTCTCTCTCTCTCTCTCTCTCTCTCTCTCTCTCTCTCTCTCTCTCTCTCTCTCTCTCTCTCTCTCTCTCTCTCTCTCTCTCTCCTAGTTTCCCTTTTCATTTCCAATTTCCCTTTAGATCCCACCAATTTTTCCCTATTTTACTATTTCCACCTCTCCTCTCATCATTCTTCCCATATAATAAACTTTCACTTTATCTTGTTTCCATTTCATCCTTCCAATTTATATCCTCATCCCTCTTTGCATGTCCTAGAATTTTCTTGTTTCCATTTCCTTTGTCAATAAGGGAGAGGGAGAGGCAGGGAGAGGGAGAGAGGGGGGAGATGGAGGGGAGAGAGAGGGGAGAGATAGAGAGATAGAGAGATAGAGAGAGAGTCCTACTTTTCTTGTTTCCATTTCCTTTGTCGATAAGGGAGAGGGAGAGATAGGGAGATAGAGGAATGATAGGGGAGAGAGAGGCAAGAGATAGGGAGATAGGGAGAGATATATAGGTAGAGAGAGAGAGGAGACAAATAGGGAGATACAAAGTGAGCAAGATGTCCAAATAGATAGGGAGAGAGATTGAGAGGTAGAGCGATGATAGAGAGAGGGAGATAATAGAGAGATAGGGAGATAGAGGTTTAGGGTTGCTTAGGTTTACGTTTTAGGGGTTAAGGATTAGGGGCATTATTTAGGGTTTAGGGTTTTTGAGAGAGAGAGAGAGAGAGTGTTTTTGAAATGTAGCCCTAAACCCCTAAATCCTAAATAATGCCTCTAAACTCTAACCCCTAACCCCTAAACCCTAAAACCAAGAAACCTGAAACCTCTATCTTCCTATCTCTATCATCCCTTAACCTCTGAATCTCTCTCCTTATCTCTCTGGACATCTCACTCACTCTCTATCTCCCTATATCTCTCCTCTGTATCCTCTATCTCTCCATATCTATCTCCTCTCTCTCTCTCTCCCTATCTGTCTCTCCCTATCTCTTGCCTCTCTCTCCCCTATCATTCCTCTATCTCCCTATCTCTCCCCTCTTTCTCTCCCTCTCCCTTATCGACGAAGGAAATGGAAACAAGAAAACTAGAGGGGAGAGGGAGGGATATTGGGGAGAGATAGGGAGATAAAGGAAAGATAGGGGAGAGAGAGGCAAGAGATAGGGAGAGATAGATAGGTAGAGAGAGAGAGAGAGGAGAAATAGTAGGAGAGATAGAGGAGACATAGAGGAGAGATATGGAGATAGCAAGTGAGTGAGGTAGAGGGACAATAGAGAGAGGGAGATAAGGGAGAGATAGGGAGATAGAGGTTTAGGGGTTATGAGTTAGGGGTTAGGGATTAGGGGCATTATTTAGGGTTTAGGGGTTTAGAGAGAGAGAGAGAGTGCTTTTGGCATGCAACCCTAAACCCTAAATAATGCCCCTAAACCCTAAACCTGAGCAACCCTAAACCTCTAAACCCTAAATAATGCCCCTAAACCCTAACCCCTAACCCTTAAACTATAAACCCTAAACCCTAAATAATGCCCCTAAGCCCTAAGCCCCAAACCCTAAACCCCTAAACCATAAACACTAAACCTAAGCAACCCTAAACCTCTAAACCCTAAATAATGCCCCTAAACCCTAACCCCTAAACCATAAACCCTAAACCCTAAATAATTCCCCTAAGCCCTAAGCGCTAAGCGCTAACCCCTAAACCCTAAACCCTAAACCCCTAAACTCTAAACCCTAAATAATGCCCCTAAACCCTAACCCCTAACCCCTAAACCATAAACCCTAAACCCTAAATAATTCCCCTAAGCCCTAAGCCCTAACCCCTAAACCCCAAACCCCTAAACCCTAAACTCCAAACCCCTAAACCCTAAACACTAAACCCATGCAACCCTAAAACTCTATCTCCCTGTCTTTATCTTCCCTTTACCTCTTAATCTCTCTCCCTATGTCTCTGGCCATGTCCCTCACTCTCTATATCTGTATCTCTCCCCTCAGTCTCCTCTATATCTCCCTATCAGTCCTTTCTCTCTAAACCCTAAACCTCTAAACCTTAACCCCTAAACCCCTAAACCCTAAACCTCTATCTCCCTATCTCCCCCTATCTTCCTATCACCATCATCCCTCTACCTCTCAATCTCTCTCCCTATGTCTCTGGCCATGTCCCTCACTCTTTATCTCCCTATCTATTGTGCTGTTATAGAACACACCCCATTTTGCCCTAGCAAAATAGGGACCCAACTTTCCACTTTTGCTTGGCTTGCTTGTTCCCTTTATTTTTTGGGTGGTATGGTAAAAATCAATAGCAAATGTATGTCAGGATCTTATCCTTGGCATGTCAAGACCTTGAGATCTAGGTCAAATTTTCAAAGTTAGAATTGGTCATCATAAACCCTGCCAAGTGAAAGAGCATAAAATTCTAAGCAGGTTTGCTTTTTGAAGCACCCAAAAATTCCCTAAGAGCAGGAAGTTATGCCCGGTCAAAGTTTAGTCAAATAGTCTTAGGGATATCTTCACATTTCCTAACATCGAGATATTAACTTAATGTCTTGATCATAAAATTCACTAAGGAAAACTTAATATCCAGACATTCACTAATGTGCACACGTCAAATTTCAACTCACGATATAATAAACCATCAGATACATGGATATTTGCAAGAATGCATATTCAATCTCAAGATGCAGACATTCGTTAATATCTCAACTTGCTATAATATAAAAACAAAACTAAACATCCAGATATTAACTTAATGTCCTGACCTTTTGAATATCCTGATGATGTGTCATGTTGACTTTTCAAAAGCACATTGGTCCTTGGACATTCCGCATAGAAACTTAACATCTGGATCTCTCCTAACATCCTGATGATGTCATCCAAACTCATTCCAAAAGAGACACTATAATATGATGATGTCATCTAGACATTAAGAGTTCAGAACACTTTGCAAAACCTTAACATCTGGACATTCGTTAATGTCCAGACTTTCGCCAATATCTTGATGACATCATGTTATACCCAACATAGAATTACCTTCAAAAGGGTGACGTCATCTACACATTTAGACTTGGGGATATTTCACAAATACTAACATCTAGATATTCTATAATATCCACATCCCCATCCCTGTGACTCGAAATCATAGGTTTCCATGAACCAATCAGATGGTGCCACGTGGCACAAGTTGACTTTTCTCACTGGACATTTTGTAATGTCCCGACATTCGATGATCAAAGGGAAATGCCTTTTGATCTTAATGACCTGATATTCACTCTTGGTCAGCGTTGACCAACATAATGATGTCATGCATACGCATTTGCACATTCTGATGGTAAGCACATTGCTTAACATCTGGATATTCATTAATATGCACACCTTGCAATAAATTCTGTGAAAAGAGTAGTTAGATGTTTGAAAATTCAAATCATAAACTGCCACTTGTCCTAATCTCCCAGATCCAGAGCTGATATCTATGTACAAAGGTAATTTACCATTTATTATGCCATGATCTCTCAATTTTAGTGTTTAAGATGTGAATTATGATCATTTTAACATTCACTTGAGCATTTGAAAAGAGAATTATAGAGCTCTAGAGTTTACGGCGGCTGTTACAGAGAACCCAAACCCTAATGGAATGGTGTAGACATCAAATGGTGGAAGGTAAAGGAAGGTTGCACAATGAAAGTGAATATCTAGATATCTACTAATCAGGTTGAAGTGTGGAAATATAGGTATGTAACATTTAAACCCTACTTTTGTCGTTATTACACAGTAAGAAGGTAAATAATATTTACTTAGGGTAGATATTGAATGAAGATGCACATGTTCATGCTCCGTAAGCTGTTGAAAGTCATGATAGTAAGAAATTAGTTGATTAAACTTAGAAACTGCACATTAGGTTAAGATATGCATATCCGTAATTACAGGATACGATGGAAGCTCGCAAGAACCGAAGCGAAACCGAGTTCATGATCCCATGTTCTTGCAGCCCAGTGGCACAGGTTTCAGTTATGGAAAGATTGGAGACACTCATGCTGGAAATACGAGTTTGGAGCAGTGGACAACCGCATCAACTAAGGGTAGTGGGAACCCCGTGCTCATAAACATTTACAACTCTAGAATGTGGCATGCTGGAGGATTTCCATATGTAGCAGAGGCCATTGAGCTAGTGGCCGCATGTGTGGATAATTATAATAGAGATACCAGAAGAGTGGAAAAACATGGCCATGTTTATGCAGATTTCTTAGTTTCAGGGATCACAGTTGCTTTCCATTTACCTAGGATCCCTAATTTGTACAAGATAGATCTTGAGGCCCTAGAGAATCAATACAAAAGTAAATACATAGACTACAGAAAGATAATGTTCTCATGCTGGAGAGCTCTGGATCTCACTTATAAGGAAGCAACTAAATTTCCAGTCAACCTCTAGAAGTTTGATTTTACCCCTAAGGTTCAGTAAATGATAGTCATGTTGAGCCAGATGAGAGGAAGACTTCATGTTGGGAACTTTGAGTCATGGATGTACGGACTCATTAGGATGCTAGAGACTACAAATACAAAGATACAATGGACATCTCTTATTAGTGACAACCTGGATGAAGAGATGAAGAAGCTTGGTGGCAAGACAAACATGTTTCACATGTCATCATATGTTGTCTATGTGTGTGCTTACCAACCTACATTTGTTGGCCTACAGATAGTAGGATGAGATGGGAGAAACCCTGGAGTTGTGAACATATGGGGTCACTATCCACAATTGGAGAGAGGGTCCTCCATTTAGAATTATAAAAGGGTTAATGAATGTTTTGTTATGCATTTGGTCTGATTAATGGAAGATGACAAAGCTAAAAGGATGAGCATTGATGCTCAAGAAGGTATAGCAAAAAAATGGAACCTGGTTCATCCAGTTCTCCACCTTTACATACATAAGAATGGAGGGATTCAATGGGCAACCTCTGATGTTGCCAAGATATCCTACAGATAGGTTCATCCTCATGGAGATGACTAGACAGATAGTTTCCTCATATGAGGCATTTGCAAAGAGGAATTGTTAGGGTTAGCCGGCAGAAGATATCAATTAAATGCAAATAAAGATTAAATAGAGAAATGGAAATACACAGAATTAATAACAGTGAGAGACAAGATTTAACATGGTTCACCCAAACTCGGGCTACATCCACCAAACAGAGAGTCCAATATTATTATCCAGTAAATCAAAATGATTATAATCAGCAATCCCTGCAACTCAATACTGCTGCAAATGCTACAATACAATACCCAAACCCTGACCCTTGGCCGCTTTTTATCAAGCCTTTTTGTCAGTTACAAAAATTAGGGTTTTCTTATGTCGGTCATAAAAAATAGGATTTTATAAGTCGGCCCTAAAAAAAAATTTCTCGGGGGCTACCACCCCCAAACCCCCACTCGGGGCTCGGCCCGGCCCCGAACCCCAGCGAAGATACATGGCTAGTGTACAGTACTTTCCTGATTAGTCACCACCTACCAACAATCTCCCACTTGGAGACTGATCAAGCTCCACACCAAATAATCTCCCACTTGGAGACTGAGCTTGGACGACACCGCTGCTCATGCAACTCCCATTGGAAATAAGCACCCTGGACTCTACTGTTCTATTTTTATTGTTGTCAGTCTAGAAGACCAACTGAAGCTGAAGAGGAGCTCAGTTTCTCCCTTGTCACTGCCTTTGTAAACATATCCACTGGATTTTCATCTGTATGTATCTTTTCCAGCCTTAACTGTCCATTTTCCAACACCGACCGAATGAAGTGATACCTCAACTGTATGTGTTTGGTCTTTGAATGCAAAGCAAAATTCTTTGCTAGATGTATGGCACTCTAACTGTCTGTATACAAAGAACTATTAGCCTAGTGTTTACCCAATTCTTCCATGAAAGATTGCAGCCATATCATCTCCTTGCTTGCCTCTGTTGCAGCTACATATTCTGCCTCTATGGTGGATAAAGCAACCACCTTTTGCAACCTGGAAATCTAACTCACCGATGTTCCTCCTATAGTAAAGACATAACCTGTAGTACTCCACCTGGTATCAATATCCCCTGCCAAATCTGAGTCTACATAACCTGCTAAATCAGTATTAGAGCCTCCAAAACATAAGTGTTTATTAGATGTACCTCTCAAATATCTAAGAATCCATTTTACCGCATTCCAATGCTCAAATTCAGGATGATTTATATACCTGCTAACGACTCCTACAGCATGTGCAATATCCGGTCTCGTGCATACCATGGCATACATTAAACTTCCTACAACTGAAGCATATGGTACCGTGGACATTTTTTCTTCCTCCTCTTGTGTCTTTGGACACATCTCCTTAGTTAATTTCAAATGACTAGGCAAAGGTGTGCTGACAGCTTTTGCATTCTCCATATGGAACCTCTGCAACATCTTTTCAACATAAGCAGCCTGAGATAGAGTCAATTTTCTGTTCTTCCTATCTCTACAAATTTTCATACCAAGGATTTGTTTTTCTACCCCCAAATCCTTCATATCAAATGACTGTGCTAACTGATGTTTTAACTCTCTGATGTGATCCATGTTAGACCCAGCTACAAGCATGTCATCAACATATAAACATAAAATAATGTAGCTGTCATTATCCAACCTCTTAAAATAAACACAATGGTCAGAATTACACCTACTGTAGCCTTGCTCAGCCATAAAACTATCAAATTTCAAATACCATTGCCGAGGTGCTTGTTTCAGGCCATACAAACTCTTCTTCAATCTGCACACTTGTTTCTCCTTACCTTTGACCTCAAATCCCTGTGGTTGTGCCATGTATATCTCCTCCACCAAATCACCATGGAGAAAGGCAGCTTTCACATCTAGCTGTTCCAAATGCAAATCTTTAGCAGCCACAATACTTAAAATAGTACGAATAGAAGTCATCTTGACAACTGGAGAAAATATCTCATCAAAATCAATGGCCTGTTTCTGTGCAAATCCTTTTACAACTAACTTGGCCTTAAATCTTTTCTTACCTCCATCTTCCTCTTTCAACCTGTAAACCCATTTGTTTGGTAAAGCCTTTTTTCCTGCAGGTAACATACATAATTCCCAAGTCTGATTTTTCAGCAAGGAGTCCATTTCTTCTTTCATGGCAAGCTCCCATTGAATTTGTGTATTCACCTACATAGCTTCATCATACCCTTCTGGTTCACCAGCATCTATTAACAAAATAGAATACAAAGAGGGAGAAAACCTTTCAGGAGGTCTACTTATCCTTGTTGACTGTCTAACATTCACTGGAGTTTGTGGTATTTCTGGTTGCTGTTGCGGAGCATGAGGAGCCACTAGAACATCACTATTTGGAGTATCATCCAGCACCACATAATCTTTTTCTTTCTTCTCATGTTGCTGCAACTGATCTTTGTACAACACCTTCTCATTGAATATAACATCCCTACTTCTCACAATTTTTTGATTTTCAAAATCCCAAAGCCTATAACCAAATTCATCAATGCCATATCCAACGAAGGTACATTTTTTTGATTTCGCATCCAGCTTGGTTCTATTTTCAGAATCTATATGTGCAAATGCTTCACAGCCGAAGGTTTTCAGAAAAGAATAACTCACCTTCTTGCCAGTCCATGCTTCCTCTGGAATACCATAGCCCAAAGGAATTGAAGGACCTCTGTTAATTAAATATACAGTAGTGTTGACAGCCTCTGCCCACATGTTTAAAGGCAGTCCAGCATGCAATCTCATGCTTCTTGCACGCTCCATTATTGTCCTATTCATGCGTTTAGCCACTCTATTTTCCTGTGGAGTCCCTAGAACCGTTTTCTACCTACGAATTCCATTAAAGGAACAATAATCTTCAAATTCTTTGCTGCAATACTCACCGCCATTATCAGATCTGAGACATTAATCTTTTACCTATCTCATTTTCAACCAAGCTTCTCCATTTCTTAAATGTTTCAAATACATCAGATTTTTGTCTAAGGAAATAAATCCAGACCTTCCTAGTTGCATCATCTATGAATGTAACATAATACCGAGAGCCATCGAAAGAAGATACCTGAGCTGGTCCCCACACATCTGTATGCACAAGCTCTAACTTTTTTTTTTTTTTGCTTCCCATCTCTGAGAAAACTGACTCTCTTTTGTTTTCCATACACACAACTTTCACAGAAATCCATATTAATACATTTCAGACCTGGTAAAACTTTCTTAGAATGAAGTACCTTCATACCTTTTTCACTCATATGCCAATGTCTGTTATGACACAGTGTTGTTTTAGAACCTGCAGCAACTTTTCCAGTCTCTTCCTGCAAACCTGCAGCAACTGTTCCTAAACCTGTTTGTTTTTCCTCTATAACATCTAAAGTAGAAGGAACAGTATGACCTGTACAAAGATATAAGGTGCCTACTTTCACACCTTTTGCTACTACTAAGGCACCTTTTGAAACCTTCCAATTTTTATCAGTAAATGTAACAGTGCAACCTTGTTCAGTTAGCTGCCCTGCTGAAATTAAATTCCTAATGAGCCTTGGAACATGCCTCACCTCTTGTAGAAGCCAATGATTCCCATTCTGCAACTTAATCTTGATTCTTCCCTTTCCAACAATCTGACAGGGTTTGTTATCTCCCAAATAAACTAGCCCAAAATCCCCTTGGACATAATCAAGAAAATAACTTCTATGGGGCGTAGCATGAAATGAGGCCCCTGAATCTAAAACCCATGAATCGTCAGCATTATCTAGGGAAAGAATCAAAGCGTCATCTTCATATTTATTACTTACCACATTTGCTTCCTTATTGCCTTCTTGTTTGTCTCCTTTATTTTTCTGAGACCAGCAATATTTCTTCAGATGACCTAGTTTTCCACAGTACTAGCAATCCTTCTGTCCTCTGGTTTGGGATCTTTTGTCCTTTGATTTTCCTCGTGACTTCCCATGACCTCCAGAACCTTTTCCTCTCTCCTTTGATTTGCCCCTGCTTTCTGCATTCAAAACACTACCTGATTTGGATCCACCTCAGCTTTTCTTACGAATTTTCTCACTCAGAATAACACCAACAACATCATCAAATTTTAGGGTATTTGAACCAGAAACAGAGTTACTAACCACCATTACCAAACTATCCCAGCTTTCAGGCAATGAACATAATATCAAGAGAGCTCTAACTTCTTTATCCAATTTTACATTTACAAAAGTCAATTGACAATTGTATTAAATTCATTTAAATGATCTGTCATAGATCCACCTTCAACCATTTTCAGATTAAACAAACGCTTCATAAGAAATACCTTATTTGAGGCTGAGGGTTTTTCATACAATTTTGCCAAAGCTTTCATCAGACCATCTGTTGTCTTCGCTTCTGTTATATTGAATGCCACCAACGATGCCAGGCACAACCGAATGGTTCCCAGTGCCTTTCTGTCAAGAAGATTCCAATCCTCATCAGACATTGTTGCCGGTTTCTTGGCTACTCCTTCCAACGGCATCCATAAATCCTTTTGATAGAGGTAATCCTCTATCTGCATCTTCCATAACTGATAGTTCTGCCCATTGAATTTATCGACCTTCAATCTTGCCTCGTCCGCCATTGCTCCCACTCAACCGTGAGACTTTCCTGCAAACGATAATCGAACACAACCCGCTCTGATACCACTTGTTAGGGTTAGCCAGTAGAAGATATCAATTAAATGCAAATAAAGATTAGATAGAGAAATGGAAATACACAGAATTAATAACAGCGAGAGACAAGATTTAACGTGGTTCACCCAAACTCGGGCTACTCCACCAAACAGAGAGTCCAATATTATTATCCAGTAAATCAAAATGATTACAATCAGCAATCCCTGCAACTCAATACCACTGCAAATGCTACAATACAATACCCAAACCCTAACCCTTGGCCGCTTTTTATCAAGCCTTTTTGTCAGTTACAAAAATTAGGGTTTTCTTATGTCGGTCATAAAAAATAGGATTTTATAAGTCGGCCCTAGGATTTTTTAAGTCGACCCTAAAAAAAATTTTCTCGGGGGCTGCCACCCCCAAACCCCCGCTCGGGGCCCAACCCGGCCCCGAACCCCGGCGAGGATACATGGCTAGTGTACAGTACTTTCTTGATTAGTCGCCACCTACCAATAGGAATAAGAAGCCTAATGTTCATTTCCCTATTTACATTGGATGGTATATGTATCCTGTCCTAGAGTTAGCAAAAGAATCAGAAGGAAGCCTTTTACACTGGCCAGACAATATGATCCTTATAGAAGGATGGAGAAACACATAAGCAAGAGGCATGTACATCAGGTTCACTTAGAAGATTACTGGGTAGATTGCCCAGATGATGTGGAAGTGAGGAGGAGGAGCTATCATAGGTTGACATTGAAGCAAATCCAGACATTGGATTGCATTCCTATCCCTCCACAACTGCATCAGGATGATGGAATGAGAATATCAAAGGAGTATGAAGATAAGAAGATATATACTGAAACTATCTCCCCACCAGACTGGAGCCAGCCAGAAGTGACATCTATGGACCTCATAACAACAAGGGTCATGACATTGACCAAGGCATGGGTAGACCAACAAGTGGCTAACTTGAAGGCCAAGGGAGTGGTCATCATAATAGATAAGAAGAGAAAGAGGCAAGAAGTGCTAGAGGAAGACTATGATGATTTCTTAGAAGATAAAAGGAAAAGCCTGGAGGCTAAGAGAGCCAAAGGAGCTTCATCAAAAGAATCTAAGAGAAGTGTTGATAGTGGTATCTACATACCACCCAGGCCATCTCCTTAGATAGTACAAGGTTTAGTCTCTGCAGCCACAACATCTAAAATGCCAGAAGAGCAACATGCAGATGTAGGGACGCCTGGAATTAATTATCAGGATTTAGAAGAGGGAGATGATGAAGAGCCATTAAAGAGAAAACCAAGAGATATATTAGCAAGGGCTAATGTCCCGAGACAGAAGAGAGGACATGGGAATGTAATGAGAGGGTCAACTAGCACCTAGTCAAATGTCCTACTCCAAGAACAAGGAGGCGAGGGGCTAACCCCTATGGAACAAATGTTTATTTCACAACCATCTGCATCAGATAAGGATGCAAAATCAGTGATTCCCAAGAATAAGGATGGAAGGACAATGCCAAAAGACCTTCAGCATTATGTCCCCATCCCAACAATAGTGAAGTTTAAAATAGAATTGGCTCATGATGAGAGACTAGGAGAAAAGAAGAAAGTGAATGATCCTTCACTGCCACTTGATGAGACAATCGACCTCACAAATGATGAGGTAACAAAGGATGAGGCATCTAGTCCTATGGAGAGCTTGGTTAAAAATACAACATTGACACCCTTAGGCACTCCCCAAGTACAGAAGTCCACCAGAAATGCAGAGGAAGTTGAAAATCCAGAGATGGTGGCAAGGAGTATAGGCTTGGATGGATTGATAAGAAAAGTAACTAGCCTGATAGTTATTGATTTGTCATATGAAGGGGTTGAGGATGAAGAAAAGGATAAAACCATGGAGCATATGTAGATTGAAGATAATTCAGCCATGGATACAGATACCCAAGTGCCTGCACAACAAGATGTTCTTGATATTGTTAAAGGACATGTTGATGTAGAGGAAAAGGAACAACAAAAAGTAACATCTGGACAAACAGGTCTAATGACCACATCTAGATCCCAGGATCCAAAAGATATAGAAATGCAAACATTTGGACAAGAAGGTCCACTTAATAAAAATGATGAAGTTATATTAGAGAAGGAAGTAGATGGTGGTAACCAAGAAATTCATCAAGATATACCAGATCCCAACCACCAAAGACCGAATGTGCACACCTCTCAACCTCAAGATGATCAACAAATGCAAAATCAGAATGTGAGGACACCTCAGGATATGTAGGTTGAAACAAATAAATAGGATGAGGATGTCTAGATAGAGGTGCCTATGAATGAGGAGCCTGCCAAAGAGATATTTGAAGATCAGGCTATGACATCAGAAGATGCTCAACAACAAGATGATTAATAGCAAGTAAACAAAGAGGTTCTTACTGATGGGGAACGACAACCAAATGTGGATGAGGACATTCCAAAGAATAAGAATGTGGAAGTGCATGATGCTCACATTGAGCAGACTGACCAGCAAGGGTCCGAATCTGATGTGCCACATTGGCTTACACATGAGGTGAATCGGCCTCATATTCTTGATTCTTCTAATTTTGATATTTCTTCATTATTTTTAGTAGAGGTAGCAAAACCAAAACGTAGAGCTAGGGCCACCTCAGCAGTGAAAAGAGACCCCATGATAGGAAGGAGGACAGCTCAAATAGCTATACCTATTACAAATAAGGCTAAAGGAGAAATAGAGGCCAATGAATTTCAAATAACCTCAATAGACTTAGGGTTTGGAACTGCAGAGCAGGAGAGTCAAGAGGCCAAAGAAAGTATAGATGCTATGGTTGCCAAAATAGCTAGGAAAAAAGCTAAGAATAAATAATATAAAGAGCAAATTGCTCAAATGCAATCATTCATTAAGGGATTGGTGGCACCAACAAATGTGCCCATCACATCCTCTACATCCCTGACATTAGTGTCTCAGCAGGAGATCAATAGATTAGATGCCATGAAGCACCAGGCACATGTAATTAATGATTGGTTTAGCAAGTTCCTAAGTGAAGGTGATAAAGTGGTAAGGATATCCTTGTCAAATTGGGAAATGTTAAGTAATATAAAGAAGAAAGAAGATGACTTGAAGAAAGAGGTTGGTAAGAGATTGTTCAGGAGTAGTCAAGATTTGACTACATTGAAAGATATGAGGAGAGTAGATGTGGGCACCCTCATGACAAAGAATATCCTGACATCCCAAACATTACCAAAGTTAGATACTTGGTTTGAGGATGTAAGGTTTGAAGTCAGTATATTGAAAAGGTGTAATGCTAGAATGACTGACATTAGTGTAAAAGAACATGAGCTCATGGCTGAGGAGTTAGAAATTTTATAAATTTTGAAAGTAGAAGTTGAGGGCAAAATTGAGAATCAAGATGAGGAGTTTGCCATCAAAGCCTTTAGGGATAATTTTGCTTCAATTTTGGAGGATCCTGTCTAGCACTTCTCAGAGGATACAATTGATCATGCCATGTTGATGAGATATAAGATTGATGAATATAATAATGGGCTAGATAATAGAACCAATAGGTGGATAACATTGCAAGGACAAATGAAAGCTCAAGAGCATGTTGCTACAAAGGCAAAAGTGTAGGATAAGGCATAAATAAATAAGGCAATTTAGGCATATGCACTTATCTAGGGAATTGGATGCCAGATAACAGAGGAACCATCCACAGATGAGGAATCAGATGGAAATGTAGAATGAAGAGGTCATATTGACCAAGTCAAAGAGTCTAGAATATTCTCGCATGCCACCTGTACTCCACCAGATAGATTGCCAACTGGCAATCATGTGCCACGCTTAATCCTGACTGTTAGATCATGTGATCTGTTGTAACCGTATCCTCTCCTTGTTCTATAAAAGGAGATGGTCTACCATTTGTACATTATTAGGAGCTTAATCAAGAGAGAATTGTTGAGCTACATGGTTCTTTCTCGAGACTGATTGTATATATGCATACATTTTGAATGTTGAATGAAATAGAGATACAGATTACTAATTAATTGTAAATTCTAAGTAATCTTGTATGGATGTCATCTTGATATTTCACTGTGATTTGGTGTGTCCCTTAGAGTGCATTTCAACTGGTGAATATTGTTGTCATCTTCTACATTTGAAGATTAGCATCAACCGTGTGTAGTTGTGGAACATCCTGGCAAAACATGGTTTGATTTTATCTCTTTTCATGAAATGTTGAATTGTGCATATGGACCAATGGTCAAAGACTCACTCACGTCAGATAATTTTAGAATTTTAGCATATTTCTTTTAAATTTCATTGATCACCATAATCAACTGTAAAATATTGACACATGATAAGCAGAACACAATAAATATGCAGATATCTGTAGATACATGAACATCTTATGCATATTTGAGCAAATCACATGTAAGATTGAAAATATCATGCAAATACTTGAAAATAATGATGAAGATCATGGAAATATCAGCTTGTAGGCACATTATTTAGAAAAAATTGAAATGTAGAAGCAAAATTAAGTAAAGATTAGTTCAAATTTAAGTAAATTCAGAAGAACTAATCAAAGTTACATAAATCATCATGAACAATATTAATCAGAGTGAAGATTAAAAGAATTGATCAAACTTAACATAAATATGTGCATATATTGTTTAGAGATTGTAGGAATTAATACAATTTGTTGAGATTTATACAGAACAAGTGAAACAGAGCAAATATTTACATATCTGGATACAAATTACATCAAATTTCATGCGCATAAGGGCCCTGAATGTTAACAACAAATTCACATCAAACCTCTGAGAGATTATCAAAATATCATGACCTAATCAACGGAGACTTGGAATCATAGATTCAATCCTGAATTTATCATATTCTTCAAGAGGATAAAGGTTTGTTATAAGAATTTTTATCTCTGTTAATATGACTAACAATAATATCAACACTAACTCTCCCCTCAGTCTCCTCTATATCTCCCTATTGGTCCTCTATCTCTCTCTAAACCCTAAACCCTAAACCTCTAAACCTTAACCCCTAACCGCAAAACCCTAAACTCTAAACCCTAATAAATGCCCCAAAACCTTAACCCCTAACCCCTAAACTGTAAACCCAAGCAACCCTAAACCCTAAACCCAAGCAACCCTAAACCTCTATCTCCCTATCTCTCTCGTATCTCCCTATCTTTATCATCCCTCTATCTCTCAATCTCTCTCCCTATGTCTCTGGACATGTCCCTCACTCTCTATCTCCCTATCTCTCCCCTTTGTCTCCTCTATCTCTCCCAATCTCTATTAGTCCCTCTCTATATCTCTCTCTAAACCCTAAACCCTAAACCCATAAACCCTAACTCCTAACCCATAAACCCTAAACCCAAGCAACCCTAAACCTCTAAACCTTAAATAATTCCCCTAAACCCTAACCCCTAACCCCTAAACCCTAAACTTGAGAAACCCTAAACTCATAAACCCTAAATAATGCCCCTAAACTCTAACCCCTAAACCCTAAACACGAGCAAACCTAAACCTCTCTCTTTGTAAACCCCTAAACCCTAACCCCTGACCCCTAAACCCTAAACTTGAGCAACCCTAAACCTCTATCTCCCTATCTCTTGCTAATCTCCATATCTCTATCATCCCTCTACATCTCAAGCTCTCTACCTATGTCTTTGGTTATGTCCCTCACTCTCTATCTCCCTATCTCTCCCCTCAGTCTCCTCTATATCTCCCTATCGGTCCTCTCTCTCTCTCTAAACCCTAAGCCTCTAAACCTTAACCCCTAAACCATAAACCCTAAACCCTAAATAATCCCCCTAACCCCTAAAACCCTAAAACCCAAACCTCTAAACCCTAAACCCAAGTAACCCTAAACCTCTATCTTCTTATCTCTCCCCTATCTCTCTATCTCTATCATCCCTCTACCTCTCAATCTCTCTCCCTATATCTTTGGACATGTCCCTCACTATCTATCTCCCTATCTCTCCCCTTTATCTCCTCTATCTCTCCCAATCTCTATCAATCCCCTCTCTTTATCTATCTCTAAACCCTAAACCCTAAACCCCTAAATCCTAACTCCCAACTCCTAACCCCTAAACCATAAACCCTACACCCGAGCCACCCCAAACCCCTAAACCCTAAACTTGAGAAATGCTAAAATCATAAACCCTAAATAATGCCCCTAAACCTCTCTCTCTCTCTCCCAATACCCCTATACCCTAAATAATGCCCCTAATCCCTAACTCCTAACCGCTAAACCCTAAACCTGAGCAACCCTAAACATCTATCTCCTATCTCTCCCTTATCTCCCTATCTTTATCGTCTCTCTACCTATCAATCTCCTTCCCTATCTCTCTGGACATCTTGCTCACTCTCTATCTCCCTATCTCTCCCCTCTGTCTCCTCTATCTCTCCCTATCTGTCTCCTCTCTCTCTACCTATCTATCTCTCCCTATCTCTTGTCTCTCTTTCCCCTATCATTCCTCTATCTCCCTATCTCTCCCTCTCCCTTATCGACAAAGGAAATGAAAATATGGAAACTAGGACTCTCTCTCTCTCTCTCTCTCTCTCTCTCTCTCTCTCTCTCTCTCTCTCTCTTATCAACAAAGCAAATGGAAACAAGAAAACTAGGACATGCAAAGAGGGATGATGATATAAATTGGGAGGATGAAATGGAAACAAGATAAAACTAAAGTTCATTGGATGGGAAGAATGATGAGAGGAGAGGTGGAAAATAGTAAGATAGGAAAAAATTGGTGGGACCTAAAGGGAAATCGAAAAGGAAAAGGAAAACTAGGAGGTAGATAGGTCACAGAGAGAGAGAGAGATGTTTTATTTCACCATAACATGAGCACGTTATAACACGCTCGTGTTATGTGAATGCACATATTCACATAACACAAGCGCGTTATAACACGCTCGCGTTATGCTTTGCCTTGGTAGTTTCCAAGCCTTTGGCTTGGATTTGCCTTGGGCTTCCAACCTAAAGGCTTGGACTATTTTTAGGACATCCAAAGACATGTTTTTCCAGATTGTAAAAAAAATCACATAATCTAGAGCGTGCTCCCCATCAGGTTTGCACTTATTTCGATGACAGGTCAAAAAATACCACCATAATCTTAATCTCTCTATTAGCTTTCTAACCATATAATTTTTTTCACGTTTTGAGTATGTAAAGGATTTCATCTTTAATTTCTTTTGTTAGTGTTTCCATTTTTTTGTCAAAAACCAATGTCTGGTATTTTTGACTTTTGTTTTTAACCATTCCTCAAAATTTCAAATAAATTACATTTTTAGAAACTAGACTCCATTCTTTAAGTATTAAAAAAAATTGATTTTCAATTAGTTTTCAAAACTTTTAGGGGGGAGCATGCTCAATTTTATGTTTTTCGGGATGTGTCCACTTTGAAAATTAGTAAAAAATCAATTATTCATTAAAAAATTATTAGAAAAATCAAGGATAAACTACATGGTGTTAGGTAATTTCTCACTGAAGCGATTTTTGAAATACTAAGAAAAAGTTAACATTTTAGGGGGAGCACACCAGATGCTATGTTATGTTTTAAAAAAAAAAACAGGACCAATTTGTGTTCTCCCCCTTTTTGAACCCCTTAATCTCAACCATTTTTTTTTAAAAATAGTAGTTTAGAAACTAGATTCAGAGCACTATGACTCTTTTTTGTTATATCTTCAAATTTTGAGTGTAACTATATTCAATTTCTCATCCAACATTAGTCTTTCCTGATTTCAGAAAAAAAAAAGTGGCATCTTAAGACCCCCTTTTGGTCCCCCATCTTTCTGCACTTACCCTTATGGGATTGCGAATAGATGCTACAACTCCTTTTCCCCCTTAATGGATTTTAATACTAGATGTTACAAATGCAATAATTTTGGGCATACAACAAAGTTTTGTAGGAATGTTTTTGAAGAACCTCCCAAATAGAATAAGAAGGAAGAGACAATGAATAAATATAGAGAAGAAAATTCAAAAATTTGGAGAAAGAAGAAGGAAGAAGAAAATTCCATGTTAGTCCAAACAGCTCTACATGCTTAAGATGAAGGAGACCAGTGGTACATTGATAGTGGATGTTCTAGTCACATGACAGGTGACAAGAATAAATTTATCACCTTGAAAAAGGTGAAAGGTGGAAAAGTAAAGTTTGGTGATAATGCAACAACAAAGATATCCAGAAAAGGCATCCTTAGCTTAGACAATGTTCTATATGTTGAAGGGCTGAAACACCATCTTCTAAGTGTGAGCCAAATGTGCGATCAAGGGCACACTCCCACATTTAATTCAGAAGGGTGTGAAATCAGGAAAGTAGGGAAACTAATTGGTGATGCCAGTAGATCCACTAGTAATCTTTATGTACTTAGTGAGACAAGAGGTGAAAAATGTTACATGAGTCAAGAAGATGAAAGTTGGTTGAGGTATAGAAAGATGGGTCACATAAATTTTGACGATCTTGTCAAAATTAGTCACAAGGAGGCAGTGAGAGACATGCCTAACTATCAAAGCCATCAAATGTCATCTACAAGCAATGCTAGCAAGGGAAGAAAACTAGGGTATGCTTCAAAACAAAGGAAGTCTCTACATCAAAACCTTTGGAGCTTATACATACGGATCTATGTGGACCAACAAGAACAAAAGGTATGCATGGTGAAAGATACTTCATGTTGTTGATTGATGACTACTCTAGAATGCCCTAGGTTACCTTTCTAAAAGAAAAATCATAAGTGTTTGACAAATTTAAGGCATTCAAATCCTTAGTGCAAAATGAAACAATTAAAAAGATCAAGTGCCTTAGAACAGATCGAGGAGGAGAATTCATTTTGAATGAATTTGAAGAATTTTGTGAAACCCATGGAATAAGGAGACAATCTTCTGCTGCAAGGACTCCATAAAAAATGGGGTTGTGGAAAGGATGAATGGGATGGTCCAAGAAATGGCTAGGACCATGTTAAATGAGTCCAAGCTACCTAACTCATTTTGGAGAGAAGCAGTTTATACAGTTGTCTATATCCTAAATCATGGGCAAATAAGGGTAAATAATGATAAAACACCATATGAGTTGTGGAAAGGGAGGCCTACATTAGTGAAGTATTTAAAAGTATTTGGAAGCAAATTTTTTGTAAGGAGAGATGAAGATGAGTTGGGAAATTTTGATTCAAGGTGTAATGAAGGAATATTTCTTGGTTACTCCTCTAGGAGTAAAGATTATAAATGTTATAATAAGAGGCTGCACAAGATTGTTGAAAGTGCAAATGTTAAAGTAGATGAAGAAAACTACTACAAAGAAAAGAAACAAGAAGTTGAACATCAAAATGAAGAAAGGTGCAAATAAGAGGAAGGAGAGGAAGAAATTGAAGATGAGATAGTTGAACAAAGAAATATAAAGAAGCCAACACAAATATCATCCAAGACACCATCCAAATTTGTTCAAAGGAATCATCCAGAGGATTTAATTATTGGTGACAAAGATGGTGAGATTCAAACAAGAAGGAGATTGAATTTAGAACATGTAAATTTGTCTTTGCTTTCAAAAATAGAGCCCAAAAATTTTAAGGAAGCATGTGAAGACAAATATTGGATAGGTGCTATGGAAGAAGAATTGGATCAAATAGAAAGGAATGAAACTTGGGAACTTGTTCCAAGGCCTAAGGATAAAAAGGTAATTGGTACTAAATGGGTCTTTACAAAAACACTCAATGAGGAAGGGTAAGGTGTAAAAAAAAAAGAAAGATTAGGATGCAAGGGTTATGCTTAAGAGGAAGTAATTGACTTTGAAGAAACATTCACTCCTATTGCATGGTTAGAATCCATAAGGATTTTCTTGGCATTGGCAAGTTTCAAAAACTTTAAAGTTTACCAGATGGATGTAAAATTGGCTTTTCTAAATGGAAATCTAGATGAGGATGTCTATATAGAACAACTTGAAGGGTTCATTCTATCAAAATATAAGGATTTTGTTTGCAGATTGAAAAAAACACTTTATGGATTAAAGCAAGCTCCTAGAGCTTGGTACTCGAGGTTGGATAAATACTTATAGCGGCAAGGGTTCAAGAGAGGAGTTGTCAATACCGACCTTTACATCAAAACTATATGCAATGATCAATTGATAATTGTGGTATATGTTGATGATATTATATTTGGAGGAAGCAGTGACAATATGTGTCAAGCATTTGCCATGAACATGCAAAAAGAATTCAAAATGTCTATGCTTGATGAGTTGTCTTTCTTCGTTGGGATACAGATCTCTCAATCTGATAAAGGGATATTCATTTCACAAACCAAGTATATTAAGGAGATGTTGAAGAAGTTTAGAACATGGAGGATTGCAATTTGGTAAGTACACCCATGGTCACAATGTGTAAATTAAGTAAGGATGATGAGTCATCAGAGGCAAATCAAACTCTTTATAGGTCAATGATTGGGAGTTTGTTATATGTGACAACTTCACGACCTAATATTATGCAAGTAGTTGGCATGGTGGCAAGGTTTCAAGCTGCACCTAAGGAAACTCATGTACAGGCTATAAAGAGAATTTTCAAATATTTGAAAGGTACATTAGATTTTGGTTTATGGTATCCAAAAGGTTTAGACTTCACCTTAACAACATACATAGATTCAGATTGGGCTAGAAAGGTTGATGAAAGAAAAAGTACAAGCAGAGGAGAATTCTTTAGGAGATAGTCTTGTTTCATGGTTAAGTAAGAAACAAGCTTCAGTGTCCCTATCTACTGTAGAGGTGGAATATATTGCAACAGTATCCTGTTGTACTCAGTTTCTCTAGATGAAACAAACTTTCAAGGACATGAAGATAGAGTATGATCATCCTATCTCAATACTTTGTGACAATACAAGTGCAATCAATATTTCAAAAAATCTAGTTATGCACTCAAGGACAAAATACATTCCTATCAGCTATCACTTCTTACAGGAACAAGTGGAAGATTGACAAGTAAAGTTGGAGTATGTTACCACATAGGAACAAATTATAGATATTTTCACTAAGCCACTTCCAAAAGACACATTTGAGTATTTAAGGAGAAAATTGGGAATAATACCACTCTCATCCAGTCACTAAAAAAAAGCATACAATCAGGGGGAGCTACCCACAACATCATCTTGTAGCTCCATGGAAGAGAAGAGCCAAAGATAAAGGAAAGATCCTTTGCCATTGATGTCAAAGGGGGAGAAATAGACACAGAAGAAGCAGTTAGATAGGATGAGCAATGTAGGAAAAGAGGAGTTGCCATTAATGACAAAGGGGGAGATTATTGGAGTATGTTGTCATTGATGTCAAAGATAATTCAATAAATGCAAGGAGTATATTGAAACATGCAGATTATTCTTTATAGTTTAAATTAAAGATTTAAACTATCCATTTCAACGTTGGTTGACTTAGAAGAAAGCTTGGAAAATAAAATAAAATAAATATCAAACAATATGGGTCAAATCCTATTCTTGGAAAATCAAATAAAATAAATATCAAACAATATGGGTTGACTCCTATGCTTGGAAAATCAAATAAATTAAATATCAAACAAGTTCCAGGCCGACCTTCAATATTGCTAACCTCATTACATGACTGACATCACAATATGGCTGACCTCATATAAACACTAGTGCTGACCTCACAAAAGAAACACGACAAGAGAAGGTATTTATGTATGAAAAGGTGTGATTTAAATATGTCTTTAAGAGCAGTGCTTAGTATTAAAAAAGCAACGATCTTGATTAATATTATAAGGGTAGCGATTCAAATTAAAGGCAACAATCATAATCAAAAGGATGTGATCAGTTTTTGAAGGGGTATTAATCTATAATAAAGAGTTATGTTTGTTTGAAAAATCATCACTCTTTCAAAGGGAAGATATAAATAAAGTGTATGGAATGTGAAGAAAACAAGCAATTTCAATGATTTAATTCTGAGCAAGAGCAGAAATAAAAGAGTGGAGTATGGAAATAAAAGAATATATCTTGTAACACTTCAGATCTACATATGAAGAATTAAAAGAGGAAATCATACTTGAGGCAAATTTGAAGGATTGATGGCAGATTTATAATAAGAGTTTAAGGCAGATTTCTGAAGAATATATGGCAGATTTATGAAGAAAAGTGTAAGAGTTTATGCAGATATAGAGGAGGGTGTTGATGCATATTTAAAAGAGAAGATTGTGCAGATTTAGAAGAAAAGGTTGGGCATATATAGAGATGAGATTTATGATAGTTGGATAGAGAAAAATAGAAGCAGATTTGAGAAGAACTTGCAATTCGAGAGTATTTGTTCATCACTCATTGAAAGAAGATAGTGATCTAGATCCATAGAAGGTTGGTGCCTTATCAAGAGATTGGTGTCTCTTACTGGGTTGGTGCTCAGTTACAAATTGGTGTTCACAAGTGGGGACTGGTGTCTATAGTGGGTTGGTGCTGACAAATTATACAAGAGGGGATTGGTGTCTCATGTAGGTTGGAGCCTACAAAGATTGTAAAAGAGATTTATATATAAGCAATATTTTTCCATGGTTTTCTCCTGTAAGAGTTTCCACGTAAAACTTTTGTTCTCCTTGTGGTGCTTATTTGTTAGATCTTGCATGGTTGTTATTATTGTGATTGATTGAAATTGAAAAAGTAAAAGTTGGTCTTATACTGATTCACCTCCCTCTCAATACAAGTGTGTGTTCTTCATTCATCACACCCTCCAAGAATCATAATCCCATCTAGAATGTCCAATCAATACATTCCCACTCTTTCCAATCTACCACAATATTCATTTCCACCCATGTCCAACCTCATTCAATCACTTCCAACTCTTTCCATTTTATAACAAACCATTCCAACTCAATACGTGATCCTACCATTCATTTCATACTAATCAAACCAATATTATCCCACATCAACTTATCTCACAACCTCCTATCAACCCACAGTGTCACCATTTATATCCCATCAACCAACATATCAACAAACCTTCACATCTCCAAATCCTATGCACTCCACCTTTCAACAACGTCCACCTTTTACCTCCATCCCATATCAACCTCCTAAACTACCTCTTAGGACCCCCTTTGAGTAAGAGTGGCAGGAGATAAAAAATTCCCTTAAGGGGTTATAAAGTGGGACAACAAGTCATCAAAAACAATATAAATTCAAAGATCTTTTTCCCTAACCCTTTGATCATTTTATCACAATGGTACCCTTCCCTCACATTTTGAATCCTAAATTCAACAAATATAAGGGAAAGGGAGACCCTCATGACCATGTGAAGGAATTTTTTTATGGCTTTCCAAGAGGTCTCATATAGTGACATGCACTTGTTAAGACTCTTTCCCTAGAGTTTGGCAGGTCAAGCCCTAGAGTGGTTCATGCACCTAAATCTAGGCTCTATCACTATGTTTGTTGACCTTATAAAGAAGTTTGTTGCACATTTTTCCTATAATGTTGAGAATGAGATTACAATGTTAGATCTATGTAATGCCAAGAAATGTAGTGGAGAGAGATTCGCTACCTTCTTACAAGGTGGAGGAGTCTTACGAGTTGCTTCCCTTGGCCAATCCTTGAAAATTAACTTGTTCACATTTTTGTCACAAACCTTAACCAAGAAATGACATTCCATCTCCAAGTCCATTATGTCTCCACATTTAGTTCATCACAAGAAACATTTTGACTTGGGTTTCTTTTCTCCACACCTTCTTCCTTGTCCTCGTCGTCATCACAATACTATGAGAATAGGGGAATCACATCCTCCGATAGAGAAACTTATAACTTATTTGCGATCTCCTTCACAGCCAACTAAAGATAATTTATCATCGCTTGATTGCATGTAAGTGTTCCAGAAAGTAGTCAAAGTGAACCTCCCCTAATGCACCACATCACTAATGTTGTTGTGGACTAGGTAAGAACTAGCGATCATAGAGAGCATTGATGCACATGAGAGGGATTGCGCAATTTCAAAGGTGTTCCATCTACCCCTAGTGTATCTTAGGTCCAACAGAAGCTTTGTCATAGCCAAACATATGCACACACCAAGAGATCCATCCATTCCTTTAGCTAGCTCCCATATTCTAACCATCCACTATTTGAGAGTAGGGTCCTTGATTTCTCTATCAACAAAAGCCAAGAAGTACACCATTACCTCCTCTCCTGACACCTAAGGATTCCTTGGTTTTGGTGATTTAGCCTCCTCCTTTGCCTTTCCGCACTCACCACCTATCATCCTCCCTCCCAAATGTCGAGAACCTACCATAGACACCATGAGAACCCACCATACCATAGAGCTTAAAACACGAAATGGAATGGAATGAATGAAATTGTTCTTTGACTTCATTATCAATACATTAAAACCACATACTCCACCTCACAACATAATTACTACACATGCATTGTCAATTCATATCATCTATCCTATCCTCCATCACTCCAACCCCTTAACGAGTTAAATAATTAATATTAATAATTATACTAAATTATTGATTATAATAATTAAATATAATTATAATGTATTTCTAGATAATGTACTATATTATAATTATATTGTTTTTTATCGATGAAAATGGCTTTAAATAGTATAACCAAGAAAATAAAATAAAGTGCGTCAGACCCATAAACCATGGTGATCACAATTTAACTCTGAGACTAAAACTTCATATCCACCCATCCATTATGGCAATTTTTCCCGCGGTTCTTTCCTAAACCCATTTTATCATGAGAGCACAAAGTCATTGGAATCCTACCATTTGATGATTTTTCCTTCTTCCCCCGCTTGACAGGGATCCAATCATTTGTAATATTCTTACATGGATCTTCAATGCCTAAGTTTTGGCTACTCTCCTCCAAGGGTGGATTTATACCACTGGAAACCATAATAGCCTTCTCCAATTAAATAGAAGTATTGACTTCATTAACACTACTGCAAACCATATTGGTCTTCTCTTAATCTGTTGAAGCATTAATGCCACTGGAATCCTTATTGGCCATCTCGAAACTATTTTATATAGTAGGCTCCACAATATCAGATCTATTGATAGAAGACACCGCCCTCCATGATAGTGTTGAGGCTTTGTCACATGGCTCCAACTTGCTGAGAAAAATAGATTTTTCTACGACATCGACATCAACACCCTCATGTGCAAGAGAAAAAATGTGCTAATGACTGAGGTTAGCCCATTTCCACCAAGTAGTCTGCTTTCGTGAATCAACAATATTTGTTGAAGGAGAAGATTTTGAGCATTCCTCCGCTTTGTGTTTTGTAGCATAACAACATTTGCAACTAAAGGCAATTCCTTCATATTATGGAGTAAAAAGTATCCCTATGCCTTTTTACCTCCTAGTTTAGCTCCTAGGTCCCTTTGTTTACACTTTACATGTTTAAAACTTATCACGGAGCAAATTCCCCCGAAACCCATGTCAAATGGAACTTAGGGGCCAGTTTTGAATGCTTAATCAAGACCCAAATTGGCCTTGGGACTTGGGCACCCGCACCCAATTCCAAGCTAATTTGATAGGACCCAAATTTAAATGTGTCAGCATGGGACCTTTAAAAAGGTTTCCCTCTGTCGACCTTTTCAATTTGAATTATGAAAGTTAGCAGGAAAGCATATATAAGTGAGTTTATGTCTTCATTTTACACCTAGATGGATAATGCAAACTTGTGATATTGAGCTAAGGGATTTCAAGGCATTCATTGTGTTGCAGAGCAGAATTGTGTTGTTATTGTGTTTGTTTTTTGTAGATTTGGCTTCATCAATCCATCTCCTCATGATTTGAAGGATCTTCATCTTCGTGAGGGGGCTCCACCTCTAAGGTGACATCTATTTGTGCTTCAATCATTTTATTTCATCATTGCTTTGGCCTCTTCCCTCCCTTGGGCACACACTCTATCTAACAACAGTGTTGGAAGACTTGAATGTCATTCCAGGGTTTGATCGAGGCAAGCTCCTAAACACCACAACCCCCAAACCTCTCTCTTTGTGATTGTAGGTTACATGTGTGGGATTTGGCAAAGTGTAGGTATAGAGAAGCAATTCAGAGGATAAGGATTCAAGATCTGGAGAATTTTTTTTGTAATTCTACCCTACTAGACTAGGGCGCCCGCCCCATAGTCCTCCCGGTAGGATTTATTCCAAACTCAGGAGCTAAACATCATCTGACACTGCTCACTGCTCTGGATTTGTAGAAAAGTTGCCCTATCTGATTTGGGTACCCACCCTGTAGTCCTCAAAGTCTTTGCCTCTAGAAATCCAACTCTAGTAAGTTTCTTATCCTTCCTGAGCGTCTTCCTATCTGGTGATCTATAGCATTTTATTCATCTGTACCCAATTTCATTATAATCAAGGTCTGAGGCTTATTCGAATTAGGGTTTTACAAATCTCTCAATCTAATCAATCTTTCCATATCATTCCTGAGTACATCAACTTGTAGCTGAGTTCTCTTCATCTATAGTGACTTGGCTCAGTTGTTGTCCTTGAGTGTTAGTGTGAAAGGAGGGTTTGATTTGATAGATCTAAACACTATTCATCCCTATTCTACAATTTCGCATATAACATTTTGGTGAACCCATGTTTTTATTGAACTTGCATCTTGCTGAGTGTTGTAATCAGTCCTTGCATTCATTCACATCATATTTTTCATCTTGCATTGGAAATTTTTACATACATTTTAAAAAAATTGAAAAAACAAGCATTCTAGGCTTGCATTAAGACATAGTTTTGCATATTTTGCATTGCATATCATAAAAAGATTTAAATTTCTAATTTTTACATTAGATCTGATCTTTATTATAGTAATTCATCATTAATTCATATCAAATCTTGCATTTACAAGTTGCATTTGCTTGGGTTTTGCTTAAAAAGTTGCATTTTTCATATAACCTAGTCTTTGCAAAAACTAGGGTTTGTAGTCAAAATTTCATTTTTAGATTTTGCTACTACTTTTTAAAATTCATTCAAATCTTATTTTTAAGTGTAGTGTTGGATCATAGTGCATACTTTTGCATCCTAGCTTTGAAACTTTCACCTTTTACAATTACACATTGTGTATTTCAACAAGCATAACTACCTTGCTCCTTTTGGTTGTCCTATTAGTTTGTGCATTGAATGTTGTATGCCTTTGTATGAGTTGTATAACCCACTGCCCTAATATAAATATCCTTGTAAGAAGAAGTCATAGACTAATGGGTTCTAGTGCTTTGAATAGCACCGACATGCAAACATCAAAAAATCCATTGAACACTTACTTTACAAAGGGTGAATCACAAACTTTGCAAGATATCATTCCTCCTACCATGATGGAAGAACAAAAATTTAATGATCCTCAATATCCTATTGATGTGATAACACATGTACCTGATGATCAAATCAACAAACTTGATAAAGAACTAGCTGATTTTCAAGCATTTATGGAAAAAGAAAGGATAGCTGAAGAGGTTGTACCTATTGTTCATAGTCTAAGAGAGCTATTAAAAGAGGGACAAGACATTATTAACACACTCTGTGGGATAGCCCATATAGTACAAAGTTGTGTCACACTTTTTTAAAGGAAACAACCAACAGTGGTCTAGCTTTTAAACTTGAATCACTAAAAAGTGACATATATGTTTTGAATTTTGAAATGATGTAAACTAATAAAATATTTATTTTCTAGTATATTTTATGTTTGCATTTTGAAAAAAAATAAAAAAATTATTTGAATATAGTTTTTAATAAATTGACACTATAACTTAGTTGCTGATAAAATGCTAAAAAATGAAGTTACATGAGACATCAATCTTTATATAGTAAATTTTTTTTTTCTTCAAATTTTTTTTTGTGTATTTATAACTTGAAACTTTAGGTCACGGATATATTTTTTTCCAATTTTGATAAATATATATTTTTAAATAAATATTAAAATGTGTGTATATTAAAACGTAGTTGTTTCCATTCGATGTCAAATTTCATATTAACTATTTATCTAAAATAGAAAAAAAATATACCATCTTGATATAGATTCTTTTATCTACGGCATCATATTTTTTTCAATTTTTTTTAATAAGTTTTACTATTTTTCATTGACATGGTAATTGACCTAATGTTTTGTACTGATAACCTACTTTTAGTAAAAATAAAAAGGAAAATATAAATAATAATTAAACTATTAAAATATATATATATTTGAAAACTAAACTTATAGATTTACAAAAGTGTATTTTTATATTTTTTAAAAATGTTATTTACATAAGTAGAAGTTGTTGAAATATCAAGTTTTTTAAATAATTTTATTTTTTTGGTAAATTGGCCTCATTGTGGTGCTACATATGCATTTAGCCAACAATTTTAGTTGGAAAAGTTGTGGACATATCTAACTTAGCTAGAATAAATCTTACAAGATCATATATTTGACCAAAATTGATTTTTAGTTAGAAATACTTAAATTCAATTATGTTGATAAGTTGGTTGAAAGCATGACACAACTTTGTGCTTTTAATGAACAACATTATGTCAATGGATGACTGCATGAATACTGTTAACAATGTGTCATCACCAAATCATACACAGGTATCGGCACATATACCAACTACCAGAATGTCCACTTTCACATCATCAATCCTCACTACCAATGCACAAGCTTGTAGTAATGCTACCACTAGAATGGGAGTATCTAATAGCATTAATTCACAGAATTACAAGGCTGTGGGATTTAATTATTGAAACCTAGCACCTAAGGTGTCCTCCTAGATATGAATAACTATTCTCAACCACCTCTCCATTCCACCTATTCTCAACCACCTTTCACTTACAATTGCTCTCAACCACCTTTCATTACCACTCACAATCAATCACCTATAAATTTCATGACTACATCTTCCAATTCTTCTAACCCACCAACCACATCACCTAATGATGCCCTCTTAAATCAACTTTTGTAAAGCATGACCTCCTTACAATAGAAAGTGACAAATTTGACCAATGCTTCTTCTGAACCTAGTATACCAACATACCATGCTTGTAGTCCTTTATCCTTTTCAATCCTAAGAGCTCAAATGCCTAATAAGTTTGAGACTCCCCACTTTGAAAAATACAATGGTAAAGGTGATCCTAATACTCATGTGGCAGCATTCACGACTATGTGTAGTGATTTCTTCCTTGAAGAAGACTTGTTAGCAAAGCTCTTTTCGCGATCCCTCAAAGATACTGCTTTGGAATGGTTTTTCTCATTACCTTTGAATTCAATACATTCTTTCTTACAGCTTGTTGATCAATTCTTACAACACTTCCAAGAAAATATTGGACATTTAGTCTCATTGATTGATTTAGTTCATTGCAAACAAGGATAGAAAGAGTAGTTAACTGAGTTTATCAATCGATATCAAGATCTTTCCACATAGATACAATATCCAATTATAGATGAGGATGTTCAAAAGATATTCATTATGAATTTACAAACTAACATCCATGATAAAATCCTCTTGATGAAGTATATCACTTTTCAACATCTATGCACAACTCTTCGCAATTACCAACTTTCGTCTAGTCAGTATGAGAATAAAAAATCATCGACTCAAGTTGGTCTATCCACAGCTAGAACATCTCAAAACAACTTTAAGAGGAATAACAAGAGTTTCAACTAGATCAATGGAAAGAATTCAAATAATTTTCACTCACAAGTGTCCGCCATTAGTAATTCTAAACGGGCACCATTTCAATTTAGACAACAACAAAGATAGTTTACTGCATTATACGACTCTCTTCAATCAATTATGAATCAAGAAGTAAGCAACAATCTTTTGAAGCTTCCTCATGTGAAACCATTTGATAGTAACAAGATACAAGGACCATTGTTTGATGCTAATGCCTTTTGTCAATATCACCACTCAGCAAGACATGACACCAAATGATGTATGCATCTGAAACATGAAATTGAAGACCTCATCGATTCAAATATAATACAGATAAGGGTAAGTGCATGGAAATGGTATACAAAAAAGTGGCCACATCAATTTGGGCAAAAAATCACTCACATTATGTTTAAACGTCCAAAAAGTGATCACGTTTTGTGGACCACAAAACGTGAGCACATTTTGTGCAACTCAAAACGCGCTCACATTTTGGGCAACACAAAATGCACTTGTGTTTTGGTTTCTTCATATTTTTATCTTGTATTTTTAGTCTTGGGATTGGCTTGGGCAACCAAGCCTATGTATTGGACCTCTATGATACCTCCCAAAGACATGTCTTTCATAGTCAATAACATTTTGAACTTCAACATCGTTAGATTTAATCATTTTATAACAAATTTTTATGAAACTAACACCAAAGCGACGAGCTAGTTCTTAGCTTTCCAACCATATATCTTTAAAAAAAATTGAATAAGTTAAGATATTTATTTTTATTTTCTTTGAACAATGTCCTCATATTCTTCAATCATATATGTATTAATTTTTCTTTATAACTTTTGACCCACATATTGAAATTTTAAAAAAATTATATAGGATTGTTCTATGCTTCATTCTTTATACATTCAAAAAAATTACATTTTCAATTATTTTGTGCAAGTTATGTGACTCGCACACTCAGTGATGCAATTTGTAGGATGCATCCACTTTCAAAAATCACAAAAAAAAATATTCAATAAAAAATTACAAAAAAATACACAACTTCTAGTACTCACTCTTAACTACATTTTCACCAACCAGTTTTTAAAAATACTAAATGCAATAAAAAATTGGGGGGCGCACCCCAGACACTATGTTATATTTTAGTGAGAAAAATAGGAACACTTTTGTGTGCGCGCAACTTTCACCTTCTTAATCTTAACTATTTTTAAAAAACTTTAGTAGTTTAGAAACTAGATTCATAGCAATACAATTCTTGTTCTTTCCATATCTTCAAATTTTGAGTGCATGCATCTCAAATTACTCATCCAAGTTTAGGTTTAGCTAATTTCAAGAAAAAAAGTGGCCACTTTTGACCCCCTTTTTGTATACCATTTCCATGCATTTGCCCATAATTGGTGTGAATGACAATGGAAATAAGTCAGTTTCCCCTTCGAATCAGAATTTACAAATCTTTACAAATCCTTTTCCTAAGCATAACAACAACAATATGGTAGAGCAAAATACAATAGAGCAAGAAGATGACTACCTTGATTATGATGAAATAATTGGCATGATAGAAGTGGATAAGGAGAAGACTGAAGATTCACCTCATCCACGAGGGAAAGGTATCTATGCTAAGGTTCCTCCTCTATTATCCCTTCAAGGATCAGAGACAACTGAAATGCACTAGATACAAAAAAATTGAGCAACCTCGACAGGATAACATTAAGCAAGAAAAAGTTGTCATGATGGAAATTATCCCATTTCATCGCGAAAGACTCCATCAAGAAAATCATAATAAGAAAACAAAGGTTCAGAAAAGAACAAGGTGACTGTCATCAGTGGGAAATAGCAATGATTCCCCTCCTCATGAGCAACAAAAGATTTTCAACATACAGGGTCTTGAAAAACAAGCACTACATGACTGTTCTGGAAATAAGCATCAATCAGGTTTGAACTATTCACACTTTTTAACACATTTGATAGAGCACCTCTCTAAGATGCTCACAAGTTCAAACTCCTCTTAGATATATATGCTATGATATTGTGTTGTGTTGTGTACCCCCGTGTTGTGTTATGTGTTGTTTAGGTGTCCTAGGATGACCCTTGACACTCTTGTAAGGTCAAGGATATCAGGAGACTATCTCTATTGTGACCATTCTTCTATTTGTTTCTACATTCTTCTACATCGCTTCTCCACTATTTTATTGTTGTGTGTTTTGCCTTGGGGGCATAGCATTGCGGAAGATGTCTTAGGGGCATCCTCCTACGTGGTGTTCCTAAGGCACTTGGTTATCCTCTCATTTTTATTGTTTACATTCTTCAGTGATTCTACCTAGTTGGTGGATGACGAAAAACAAACAAATATTGATAAGGACCATGTGTCCCTTCAACAAGTAAGCAAAAATGGACCCAGTCCATACATGAAGATGGGGTTGATATATATATCCAACGCTTGACTAGTAGAATCACTCCATGTGATATATCATGTTGTCATATCTCTTGTAACAAACCTTTGCAATACACTCAATCTACTCCGTGCACTTTGGATGGTTTTGTATCTCACCTTGTTGCTAGACTTAGTTTTGAGATATTTGCAGTATAAGCCCAATGGCTATACTTGGTTCCGAACCCACAAGTGTAGCCTTGGTTTTTGATGTGATCTAATATATGATTTATGCATAGCTTTCATGATTTGATTTGGTTATTATCTTAGAGTAAGATGTTCTAACCTTATCTCTTGTTGATTATCTTAGCAATTCATATCGATGTGTTTGTGGGAACATTCGACGATTGTGGCACGTCACCTTTGGGGGCATGGGCTTTGCGAGAACTCTTGTTCCCTTGTGTGTTTTCACTCTACCTTAATGTGCTTGATACTAGAAAGTGGTATCAACCACCTTAAGGTCGAGGCATATATAATGGTATCTGTCTGATTATCTTTTACACTAACAAAGTATGTTTGAAAGCCCTCACCATGAGGCGGGATGGTGTATCTCTTGAGCTAGTGCACATCCTTATTAAAATTCAAGCAAAAAATCCCTCATCGCGAGGTGGGATTACATATCTCTTGAGCTAGTGTGTATCCTTTATATGAATCCCTTCTGCAGAAGGTGGGATGGTGTATCTCTTGAGCTAGTGCACATCCTTTTATACAAAGTCCTCTGTGGAGGCGGGGCTAGATCTTGAGTCATTCATCCTTAAGCATGTCTTTGGCAGTTGTGGTAGCGTAGCTGAACCATTAGGTGTGTCTGAATTGTGTTTTAGATGGTGGGACTTAGTAATAAGCTCCTTCCGATCACCTATGTTTGTCATGTATAAGACATATAGTATGTTAATGGCATACTATGTAGTGCTCGTGTATTTCATGTGTCTTCTTATATGTTTGTTGTGTCTTCCCCTGAGTGTGGTCTAAAGGTGTGTAGCGATGAGATCCCTCCACATTTGGGTCTTTGTTTGGCATGTTTTCCCCCTGGTGTGGTCTAAAGGCGCGTAGCAATGAGCTCCCTCCACACTTTGGGTTTTGTTTTACATGTTTTTGGCAGTCTAAAGGCACGTAGCGATGAGCTCCCTCTACCCCCTAGTTTAGGATTTTATTTTAGTTGTTAAACCAATGTATACTTTGTGTATTGCATGACTGCTCTCATGTCTTCTTCATGTATAGCATGCTTCCACTGTATTCTCCATGTTTTGCATGCTTATTACTATCTTCATTGTGTCTTGCGTGTCTTCCATGTGTTTTTTGGTGCTTACCTGAGATTGGGGGCTAGAAATAGTCTTCCAACCTTTGGGTATGCCTTCGTTCTATGTGTTTGTCGTGTTTGATGTGTTTGATGTGCTTCAACCGTACTTTAATGCATGTATGGAATCATAAGATCATACGCACATTAAAGTGGCAGCTAAATGTTATGGAGTAAAAAGTATCCCTATGCCTTTTTACCTCCTAGTTTAGCTCCTAGGTCCCCGTGTTTACACTTTATATGTTTAAAACTTATCCTGAAGCAAATTCCCTTGAAACCCATGTCAAATGGGACTTAGCAGCAAGTTTTGAATGCTTAATCAAGACCCAAATTGGCCTTGGGACTTGGGCACTCATGCCCAAGTCTAGGTTGATTTGTCGGGACCCAAATTTAAATGTGTCGGCATAGGACCTTTGAAAGGGTTTCCCTCTATCAGCCTTTTCAATTTGAATTACGAAAGTTAGTGGGAATGCATATATAAGTGAGCTTATATCTTCATTTTACACCTAGATGGATAATGCGAACTTGTGATATTGAGCTAAGGGATTTCAAGGCATTCATTATGTTTCAGAGCAAAATTGTGTTGTTATTGTGTTTGTTTGTTGCAGATTTGGCTTCATCAATCCATCTCCTCATGATTTGAAGGATCTTCATCTCCGTGAGGGCTCCACCTCTAAAGTGACATCTATTTGTGCTTCAATAATTTTATTTCATCATTGCTTTGGCCTCTGCCCTCCCTTAGGCACACACTCTATCTAACAACGGTGTTGGAAGACTTGAATCTCATTCCGGGGCTTGATCGAGGCAAGCTCCTAAACACCATAACCCCCAAACCCCTCTCTTTGTGATTGCAAGTTATAGGTGCAGGATTTGGTGAAGTGCAGGTATAAAGAAGCAATTCAGAGGATAAGGATTCAGGATCTAGAGAAAATTTGCTATAATTCTACCCTAGTAGACTAGGGCTCTCGCCCCATAGTCCTCTTGACAGGATTTATCCCAAACTCAGGAGCTGAACATCATCTGATATTGCTCATTGCTCTGGATTTGCAAAAAAGTTGCCCTATCAGACTTAGGTGCCTGCCTCGTAGTCCACAAAGTCTTCGCCTCCAAAAATCCAACTTCTGGTAAGTTTCTGATCCTTCCTGAGTGTCTTCCTATCTAGTGATCTATAGCATTTTATTCGTCTATACCTGATGTTATTATAATTAATGTCTAAGGCTTATTCAAATTAGGGTTTTACAAATCTCTCAATCTAGTCAATCTTTCCATATCATTCCTGAGTACATCAACCTATAGTTGAGTCCTCTTCATCTGAAGTGACTTGGCTCGATTGTTGTCCTTGAGTGTTAATGTGAAAGGAGGGTTTGATTTGATAGATCTAAACACTATCCACCATCTTCCCACATTTTCATAAGTGTCACATTTTCATACTTAACACTTCATAGTCTATCATTTGATTCCAAAACTTGGAACCAGCTTTAATTTTGACCATAGTAGGAAGGGGATGAGCAAGATCCATTTCCACAAGAATTTGTGTAAATGTTGAGGATCCCAGAGTAAATGAGGAATGGTCTTTTGAATATGGCAGTCCAAAAATGTATTTACTGATGGAGTTACCGATGGAGCATAAGCATGA
Source organism: Cunninghamia lanceolata (assembly GCA_027924645.1). Taxonomy (NCBI): domain Eukaryota; kingdom Viridiplantae; phylum Streptophyta; class Pinopsida; order Cupressales; family Cupressaceae; genus Cunninghamia; species Cunninghamia lanceolata. Next base: position 1,970,085 of record BSBN01001860.1, read on the forward strand.
AGATCCCCAAAAATACAATGGCAGATTTGGCAACTACACCTAGACCGAAGTAGTAGAGAAGGTTTTTGTGAAGGGGTTAAAATATGGATACCATGGCTTCATGCCCAGAAATGAATTATTCAAACTCCAAGGGCCTTTCTGTAGCAGGGTTGCTCTATCCTTAGGAGCTTGCATGTAACATAGAAGAAACCCTTGGCACAAGGGCCAATACAAAGTTTGCCATCGAGTAAAGGTTGCCAATGTTTTAAAATCCATTCATTTAACTCTACCAAACTAGGCCAAAAATTATGGAAGTGACATACTGATGTAGAGGCACTTTGATAGGAGAAGGATAGAAAACTAGACAAGGTTCTTACTACACCCAAAAGCCCAAAATCAAAGGTCAGTTTGCAAAAGTGGGAACAACAGTTAGGGGCTTTGATTTCTTCATGGAAAAGGTGTTTTCAGATGTTGTGGGACCCATTCCAATCAATGGCTAAGATAGACCAAACTTCTGGTTAGCACTTCCTTCACAAACCTAAGAAATGGCTTGTAGCCCTACAAAATGAGAACAGTCCTAATAACTCTTGACACAAACCTTCAAAGGAAAATCTTAGACAATTAGAAGATACCCATTAGGACCCTCTATCACATATCCTAGAATGGGTAGTGGTTGTTTTGGATGATGTGCCTCAACCTATAGCCCCTCTCAATGACCTAGAACCCCAATTAGGCCAAAATTACAAAGAGACCCCCCTTAAATTCACACACAAAACTCAAACAATGGTTTGAACATTTAGTATTCATGCCAAAACTATGAATTTTATGGGTTTTGTACTTCTATAAACTGTTGTTCCCAAAAATACTTCTAGGGTTCCTCTAATGGGCTTAATACATGGTCATATTAAGCCCCTTCCAAATCTTGAAAACACCAACTCTCCCTCTCCTGCAAACACCCAAAACACTTGAAATGAAATTGAATACATCCATCCCACTAGTCTCATGGCCTTGAAAGACAGTGGGATGGCTATTCTTCCATAGTTTGAACCAAACCCTTGTTTAGGTTTTAGTAAGACTGTTTTAAAGGAAACACTTATATCTCCCAACAATTCAACTTTCAAAACACTAAAACCACTTCAAATGAAAATTAACTCAATCTACTAACCAATCAAAACATGAAGAAGCAAGGGCAGTCCTGTACCTTCACATAGTACAGCCTGTAGCAACGGATTTCCTCAAGAAAACAGAGTTCTTAATGGACAGTCCAAGATTAAGTGCTTCTAAATTGTTTCCTCCTCAATGTCATAGCCTCAAATCATACTTGAATAAAAGTTAGTTCAACACACTTCACTTCCCAACAACTTAGAATCTATGACAGTTCAGTACAGCAGAATGGTACGGCCTGTTTTTCCAAAAAAAATAGAAAACAAACAAAAACAACAGGGAATGGTGTTTGTATTGCATTGAAACTTCTTCTCCATACATTGATCATGTCCAAGGGTATATAGACTTGTATACCACTTGACAACTTCCTTGAGGATAGTTTGGTCGATGGGGGAGGCCATAACCAATTCGAACTTCCTTGAACTATTTTGTGTAGTTTGAAAACTTCAACTAATTCTTAGTTTGTTTGCATAGACATCGGTGTTTATGAATCTTCAAACACCTCTACAATGTGATTAGGCCTTGAACAAGGCATTAGGCTCCTTGACATCACCTTAGACTCCTTGACATGCCTTAACAAGGCTTACAAACATGAAGACTATCTTTACATGCCTTAGGATAGCAATATATAGATATTTGGACATAGTCCTTATTATATGGATGGTCTTCTAGGACCTTATTGAAACAAGACAACATGATCCACAAAACATGAAAACAAGTATGAAAACAAACATAGATGATCTCTTTGGTGCTCCTGCACCACATACCAGAGAATGCTTTTTATGTAATTCTTCCTCCTTCATGTCTAAATCACTGAGATCAATCATAGGCAGATGGTCATTGGGAATTGATGGAGGCAATTTGCCCTACGCTAATGGCCTCTGCGGACTACCTGTGAAATACCTCTGTGGGGCATCTAAACCTGATGAATATTTGCCAATCATGGCCTTTTTTGTTCATGACCCCAAAAGAGTCTCCTTAGAATTCGAATGGAGGCTAGGATGTAGATTCACTTGACTTATCAACGCCTTGGAGCCAGAATCGCCATTACCTAGTGAGGAGAAAGAGACAGTTCAGCCTAGGGTTTTAGCGAACAAATGTAACATTTTGGGTTCCTTCCCATTATATTATAATTATATTGTTATTAATATAATATTATATAAATATAATTTAATTCACATATTAATATTTATTTTAAATTATTTTATAATAATTAATATAAATGTAATGTTATATTAAAGTGGACATATTTATATTACAACAATTAATGTAAATGCAATATAGATGAGATGTTAATACCAAGTTTCAGGGTCATTAACCTAATCAAACCTAATGTGCATGCAAATTTAATTAAAACTTTGAATTAACTTTATTTTAAATAACCTTAAAAAATATAACTCAATAAACACTTCTATTTCCATTAAGAATGTACTATAGATCCAAATGAATCAAGTGCATGAATTAGTTAGAACCCTCTAATTATAGAATGAAATAACAATAATAAATGTTTAGTTTCTACTCTTTATCATAGATATTGACATCATTAATGTTTTGTTTTGAAATGAACTTTGTATATAATAGGAGTTTCTCTCTATAGTTTTATGTGTTGTGTGAATAATGAAACTGACATATTCCTCATCCAAGCAAGTAGCTCAAGGATCCCACAATAATGTGTCCCAATTTTTGGCCAAAGTGGGACATTGAAATCAACATTTTTAACCAAATTTTTACTTTATGATACCTATATCAACTAAACCATTAAGAATTTGAAGATGATGTGAACTAATGATTTTTGAGATTTTGTGTTTAGATTTTAAATGTAATTTATAAATTTTAAGAAATAATTTCTGAATATTTTAACGTAACTTTTAATAACTTATTTTTATAGTTAACAATACTTTTAAAAAGTGATGTTTATACCATACAACATAAAAAAAATTATTGAAAGAATAAAATTTTAAATATAGATTTGTAACACTAATATCTAGTGTACAAATATTTTTTCATAATCTTTTGTTGCATATTTTTTTATTTATTAATTCTTGAAGTGAGACTAATTATAACTCAGACATAGGTTTATACCATACAACATAAGTTTTTATGTATGTATCCAAATTAACTTCTTTTTTTGTTGAAACAAGGACATCAATACCTAGTACACAAATATTTTTCAAAAAAAAATTCTCTATTTTTTAATTTTTCACATGTGTGGAATAGAGACCTTGATGTTCATTGAAAAACCTATGTTCACTAGAAAATAGAAAATAAATATATACTAATCAAATGAAATATATTCAAAATCATACTTTTTGGAAAGCTTCTACTAAGGGCTACATATTTACAAAATAGAATTTCTAAATGACTTCATTTGATCCCCCAAAAGGTGAAGCAAAATTGGTTTTTTGTCATCATTTTGATAGGTGCAGAGGAGCCTCTATTGAGGGTTTGATTTAAGACTAGGGAGGTTCTTTCCAAGGGGGTTTGATCTATAGAGGTTTTATCTAACCCCCTTCAATTAAACCCCTTTAGATAGAACACCTCAAGGCTTAAATCATTAATTAAATTCTTACAAATATGTGATTTCAAACAAAAATCAGGATGTCCCATAAGTGGGACACACTATTGTGGCAACCCAGTGTATGAGTACTAATGCACCACTGATCCTATGAATGGATGGTAAAGGTGTTTGATGATTATATGTAAATGTGGGATTGATTTTGTGTCTAGTTTTGTGTAATATTTTGCATGGTTAAGAGCAATTGTACATCATGCTTAAAGTAACTCTCATTTGTTGAGTTAATATTTTAGTTAGGTAATGCAACTCTGCGATGGGTGTAATTAATTTTTTATTGGTAGTATTTTGCTTATAGTTTGCTAAGTGAGATAGATGTTATTAGTACCTACCTTTGGTAGATACTACTATTGTGATCAAAATTACTTAACTAGTGATTACAAGTTGCACCTATCAACTAATTAAATGTTAGAATCTTTTCTATCCAAAGTTTATATTTATTTTTTATGAAGTAAAAATATAAATTTTTAACTACAAATATTCAAAAAATTAATTAGTAGTTTCTTATCAAGGCTAGTTGAAAGTTACTTTGGATTCTTATTGGCTAAAAAATTTACTCGTATGGAAGCCTTCACATTTTTTGAGATATTTAATAATCTATGAAGGATGATTTAAATTCATAGGATTTGTTGTATGTTGCAACTTCCCTACTCTATGATAGTACTAAGTGGATGCCCACAATAATTCAAATTGTTATCCTTACAAATCCATACAAATAGTAAAGTACGAATGTGTATTAAAACCCATTATATTGATTTGACCCACTTGCATAACATAAGCTAATGAGAGATTCTATTAGTTCAGTCATTGTCAGGAAAACAGCCTTTTTTTGGAGTTAAGTGAAATTTGAATGCCTATCTAGACACATGTCTATTTCTAAATACACAATTTTTTTCCAATGCTATAATCACACCTCCAAATTTTTCTAAAAACCACATCCAATACCATAAAAATCTATGGAGGCCATAAAAGAAATGACTATTAAGATGCCAGAAGACTATGAATGCCCACAATAATTCACATTAAAAATCCCAACAAAATCATCTTTTAAACGAATAACATAGTACATGTATCTCACGTCAAGTGGGAGCTCAAGTTCTCAACTTGTCTAAAGACCAAAAAGGGGGTGGATCAACGTGGGGAACGTGTGCATGTATGAGTGCAGTAAATGTAAGAATAGGGCTAATATATCAGGCGTGTGATCATAGTGATTAGGTAGGGGATAAATACATAGGGATGTGTCTAATGGATAGGGATGTGGCATTCGAGAAGGGACTAGAGTTTACATAGAAAATACATTATTTGTTAATATATCAAAACACTCTCCTTAAAATATGAAAAAACTAAATAGAAAATGACACCACTATATTTTAGTCATGTAATGCAACTCTGCGATGAGTGTAATTAAGTTTTTATTGGTAGTAGTTTGCTTATAGTTTGCTACGTGAGATTGATGTTATTAGTACCTCCCTTTGGAGATACTACTATTGTGATCAAAATTACTTAACTAGTGATTACAAGTTGTACCTATCAACCAATTAATTGTTCTCATTTTTCCCATCCAAAGTTTATATTTATTTTTTGTAAAGTAAAAATGTAATTTTTTAACTACAAATATTCAAAAAAATAATTAGTAGTTTCTTATTGGCTAGTTGAAAGTTACTTTGAATTCTTATTGGCTAAAAAAATTTACTCTTATGGAAGCCTTCACATTTTTTGAGATATTTAATAATCTATGAAGGATTATTTATTCATAGGTTTGTTGTATGTTGCAACTTCTCTACTCTATGATAGTACTAGGAAGATGCCCACAATAATTCACATTGCTATCCTTACAAATCCATACAAATAGTATAGTACAAATGTGTATTAAAACCTATTATATTGATTTGACCCACTTGTTGAAGACATAACATAAGCTAATGAGAGATTCTATTAGTTCGGTCGTCATTGACAAAACCACCTTTTCTAGAGTTAAGTCTTATTTGAATGCCTATTTGGACTCATGTCTATATCTGAAATACATAGGATTTTTTTCCAATCCTATAATCACACCTCCAAACTTTTTTAAAACCACATCTAAAACCATAAAAATCTGTGGAGGCTATAAAAGAAATGACTATTAAGATACCAGAAGACTATGGATTCCCACAATAATTCACATTGAAAATCCCTACAAAAATCATCTTTTAAATGAATAACATCGTACATGTATCTCACGTCACATGGGAGCTCAAGTTCTCAACTTGTTTGGAGACCAAAAAGGGAGTGGATCAAGGTGGGGAACATGTACATGTATGGGTGTAATAAATGTATGAATAGAGCTAATATATTAGGTGTGTGATCATAGTGATGAGGTAGGGAATAAATGCATAGGGATGTGTCTAATGGATGGGGAAGTGGCATTCAAGAAGGGACCCTATTTTGTACAAAAAATACATTATTTGTCATTATATCAATATATCAAAATACTCTACTTAAAATATGAAAAAACTAAATAGAAAATGACACCAATATATAAATATACAAATTTCACCATTACAATAAATTACATTCATTTAATTAACCTAAATTTATATAAAGGTGGATTTTACTCAAATATTAAAAACGTGATGCTTTATTAAAGTTCAAAATTTTATAGAATTTCATAAATAACTATAAATTTAATGTTTATTTTATTATATAATTAAATTTAAAAAACCCAAGATAAATTATAACTATTGTCCTTGTTTTTTATTCAGTTTTACCTATCAATCTTCAATGACAAGATGTGGCAAGTAGAAAGGATATTTACTTTACATGTTTTCAGGAAAAAGGACTGTTGTGTAAAAAGACATTTATTACAGACTGTTGTGGAAAAAGACATTTAATATAGAGGGAAATGCATGAATGAATGAAAGATTTTAATAAAGTCCACCAAACCACAGCAGCCTATAGAACCAAGAACAGCACACAGTCCCATGGAAAAAAAGAGCAGGTGGTACAGCTGTGCCATGTGATGCTGCATCATCCTGTTTTTTGTTTTATTGACATCAGCGTATTCATAATTGATTTTAGTCTGTACAAGCTTGAAATATAACTTAATTGGAAGCTCTCATATTAATATAACTCAACAAAGCTCTCCTATAACATTAGTACGTAGGCCTGCCTTCTACTAATTGATTACCATTTGTTCTGCCTTGGAAAATGTTTGTTATCAATATGAACATATGTACATCGTACCTTATCAAAAACCGGGCTGGCACGCATTTCTATGCATGCTCTCCAAGCTCAATCGAATGCACTCAGACCGCTCTGGAAAGAATCTGCACCTTTACAGGTTTGGAACCTCCGGTTAACAAATGGGAAGTGGATTTTTCTGTCTCCATGGCAACACTCTAATTACTTACCAGTCCTGGTTTTTATTCATTATTCATATGGGATTTTGGGTAAATCTGAAAGATCCGTAAGAAATTAATTTAAAAAGATGGCAGAAAAACGGGAGCAATTCAGCTGCATGATACCTACAATATACAGGTCTGGTACTGTAGCTCCATGTGATTCTACTGTCTTGGCCAGTGCCACTATTGAATATGACAATTTCATGAATATATAAATGCTAGAGATATCTCGCCATTACAAAGTGCAGAATTTTTAATGACTGTTTAGGGGGAGAGGATGATCCGGTAGTTGAGCATGTACCAATAGTTGCCAGGGTACTTGTCATAGTTTGATCTATTAAAAGAGTATATTCTCATTATTATTTGAATATAAAAATATCAATAAATATTTCTTTTTTGTGTTAATAACTACCATGCAAATAATGTTTTTAAATCTACCTAACATATATCATTGATAGACCAAAATATATCCAACTCCCAGTACAACATGAATAAGCGTTAGTGATCAATTTCTAGCTCTGTATGAAACAAAATAAAGTGTAATTTATTGCAAATAAAATTCATTTTTAAAATATATAACAAAACTATATAAAATTATTTTGTTAAAATTTGTACAATCTTCCAATTACTTTGTCCTTGTCCACATACAGACATTGCTATCAACACCAATACATACTTCAGTGTACAACTTCTAGTCCTCAAACAATTAAACTAGTATTGTACAATGAACAATGATATGCTCCCAACTTGACATTATTACAAAACTATATAAATTTTTTTTGTTAAAATTTGTACAATCTTCCAATTACTTTGTCCTTGTCCACATACAGACATTGCTATCAACACCAATACATACTTCAGTGTACAACTTCTAGTCCTCAAACAATTAAACTAGTATTGTACAATGAACAATGATATGCTCCCAACTTGACATTATTACAAATTATTAGTCCCTGCCTTGGCATGGGTACTTATGCATTCGATATGCAAGAACTATTGCATTATTTCTTTAAACTGTTGATGAATCATTTTCATTTATTTTTCTTATGACTATAGTTTGTAGTGTTGACAAAAAAAAATGATTGGCTAAGAGGTTTTACCTCTTATTGCAGTCTTCATGTGAATCGAGGCAAGCAATGAATGCGATGATGACTTTAACCCATACCGAAAATGAAATCAATTGATGTCCTCATAAAGAAATATCAAATCAATTTGATATTGGACCAAACAAAATCAAATCAAATAATCTGTAAAATATTGAATGGGCCTAAGTGAATAATAAAATATCAAATCAATTTGATATTGGACCAAGTAAAATCAAATAAAATACAATAATCCGTAAAAGATCAAATCAATTTCATATTTGGACAGGCAAAATGGAAAAAAATGTTCCCTAAAAAGTTGAATGCACATAGTCAATAATAAAATCAAACAAATAATATCAGCTCCACCATACACAAAAGTCAATAAATATTTATGACAAATAGTGAGTATCCTTATCACAAACAACAACGTCATTGAATGTTAGTAAATGGACTTGGTCTGTCCATTCTCAATGCCTTTCTGCAATCCATTCTGTTTGCCACTTCAAAAATTCTCCAACTTTTAGGTTTGATTTAGAGATAAGCAACAGGATTTAGCTTTTTGAGGGTTTTTAAACATCATGTTTGACTACATCCATCTTCATTGGTAGCAAACAATAGATGGCATTCAGTTGGCTCGTAGCTTTGAGAATCTAGCCGAAACCCTCAAACCTCAAGTTGCAGAGTCACTTATGCAAAAGCCAAAATCATGGTCGTTATCACAGACGACCTCTATGACACCTATGCAACTTTGGACAAAGCCAATCTCTTCAATGAAGCTTTCGAAAGGTCACCGCATTTAATCCCCCCAATCTTTCTTTATCTGATTAACAGATTCCCTATATTAACAATCTTGTCTTTTCGGCTGCAGATGGGATCCATCCTAAATCGACCATCTATCAGAGGACATGAGAATAGTATTTATGGGCCTCTATCATACTTTGACTGGTATATCTGAATGAGCGCGGGAGGTCCAAGGATGTGATGTGCTTCCTTACTTGCGTCGAACGGTAAAAAACTGGTTTTGGTTTGCTTTTGAATTAAATGTTTGAAAGAGAGGAATTGTAGTCTAACAAGAATAGTTTCTTGTGGGGTTCAGTGGTTGGATCTCTTCTACAAATACACAAAAGACTCAAACTTGCGAGTACCCAGCTATTCTAGAACAATATTGCAATCATTCAGTTGTATCTCCACAATCCTTTGTGGAATTTAACTAGTGGTGTTTGTTTTGAGATCTATCCCGGCTCACTTTATGTTGAGAGTAATAAAATAGATGTTATTTCTCTTTTGTTTTATCTAAAGATGTTAGAAGTCTTCGATCTGAGCTACAATGCCTTCATTGGTGTTGGCATCCCTCAGCAACTCCATAGGCTGAAATATTTGCAGTATTTCAACTTGTCAAATGTTGGATTTGTGGGAAAGGTTCCCAAGGACTTGGGAAACATGTCCATGTTGCACTTCTTGGACCTTTCTACCAGTTACTACATTTCCTCTTTCAAAATCACAATTGATGACATGGAGATGTGGATTGGAAACCTGAGAGATTTAGAGGACCTCATGTAGCAAGTAGCAAGCGATGAATGTGGCAGAGCTATCTCCACCATGTGCAGTCTCAGGCGTCTTCAAATGTCCAACTGTGAGTTGTCTGGGCCAATTCCCCCTTCCATTGCAAACACTAATCTTATTGCTCTGAATAATAGGTATCGTGGGAAAAAACTATTTTATCCTTGTGTTTTGGGAGCAATAGTTTAGAGCTTTTTCCAAGCTTTAGATGGTAATTTCCTTCTACAACAATAATGTGCTTGTAGGTAATCTTATTTGGACTACTATTTTCTACATGTGGTGATGTTTGAAGTGATACAACCTAAGAAACGGGTGCTTATTGTGGGTGATTCAAAGAGATAGCTTGTATTGAAAGTCAAAGTACCTAATACCAAAAGAAGCACTTAATAATTTCTAGCACTCTATTTGAATCAAGTGGTAGTTTTTTTAAGTTTTTGGAGAGTATTAACCAAATAAACATTTTAACTTAACCAAGTTATTGTATGGTAAGAACAATGTTATTTTAATAATTTTTCCAATAGAATAATAGTGTGATGTGCAGGAACAACTGCAACTCAAGAAATATACTATACATGTTGCTTAACATCTATTTTTAAGTTTATCGGTTAACAGACTAGGCAATTCAAAATATTTATCTCACATGGATCAAGAAATGTGTCTCGTCTACTACAATTTTGTCTATGAATTTTCCTACCTTCATAAAACAAGCAAATGACATTTCACACCATGACGTTTTAATAGAAATCATTGCTTAATGTTTCTAAACTTTATTCTATTACAATGTCTCATTCCAATGCATTCATATATGTCACTCGTACTACAATACATAAACAAACAAAAACAAATGGTAGGAACTAGCCACTACATGGCACTTGTTATTTCTAAGAAATCAATCCATCTCTCCCAAATATTGTGCAATAAATGCATAGTTTGGAGACATCAACTACGAGGTTCCGAGTACTTGTAAAATAAATGTGTAGATATAAGGCTCGCCATTTGGAAGTTGAATCACACAATTAATAAGTACCTGTAAAATAAATATGCAAATATAAGGCTCAAATCACACAACGAAGACCTATTTTTTAATCACCATGGCAACCTGTGAAGACAAGCTTATAGCCCGTGATAACATGAGGTGATAACGTTGCTACCAAAGCACTTAGGAAGAGTATAAAATGCTAAAACTAGGCAAAATATTGAATCCAAATCAATAGGTGTTGCATTGCCCCCAGGAAATTTACCACAACAAAAAGTATATATACCCTATATACAAGAGCCCATGAACACCATTAAAACAAATTTTGAAACCCAAACTAATCCATTTTGGCACTATCCACACTCACTAATATAGCTAAGAACCTAATTTAGATAATCACCTTCCATTAAAGATGAATAAAAAATCCAATCAATAGCATCAAATGGGATAAGCTCAAATGGTAAATTCCAATTGACTTCCAAAGCAGAGGCCCAAGAGACATGATATAAAATGTTGTAATTGGGTAAATGTTGTGTGATGAGCCATGGCCCTACAAGCATTTTGATTATTTTTGGATGTTTACTATTAAATACCAAGGATGGCACTTAGAATGGGATGAACAAAAGTAGTAGAATAGTATAGCTGCCAAAATGAAACACCACAACCAAGTGAATAAATTAAGAGACAACTGTGTGCAAGTCAAGGGTGACTTCTACCAAGGCATTGAAGCTCAAAACATAAAAAGAAAAAATTTAAAACAAATTTGACCCTAAAAGTGCTAAATGTGTAAAATTCCTACAAAAAAAGTTTTTAGGAAACAAAAACCTTCTAAAGTGTAAAGATTTTATGTTACCTATAATGAGCAAAAGCCTTGATTCAAGTCATTTGAGGAAAACAACATGCTTTCCCTTCCTATGTCTAGTCAAATTAATCAAAATAGTTCCATGGGTGATACTAACCTTGCAAAACACATTATATCAAAAATCAAACCCTAAAAAAAAGTTGTGGGGACTGAGAATCACTCTCTTCTCCACCAGATCCCCTTGGAATTTAACCCCTTTGATGTTTCCTATTTGATTATAGGGGAAACCTTCTTCATTCCAAAAGAGATTTAGAAATGATTATACAACTTCTTATAATGGGGAAGGTTGGCGGATAGAAAAGTAAGTTTGTTGGAAGTAATCTTGCCTAACTGAGCAATCACCCTCAATCTAAGATTGCTAATCAATCATCCTAAACCTATATAGTTAACGTTCTGCAACAAATCTTAACTATACTTCTAACAAGGTGCTATATATTAGGAACTCCTAAAGGTATGTGCTAATTCTCCTTTTATTTTAGGAATTCCATTTGTTTATTTAACTATGTGCACAAATCCTAATCATTCTTATGATAAAATTCCTGGACTAATAGATAACTCTACAATGTACTCTGTTAACAAAAATCTAGTAAGAAAAACTCAATAAGAAGTTTCAGTACATTTGATCAGTTCTAGTCTATTACTAATATATAACCTAACATGTTGTTGATTACATGTTACATTCCATTACCAATAAATGTATGTCTACATTATTTCATTTCAAGCTTCATTCAAGCATTGATTCATGGGAACATGCACATGCAATGAATTTTTACCATCAATGTTATTGATCACAATCCATGATCCATGATGAAGATGAAATAGGAAAACATAATTTTGATTTGAATGCTTCTAGATTTAACTATGTGTGACTTTTACCCATCCAGAAGCATTCAAATTGAAATTATTATGGACTGTGGAAATCTAATGGCTTTGAAAACATAACTTGTCATTGTGATGATGGATCACAAAGCATGATGTATAATATTCATAGTGAACATTCATTACATGTTTTTACTAACAATTATTATATGACATCATTTTGTTTAGACATTCATTGCATGTTTTTGCTAACTATTAGTAACTTGGAAGTGAGGGGGGTTGTGGCTACTGACCAAACCTTAAAATGCTTGAATGGTGCAAAGACAATTACATTTTTTAAGTATGATTTGAATGACTAGTGCAAAGAGACTTACATCTAAAGATTGAAGCTTTCTTGTGGACCAATTCATGTCTTAATGCCTATATGATATGCTCCTTGATGGATTGTTGGCCATAGCCATATGTTAAGTTATTCATAAAAATGTCATCGTCAGGGATGGACTCCAAGACTAAACAGTTATCCCCACCTTAGGTTAACACTAAAAATAAGGGAAAGGACTCTTTTTAAACACAGTTCAAACATCTTATATTACATGTCTCTCCTTACCATTACACTCCTTGTTTAGACTGCAAAGGTCTACATTACACCCTCTTTGAGTGTTCTCCATACACACAAAAGGCATACATATGTAAATACTATGATTTAGGGCTTGTAATGAAACATGGGTATCTAAGAAATAGTAGATAGTCATGGCCATTGGTGGCAGAAAGTTTTAGCGAGGAAGGCTAGGCCTACTTGCTTTGGATCAATCAAGTGGAAATGTCTTGTAAAGGGAGGAATGATTTGTCATTAAAAAGCCACCTCCTACAAGGTTTCAGTTTCAGTATAATGCATCTAGTTATGCACATAATTTTAATGAAGGGTGTTGGTAGGACTCTGAGCATCCTTACTATAGATATTTCTATTCTAGGTTTTTTGTAACACCCATTTGGAAACCAGGGGAAAAATGAGTGAATGTCATTGTAAAGGAATCAAATCCACGTATCAATTTAATATATACCTAGCTAGGTTTTCTTGTTTTACTTATTTTTCTTTTGATGGTGGTGTTGTTGAGTTACTAAAATAAGGTATTTGTGGTTGGTTACCAGGATTTTATCTTGATGAAGTTATCCATGGAGGTGACAGTCTCATTTTTTCTCAGTAGGTGTGAAAATATAGGAATTTTTTTATTGTTATGTAGAGGAAAAATAAAATTTGTGGCTTTCCCACATAAGTTTAGGATTTTTAATATTAAATTATGCAAAAATCATTCCTAAAAATATTATAGCTAGGACCAAGTAAACTATCAATACAGTCATAGTTACCTTATAGAATGTATAATGAAAAAGAGAAAACGAGAAAGAAAGCCTCTAATGTGATATTGCACGATTAGGGTTTCTTATATTTTGATCAAAATATGTATCAAAATGTAACCCAAATTTTATTATTTGAAAAACCTAAAATAACAAAAAAATTGCATAAATCAAAGACAAATGGGTCATTGCCCAGTAAGGTTGAAATTGACCCTACCTATTGGTATTTTTGAAAACCCTAGTAACAAAAATCTGTCAAACAATGCCTATGTCAAAAGACACATTTTCTGTGCCTAAAAATCTCACTATGTGAGCTGGTTGTCCACATGAAATTCTCTTTGTTGTTTCATACTTCCCAAGAGCTTACATGAGTGACTTCATCGGGTGAGGCTATAAAAAACCATGAGAATAAGTGAGCCATGAAAAGGAGCTCAATAGAATGTTTGGAAAAATACTTTAAAATTAAAATACCAAACGATGAGTAGTAATTTTACAGTATTTCCTACTTACCTTGGTAGGCTATGGGAATTGCATTCACAAATAGTTAGCATGCTCTCTTTTAAATGATATTTCACCACTCCATGTTCAACAGGGTATTCAGCTTTGTATGCGGCTACTACCAAAGGGGTGAAACAAACGGCAGTGCTGCTTTTAACCCTTGCACAAACACTTTTAGGTATAAACTATCTCAAAAGTGAGATACGTCCAAATTACGTTTAGGGTTAGGTTTGTTTAATAATAAATATTTAAAGTATATTCATTAAGTTACAAGATATTTAATTTATAGTGTGTATTTGTTCAATTTATTAGATATGTACATATAGAGTTAGGTGAAATTTTACTTTTAAAATGTGACAAAAAGAATTAAATGAGTGTTTGGTGGAGATAATTTTTGGGTATGAAATGTTTAATTATTGATGCAACTAATTTCAAATATTGGGGGTTACAATTGTCTATCATGGGTTAAGCGTCAAAAAAGACCTATTTTGTACACATTTTACGATGAGGCATATTTCGAGCATCAAAATTGATGATGTGGACCTAAAACCTTAGGTTTAAAAATTTGGACTCATTCTATATTGCCACATGTCTTTGAGAAGCATGAAGTTAGGGTGCACAACTACTAGGTCTTCTCCCCTAGGTTCTAGATAGATATTATACGTGAGCATGCTCATCTATCACCAAAACTAGGTATAATAGAGATTTGAAAGTAAAATTTTAGGCATCTAAAATTTTAAAATAAAAATAAGGTGTCAACTGTTTAAACTTGTGTACAAAAATCTCTCTGGTGTTTATATATTGCTTGACTTTTCAATTGTAGGTTGTGCAAAGGCGAAGTGAAAATAATTTTGAAAACATGATGTCACAAACATGCACTGTCAAACTTTCTGCCCCTTGCTAAATCTAGCCTTATATTGTGACCACAAGTTGTTTATTTGCCTTGAGCTATGATTAAGATCTTACACAATGGCATAAATAATAACATCCTTTTCTACTTATAGTAAAAACTAAATAGGAAATGACATAGGTATGCAAATTTTACCATTACAAAATAATATCACACAAATACCTTGTGGACTAAAAATTAAGGTGCATAGCAACTACTCAATCCTTAGGAGGAAAAGTTTCTAGAGTGTTCTACTACTTCTCTCAACTGTGTAACCTTAATTGCTACCATGACCATAATTCCAAATGTATCTCTTTCTTATGTGCATCACACCAATGCTTCTATGCTACAAAGCTAGGGAGAAACCCTTTCTAAAGATAGAGAGTTGTCATCTCAAGGTAAACCTTAAAATGGAGAGTTAAACTTGATGTTTCTTAGGAACTCTCTCCTAAATGCCTTAATTTCTCTACTTTCGGGAAGCAACCTTTGTCTCTCACACTCCAACCCTATTCTTCCCAAGTCCCCTAGTTGTAGGCTCTTATAATCATGGAAACATTCATCCTAGATGTGGAGTCTCATGAGGAATCATTATTAGATGATCCCCCTTCCCATCATCTAGTCATGGTTCCCTCAAATAAAACCACTTATCCCTTCTTTGTGGTTTCACCATCTATAGAACCATCCCTCATTTCTCTGTTCCATACTGTTGGAACACAACCAAGATCCACTCCATGTTTCTAGTTTGCAAAGTAGTTTAGTTCGTTTCAATTGGAAGTGGAACAATGTTACAAGAATTACTCACCTTATCCACTGCAATATTCAACTTTGCAACTCAAAACCATCTTTAGTCCAAGCTCTTAGGTCATGCATTGAGTTTTAGTTTGAAGGTCCACTAAAAGAATACTAAAGCTAGCTACCATGAAGATAACCCAATTATCTAAGAAGATCAAGTAGAAAAATTTAACCAACAAGCTTAATGAACAAATGGTTGCTAGTCTCCAAAATAGTCATCAAATCCTAGAAAATGAAGTAGAGTATCAACATGTAGGATTATTGGCTAACCTTGCTAGATCCAAGTGAGACAATTAATCACTTCGTGCATAAATTTAGGAGGTTGAAGAAATATGTAAAATATTAAATGGTGTTGCAATAACACATTATATCATAAGTGACCTCTATGTAGCCTCCTAACAAAGAATCAATGCCTCCACCATGGTTGAATATTTAGAAAAATTTGTGACAACAAATGATCTTCACTAGAGAGTCAATGAGGCCCTAAAATTCCTTCCTACCATGAATGCACAACACCCTACTTGGTGAGAGAAGGTAGATGAAATGCATGACTTGTTTCCATGTGTATTGCAATAGTTGTTGGATAGTGTAGGTATTTCAGATCACATTGAGGCTACTAAGATGGTCTCCCAAGTGATTATCTATAATGATGTGATTGATAATTGTCTAAAAGATCTTTGAATAGCCCACGAGCATGAGGATCTCTTTTTAAAAGTGGTTGACAAGTTGATTAGCAAAGGCTTTCTTCCCCTATGGGATCACACTAGCAAATCACATTAAAGTGTGCATAGGCCTTGTTAAGTGTAAAAAAGATGAATGATGAAGTCTAATATACACACTGAATCAAACCCTCTTCCACAATAACATTCAATGACAAGCCCAAGCCAAATCACTACCAAATAGAGGTGGACTCAACTACAGATCTTGTGCTCAAGAGTCTTATGGAAAGATCAGATTTAATCATGCCTTTTATCAAACCCTAGGTCAATTAATACACCAAACCCTAGATTTGTAAAGATCTGATCACAATAGGAGATGTACAACAGACAATCAGAAACTAATTTCACAAGAGTGATCAGAGAGATATCAGAACTTGTGTCCTGGGAGCTAGAAAGTTGGAGGACTATTTCGCAGGTGCCCAAGTCCAAAAGGATGGAATCTTCAGAAACTGAAAACTAGAGAAATGTCACAGAGAATATCCTAATGTTGGCTTTGATGTCTATTTAGGCATGAAGAGTATTTCATGGGTACCCAAGTCCTCTATAGAGGAATATTTCATAAATGCTTTCAGATCTTGAAACCCTTTCCCTTACTCACTTCTTGTACCTTCACCTTTCTAGATTTTGCACCTGTAACCTACACACAAGAAGAAAAGGGGTTTGGGGGTTATGGTGTTTAGGGACTTGCCTCAATCAAATCTTGGGATAACATTCAAGCTTCCCAACACCATTGTTTGATAGAGAGTGCTTGCCCTAGAAGGGTAGAGGCTAAACATAAATCAATGATAGAATGATTCAAATAACAATGATATCACCTTGAAGGTGAAACCCTTAGGAGAATGAAGATCCTTTAGCTCATAAGGAGATGGATGATGATTCCAAACCTATAACAACACACACAATACAAACACAAATATGCTCTAGAAACACCATGAATGCTTTGAATGCTCTTTTCTCTAAGATCATAAGTTTTCTATATCCATTTAGGTTCATAATGAATTTAGAAACTCACTTATATATGCTTTCCTGCTAAAATTCATGAAATTAATCAAAAGAACCAACAATGAGAAACCCTTTTAAAGGTCCTATGCCAACATACATTGAAATTTGCCCCAACCAATCAGGGAGGACTTGGGCACTTTTTTTTGTCCATGATAAGGCATAATATGGGCCCCTAGTTCCCAATTTGCATTGGTTTCGAGGGATTTTGCATCGGGATGAATATTTAGGATGTATAATGTAATCACGGGGACCTAGGAGGTAAACAAGGAGGTAAAAAGGCATGTGTCCACTTTTTACTACATAACAGGCATATCAAGAACTTTTTGGCCCATGAAGTGGAAGAAGTTGTACAGTTCACAGTAAAATTAAATGAAACTAGAACTACATATATCATACCTTGATCCTATGCATATGGGTATGTAGGTAATCTAGGTAAATAAGTTCCTAGTACTCAAGTTTTCATGTGCACTATTGGTAAGTCTTCATAAAACTGGACTGACCAATATGCGTTAACAATTTTAGAAGTAGAGATAGTCATCGCCATCAACAAATGTAGAGATTTATCACTCTTTTTCTCCTTTAAAGTCTTCATAAAAATAGAAGTAGAGATAGCCATTTCCATCAATACTGTGTCCCACTTTTTGGCCAAAGTCAGACATCAAAATCAACATTTTTATCCCCTAAGAGTTTTGAAAGTAGAGATAGTCGTTGCCATTAACAAATGTAGAGATTTCTCACTCTTTGTCTCCTTCAATATTGACACTAAGATTGATCTACTCAAGTAGTTATCTCCTTCCACAAGTGACGTGTGGGAGGCCTTGGTGACTTCAATTGATGCACTATCATGTTGACCACAATATTTATTATTTTCCCCCTCATTCTTTATTCTTTTATTCAAAATTGATTGAGTTTTCCCTTGGTATCTCTATTTCCAATAAAACTTTAGCTTTCCACAAAATGCCTCTTCAACTCATGGGACCCACCATTATAAGTTGTGTCAATAAAGGGAGAACAAGACTCACAGTAGCCTAAAATTATATTTCTATCTTCCAAATATCACAAGAACATTGACAAATCTAAATTGTGCTAAAAAACCTTGCTCAATTTAGAATTAGGATAGAATCTAATATAAATATTTGTTGTGCAATCTAAGGTTTTCTCATTAATAGAAACAATGATGCAAGTATAGTTCACATGTATGTAAAAAATACTATAGCTTTTCTAAAATCCCAACATTAGCTAGTGTATATTTCAAGTCTCGACTTTCCTATATATATGATAGGCATGTAATGTTCAATGTGGTAAAGAAATGGCTATATTTTCTCTAGGTCTTGTGCTTTTGTCAAGCAAGGGGAATAAAGAATTGGTTTGACAAAGTTAAAATATTCTAGCATTTTAGAAGTTTTCTTAGGACTATGAGTGGTCCCCCTAGATGTTTCCCAGCAAGAGCTCAAATTTCCCCATCTATGCTCACCCTTCTATCTCCCTTAAGATATTTTGTTATTCAATCCTTGATGTAATGACAAAGGTCATTTTTAAGAACTAGTATGTTGATGAGGACACTAGTTGGCAGTCCCCAAGGCTCCCAACCTTTTTATAGGCCACCAATCAATCCTCACATTGGTTAACATAGCCAAGGTGACTGCATTCCTCTCTCAAGAGCCTAGACATGCTTATCTAGCTTAACCAACAATCTTCCAAGGTTGTTAGAGATTTAAAATAATGTGCATTTGAATCGTGGATGTTCCTTTGGTTTCATCTCCTTTCCATTTATCTAAGCATAGCTGCATGCACAACTATAGTCTCACCCATTCATTTAGTTTGTGCACTTCTCTTTACTCAAGATGCACCAAGAAACAATATAACAACTTTTTGTAGCACCGTTTCTTTCATTTATTAGTGTATAATAACTATGCATCTTTACACAACACTTTAGTGCACAACTCCTACTCATATTTGCATAGCCTTGTTTGCCTTATTTTTCTAGCATAATACATGTCCAACACTTGACCATGTCTACACCACATGTTTTACCAACCATATAGGATTTGCACCTGACACCATATAATTTCAACACTTATCACACTCTTGTCCACATGAAAATCATGGCATATGCTTTTGACATCTATTAGCATATTCTTATAGGCCTAGTTGATGACTCTTGTGTATAAATAGTTTTTGTGTACAATATATAGGCAGAGAAGATCATAACAGTAGTTGTTGCGTGAATATTATTGTACAAATCTTATTTCAACAATACATTCACATTGCTAAGTCTTCCACTCTTCTTTAATGTGAATACGCCTATTATGCATATTCTACAAATTATATATAGGTTACTACTTTGATTTGAATGTGTGTTCTTTGACCCTTCTAGAGTTCAAATCATACATAATGCTTCATCCCCTAGATGCAAGAAAATGTGAAATATAAAAATAACCTATTATCTAGGGGGAAATCATATTCATCAAGTGAGATATGGTTGGTCACTTGTTTGGTTTTACCTCCATATTTATTTCCCTTCTAATTTATTCTCCTTATCTTTTGTTGTGCAGTAATTTTCCTCGTAGATGGGTACCTACAATGAGAAGGATCAAGGCTCCCTAGCTTGTGGCACCTATCCAAACATATTTCTAGACTAACCAGAGCCTCCTACTACTCAAAAGGACCATTCAAAATCAAATTCATGAAGAGTCTGAAGAGTAGAGAAATAGACAAAAGTGACACATACAAAATTTAAGATACTATCCACCCAAGAAGAAAAATATGTGCAATTTGTCCTAAGAGAGTGAATATAAGCCCAATAGATAATATTTATGCAATCCCCATCTTTCAAACAAGATGCCCCTATGAGTCACCAGAAATTTACTTTTTGTACACTCTCTTCAAGTAATTCATGCTACCATAGATGAACTCCTCATACCCATTTTAGTTATTATTCTCTTTGAACTCCAAATCCCTCTTGGGTCCATGGGGTCCTTCTCTTCGAGTCTTAGATCATTCCTACAATATACATGACTTAATATTTGAGTTGTGGGTGTTATGGTGTCTATGAAACATTTCTTTTGTCTTCTAATGCCTTTGTTGCACTCACAACCCACATTCATGATTTTGGCTAAGTCCTTAGCCTCCTCTTGAGAAAGCTTTAGTTTTTTACATCCAATGATTTTAGAGATTTCTTTCTTTGCAAGCCCCATGGTTACATGGGCCTCACATATCTTTTTCAATTGGTCTCACAATCTCTTGCATCCTTTTGGTGACTCATTAATAAAATATTTTCAATGTGAACCCTCCATCACCCATCTTATGGCGCAAATAACTTTTTTCAAAGAACTGTAGTCATAGTGGGCCCTAGCCTCCATCCCTCTATTTTTGAAGGCTTCTTTTGACTAGTGCCATGTTGGCATCCTTTAGGATGAGCCAACCATTCATCTATGGTAGAATCTAATGATGTATCTCTTATTGTATTTCTTCTTCTATGTACTATCAAACCCAACTCCATGGTGGGACCCACTCTAATCTACCTCCTCTTCTCTTCAAGAACTTTTGAAGCTCCCACCATGCTAGCATCTCTCCATTTCCACTAGTTTTTCATGTCAAAAATGTGATCTAATGATCAGAGGCTTCTCATGCTCTGCTTTGTAAAATGAATCTATACTTCCTTGAGGATCTTCACATTGAAGCTACCTCCTTCCCTAGTGATGTCAAAACTACTCTTCCTCCCACCAAGTTTGTTTGACATCTTGGTTAATTAATATCAATTTGATATGACCCTTCTTATCTCATGTTTAGCATGCACCTCCACTACTCCAATGTCCATTGATATGCAAGATACCACCAAATATCTATTGTGGATGGCTAAGATTTGTTCTCCACTAGATTCCATAGACACCTTTCACCAAAAAATATTAGGTGGTGCATGCATAAAGCAAAGGCCATCATAGCTCTCATTATTTACAATTGAGTTTCCAATTGCCTATGTGTGCCTCCTATCAATCACTAATTTGGTATCATTCAAAGATCATCTGTTAAATTTTGCAACTCTTCTAACATCTATCCCTTAGATTCTCGCATTCTTCATTCTTCGTAAATTTTTCTAGGTTCCCTTGGTTGCAACTATACAAAAAACTCTCGTAGTTGTGTAAATATGGGATTATCCCTCATGTAAATAGCTTTTAGGCTTTTAATATAAAAGATCATTTTTCTTCCTATGTTAGAAGTTCAACTGATCATTGATTTGATATATTGTAATGAATGTAAGTGCATTTTTAGCTCTTTTGTTCATTACACCTCATCTCAAAGAGTGCCCCAAGTTCAATACTATATATGCATATATGTTTGCCTACTTGTGATCCTCAGACCAAAGTGAGCTGTATGTATTTAAATTCCCATTAGCCACAAATGTTAGTTTTTTGTCATTCTATATAAAGATAGGTTCATGTAACGTAAGTTGAGACAATCTTGTCATAGACATATACTTATTAGGAAAGAATAATTGGTTGTGTGCTATATAGAAGGTTGATTGGTCACCCTTCTTTGGAGCTCCTTTGCCCACCCTTTTGTTTTAGTTCTCTAAGATTATCTCATTCTAACCCTATCTTCCTATCCCTTTTCCTTTCACCAGTTAGCTTAGGACAAGCTAGTCATTAAAGTAGTTTGAATTATGCATCGACACATTGTGATAGCATATTTTTAGATTAATTTAGTAATTGATGTAATAAAAAATGAATCTAGCCTTCTCTAGAGGTTCCCACACAAATTTTTAAAAAATATTGTTTATACATGGGTTCTTATTCTATTGGAGCTTCTTAAGTACCAATATGATGTACAAGTGTAATATCTATTTTCATTAGATTTGGTAAGTGAGGGTCATAGCCTTAAGGTTCTCACACCTAGGAGAATCAATGTCAACACTCTCTATGAGCATAAGGAGGGATATATCTCCTTTGTATAAGAGTTCCCCTCCCCCCCCCACCACACCCATAGTTGAAAATCCATTGCTAATATTACTCTTGCACATAAATATATCATTTAAACATTAGGTTATTGCATTCAAAACAAATAATGAAAATAAGTCACAAAGGAATGAGAAAAATAAGAAGGATGCACTTTTCACATTTACAATCATAAGAATGAATTAAAAAAATATCAACAAAGCCTTGCCAATCAATGGAAAATATTTAGTAGGTTCCTTGATCTTTAGAGGAGAGGGGTCAAGATTTGGGTGGGTTAACTTTGTGACCTCGTGGCATTTACATGGAATCATGTAGGATCTCAATTTTTTATAAAATATCATATCGAGTCTTATCTATCTACGAGGGCAAAAGAAGCCACATAATTATGATCCATGGGAAGATAATACCCTTTGTAATAACAATAATAATAGACAACAAAAGAAAATGAACAAATGAGAAAGAAAGGTATGGTGTAATAGCTAGGAGGTAGTGGGAGGGTCATTAGTGGGCATGCATATAAGAATTCAAAGACTTATTGTCTCTATGCAATCACACTTTTTTAGTTTTATGCCTTTGTCTTTTTCTTAAAGCTTATGCCTTTGACAAGATTTTTAGGTTTTGAAACTAATTTAGAATGTAAATAATGTCATTATTTTTAATGAGCAACAAATGATCTAGTTGTATTATTTTAATACAAATACATATTGATTAAGGTTAACAAAAGAAGAGCCTTTAACATGCCTTTATGTTTAACTATATAGAGAGAGATTGATCTCAATTAAATGTCTTAACATTTTTAATATATGGACATTGATTTTAAGTTGTTATTGATACAAGGTTCTATCCATATGAATTAGATGTTTTTATAGTCTAGAGACCTTGGGTATCCTCTATGTAGTAAGTTACAAAAAATTTCTCAAATTTAAAAAGATTAAATCAATAGAAACAAAATATGTTGCATTTATGTTCTTCCCTTTCAATATCATAGTAAACATGAAAATGATAAAGTAGTAGATATTTTTATTGCCATTCCATTACATGATGTTATTGAAGAGCATGCTCTACTTAACCTAATCCCCTAGAAACACAAGTAAATAATCCATTTAGACTTGATTCCACCATGTAGATCCAATTCATAGATATTAAAGAAGTGTTTTGTGTTAATTTAACATAGTTAATATCTATAAATATAGTTTATTTTGTATTTTTGTTTGTCAATTTAGTTTAGGTAATATAAATTGTTTTGACATTTTTAATTATTGAATATTAATGAAAGAAGATGGTTTTAACAATTGTGTATAACGTTTTGTTAAAATAATAACATGCTAATAATAATATCATATCTTATTTGTCTCAACAAAAAATAATGTAATTATGATATGATATTTTATTTGTGTGAGGCCAAAAATTATATAAATGTGATATAATACTTTATGAACAATATACATTTATTTGTTTAATTACTGTTTTATACCTTTTAAAGAGATTTATATAGGTCGTATAAAAAATTCGTGTTTTATTCACTTTTATATATAAAAATTGTATTAAAATTTTATATAAATTATTTATTTAACTTAAAAATATATAATAATAAATAAAAATAAAATTATTTATTGTCAAATCATTACAACTTTAATTTTTTGAATAACTAAATAATAACATAATATTTTGCCATTGGGGTATAGTCAAAAGCCAACTTCCGCGTGTTAGCGACAGGTCAAAGAAGTTCTCATCTACTAACCCAACCACGCGCTCCGCCATTTTCCCAGCTGTTAGGTATATGTCCCTTCAAAAACCTCCTATGTCCACGATTGGAAATTATTAGTAATGCAAATCGTTGGTATTTATGTGGTTGCCAAAATCCCACGAGGACTAAATAAAAGTATATATTTGAGGGCTTATAGTTGTAATGAAAAAAAATGTTTTTATTATAGTTTTATTTTTAATAAATAATTTAATTATTAATTTATATTAAGATTTTAGAGTTGGATTTTTTTTTAATAAAGTTTAAAAATTTTAATCAAAAAAGGCCTCAAGCCTAGTGTAAAGAGACATGGAAACCAATAACAAGAGAAATACAAGAGGGGAAACTTAAGATGCAAGGTCCAGATCATCCTCCTATTTAATATAAGAATCCAAAGAATGGGGATCCTCTTGTTTAATATAAGAGTTGGAATTGATATAAACGATGTATTAAAATATTATAATTAATATATAATTTAAAATAAATAAAGATTATTTAATTTGAGTTTTGATAATGGATTATATTATTGAAGATGTTAGGAATGGATTCACCAATGTATTGTAATTAGGCCTTTGTCTAGACAAATGCTTTAGAATCAATGACTATGTTTTTTTTCTGATTGAGATCTACACTTGTAGAATTGATCTCTACACCCACAATTGTAGAAGTGAACTAGTGTGTGAAACTAGACCTAGACCTACAAAAGTGAACTAACAAGAAATGGATGGTTGTAGTAGATTCACTTCAACTTCTTGTCCCATGTATGAAGTGGGTTAGTATCAATAGACATTGTTCGATAACTTACTAAGCGAGGGTCATGTTCTCCTTAGTTAAGCTCCTAAGAAAACTAATTTAAAGAAAATAAACCATGATTGAAGGTAGCAAGCAAGCACTCAATATGCTTCGAATGATGCCATAAGAAGATGATGTAGTCGTAATGCTCTATATTATTGTGATGATGCTCTCATAATAAATCATACATGATCTAAATGAACTAGGGTTAGTCCTTAAATACATCGCCCTAGCATGCAATTTGAAATAAGTTGTGTTTTAGTTAGCTCATAATGACTAGTAAGGGAGGGAAACTTGGGCCCAAATTAAGAAATTCAAATTAAAAGTTTAGAGTTCAAATTCATGTGCACAAAAATGACCTAGGTTGATTCCACACACATGAATCTGAACTAGGGTGGTGAATGAGTAGATGCAAAATTATATCTAGATTCAGGGGGTAGGTGATAATAGTGACAAGATAGAATAAGGTTATTTACCAACTTGCACACTAGTCAATGTAGAAAAGACAAGCTAGTCAAAGTGGGCTCAAAACATAAGTGAAAAAGGCAAGTGCATACATTTTTCACCATTACAATTAATAAAATATAGTTGGTAGGCATAACCCACAAAATCAAGACATAAATTATATAAATTCAAAAAACACAACCACTAATGCATTAAGCATAAGCCAACACACTAGAAGGAGGAGTTGGTGAATTGTCTTGGGGATGAGGATTAGCCCTCTTAGATGCTTTCCCAGGGTAGTATTAAGGGATGCCCACCCATCCTAATCATTCATATTTGTAAGAGGCGCAAGCACACCTAGCCAAAGTGGCAAATGCATGATGGTTCTAATGTTAATGTCACCTAGGCTAGAGAGGGTCATCTATAAAGACCAACAACCTTGCACATAGTAAAGGAGTCCAATAATCTAGGAGGATTCACCAAACCAAGTACTTACGGTAACATATAGGCCACCATCATGACTTGAAGTAACTATGAGGCTTCTTCTCAGGTCTACAATACATTAGATCACCTCCCAAATTCTTTAGGGAATACAAAGATCCATGTTGTCTCTCCAGCAAATGTCACACATGCTTTAGTTGTAGTGTAGCACACTTTGCAAAGAAAAACAATTCTGTGGCAACCATGCCTCACCCAAATCTTTTGTAGTTCCTACCATATCTTTAGTAGGGTCTACCACACCTTCTAAAGAAATCACATCTAGTTCATCACCAAACTCATTACATCATCCTAAACATGATTCTATAGTCTAAGACAAAACTATCAACATAACAACCAAGTTGACGTGCACAAGGCTTGTGGCATGCCAAGTCAACTACTGATTCTAGGGACATGTCAAAAATTAGTTGCACTCCACAACTACTTGGGGATGAGAAATTAATCAAGGAAACAATTCCACTTCTTAAGGAGTCAATTTAACGTTTTAGCGGCTTTTGGTCTCTATGGCATTATTCTTTATAAATTATTTATACAATAGTCTGTAACATAGTTTATACACTCATAAGAATCATTAGGATGTTGAGAAAAAGAAAGTGTGAACAAGGTAAAATTGTAGCTATGTTTCTTTTATTTGTTTTCAAACCTAAAAATTTAATCATGTGTGGTGTTGCAAATCTGAAAATTACTTTCAAGATTATCTAATTTAGATGAATTAGTGTTTAGCCAATTTAATCAATAAGGTATGAAGAAATTATGAATAACATGTGACACAAGATTTACGTGGAGAAACCCTTGCGGGAAAAAAAACTCCACACCCAAAGAGATCTGGAATGATTGTATTAACTTTGAAATGGTTTGAACAATACAATAACTCCTCTCTGGATTTTGGCAGCACTTCGTTACTTCTTCAAAAACCTGTCAATACTTGTAATTAGTTTCTCATCATTTCTACCAACTCAAGGCATCATTATATAGAAGCCATGGATCTCAAAATATAATAAACTGTATCCAATAACATGAGACAAAACCTCATGCAAAATCCAAACGCCCAATATAGTGAACGCAAAAGCTACATGTAGTAGAAATCACCCTATTAACTGCAAGTCTCAAACATGGGCCCCCAAGTTGTCCCATTCAAACTTAGTCAACTAAAGTATCATGTCACAATAAAAATCTCAACTGAAAGACTCAAGATTGGGTGCCCAAGTTGTCCCAATCCATTTTAGTTAACTAAAGTGCTCCAACACACATCAATGTCATGAAGAAAAATGCATGATTGATGTCCCCAATATTATTCTATAACAACCTATTTTGTAACATACAAGAGTCATGCAACCACCTGTAGCATCATGCAAGAGTTATCCAAAACTAATCCTAAGTTAAAGTGTCATGCAAGATACATGCAACACCATATAAGTGATATGCAACAACATGCAAGTCCATGCAACTGACATACAACAACATGCAAGCACATGCAAGTGACATGCAACAAGATGCAAGTACATGCAAGTTCATATAAGTGACATGCAACATCATGCAAGTAACATGAAATAATATGCAAGCACATGCAAGCTCATACAAGTGACATGCGGCAACATGCAAGTCCATGCAAGTGACATGCAACAATATGCAAGCACATGCAAGCTCATACAAGTGACATGCAACAATATGCAAGTCCATGCAAGCTTTTATGAGTTCATGCAAGAAATATTCCAATATCATGCATCTCTAACTCCATTGATAACTCTCACATCATATTCATGCAAAGTGTACCAACATTATCCACTCATGCAAACAAAAAAGAAAACTCCTAGTCTTCATTGGAAATACCTCCAAATTAAGCACCCAAAATAGCTCCCACCTCCTAGGCAGTATCACCAAGTTAACATAGACTTCAAGAAGTCAACACAAAGTCTCCATGGGCTCCATTTCTAAAGTGGGCGCCCAAATTAGGTACTACCTCATAGGAGTTAACTACAACATGTCATAGTGATATAATTAAATATTATTTTATCTCTCAAGTCCCTATGTGTTGGAGAACACTTTCCAAGGACTTTGGAGACACGTGAAAAAGGTTAGGATTGTAAAGTTAATGACAACTTATCCCAACATTCTCCCACTTGACATTATACATTGCAATTACATCTATGAGGTAGTAAAATTATTTAATCACAAGGAAAAACATCCCTTAGCCAACAGTGTACCATTGATTCTTCAACATGCTTTTGTGCTCCAACAAGATACCTGCAAAAGCAACCATGATAACTACCATCTCAAATAAGAACTCCTCACATCATGTCACCCATGATAAGATAAGAAACATGCCAAGGTGAAACATATCAACTATCATTAAAACCTGCACCAATCTCCACATGAACACAAGCATCAAATTCAAAAGATAACAAATGACTCTGAGTGATTACCACACTCATACCAATTGGAATAGAAACCACAACAAGTGGCTAGCTCATCCAAACTATCCATGCCTCAAACCAAGGTAAACAAAACCAACATAGGTAGAACTCCATGCCATCAACATATCAATTCAAAACTACAATCAAGTCCCTATATTTCCACCATGCTAATCATCCTTCCTTCCATCTCAATGCAACATACCAATGCACAAATGACCAAAGACAAGGCCAATCTAGTAAAATCTTCATAATACTTAATGGATTTGTGGATATTGACAGTCCACATCCAAGTCTTCAATGCAACCAATGGGTAAATACAACCCACTAAACTACACAACTTGTAGATCCCAATGGTGAAACATGCCAACTCAACATCACATCAATAACCTACAAATTGAGACAACCAAGAGGATATCGTGACAATGAAGAACATACATATCTAGAAACTCCCACTGCATGGTTAGTGTCAAATCTGAAAATAAGATCAAAGCATTAACAAATCCTCCTATAGCACTTCATTTAGAGGATGTGGAAAACTCCTCTACCATATAGTGTCAAAACATATAATGATATGCATAAAACATCTCTCATAACCATTCTCTAAATAACTCTCTCAAGTCCTCTAAACCAATGAAGAAATGGATCAAGAAGCTACCAAATTGTTGTTAACAACAATGAAGTACAAACAACAACACTTGACTCCAATACAAAACCTCAACTCCATAAACATAAGAACCTTCAATAAGAAGATAATATACTAGGAAACAGAGAGCCTGCAAATCAAACCATGTTTTTATACCACACTAACATGTGCCAAATTGTGTAAAGTAAGATCTCTTTCAACACTCCCAAATTGAAAGGATATCAACATCTAACATTCAAATTATGATGAAAACATGGAAGTGATAGATGTAAACCTCTCACTAAAAGTAGATCAAACTAGCCAAACATTCCCACAACAAAGGTAATGTGCTCAAAACCACAAACCATTTCTTGTACCTCTCCAAATAAGTCCTCAAAACTAGTTCCATAGCTCAAGACCAAAACAATGAGATCAACAGAAATCAATAAAACCATGCATCTACTTCTCAACAATCCTTTAGAACTCACAAAGCTCAAGATTAATGTATATGAGAAGACAAGATACAAAATAAAGAATGCATCTGATAATCAGGAAGGAAACACCTATTAGATCATTCACCTGTCAAGTAGACCAAGAGAGCGATACAAGATTGTCCTCTACATACAACACCAAATAAAAGCTTATAATAAAGGGCAAACTTCCCATAGGTCCATAATGGACTCGCATCTATTTCCAAGTGTAGGCTCCTTGGTCCTTTGGTTGAAATATCATAATGAGTAATCATTTCAACACATATCTATAAGTACAAGAGGTATCCAGCCTCACCCAAGTCTCTTTAGTATCCATGAGCATCCACCAATCAATCCATGTCAACTTCAAATGCAACCTGCAAAGTCATGAAGCTCCAAGAAAATGATTAATACTCAAAACCAAAGACAACTAGCCAAACCATTATCAAAGCTCCAACTATAAAATTAGGAACATATCATGACATCATGATCTAACATCTACTAAAAAGAAGATCATATGCTCCAACGAACATATCCTTCTCCCAAGAGCACTTGTATCATGCCAAAACTCTAACATATGAACAAGAGTGCATCATGACATAATATCATACATCCTCTAAACCAAGGATCATTTCTCAAAACTGATAAGTCATAAACTCCATCTTCTAATCAAAGATTATCAATGGCTCACTACACACTGCAACAACAACAGTTTAGAACCAAAATCATGAAACAAAGAAGATAGAAACACACTATGTAACTGCACAAAACTCCCACTGAAAATGATAACAAGCTGTGCATGGTATCGTGACCAACATCATTACCAAAACTCCACTAAAAGTGAATAGAGATTCTCATGCACCATAACTTACTCCTATAGATTCCACTAAACAACTAAATCAGGTACTCCAAACCATCCTTTTGTCTCACTACAATAAATTTACCAATACAATCAAGCTGACCAAGAAGAGGCCTACCATATAAAATCCACATCAGTTGATTCACAAGATTTGCACACATTCAACATCTCATAGAAGAAAAAATGTGATCAATGCTTCAACATCAAATAACTGAATAAATAGATTCAACCTCACATCAGTAACATGTAGAACAAATGTAACCAAATGTAACTGTTATGTATGGAAAGGGAGATTGAGTGAATGTATGTGAGTACACTAGATCAAACCCTCCTTTCACTATAATATTCAAGGACAAAACTAGGATAAGTCACTATAAGATGAAAGAGGACTCAACTACTGATTTTGTTCTCTTATTTTCTAAGGAAAGATGTGATTCAACCAAGCCTTTTATCAAACCCTAGGCCAATCAATGCACTAAACCCTAGAATTGTAATAATCAACTTATAATAGACAAACAACAATGGAAAGCCAGGATTTTAAAGTACCAGGATGATCAGTGAGATATAGTAACATGTTCCTTAGAAGTTAAAATGTTGGAAGACTCCGGGGCTAGAGCCCGAGTCCAGAAAGTCTCGATCTCCAAAATCTCTGAACCAGAAAAATGACATAATTGATGCTCTGATGTTGTTTTCAGGGCTTGTTTTAGCTTCTAGACACTGGGGCTAGCGCCCAAGTCTACTACAGTGGAATTTCTTAACTCTATTTTCAGATCTTGAATCTTTATCCCTTAAGCAACCTCCTATACCTTCACTTCTACAATTTATGCAACTGTAACCTACACACAAGAAGAAAAGGGGTTTGGGGGTTGTGGTGTTTAGGGATTTGCCTCAATTAAATCCTAGGTTACCATTCAAGCTTTCCCAACACCATTGTTTTCAAGAGAGAGTGTGTCCTTGCAGGACAGAGGCTAAAGATAATCCAAATGATGATGAAATGATTCAAACATAATGATGTCACCTTGGTGGTGAAGTCCTTAGGAGGATGAAGGTTCTTTAACTCATAAGGACATTGATGATGATTCCAAATCTGCAACAAACACAATACTAACACAAATCTGCAACAATAACACAATGAATGCCTTCAATGCTCATTTGTTCAATATCATAACCTTGCTATCATCAACTTGTCACAAAATGAATTCAAACACTTGTTTATATATGTTATGCCGTTAAACTTTCACAAATTAATTGAAAGAACTGACAAGGGAGGACCCATTTAAGAGTCCTGTGCCGACATACATTTAATTTTACCCCGACCAATCAGGGTGGACTTGGGTGTGGGTGCCCAAGTCCCAAGTTGCCTTTTTGGTTAGGACCTAAGCATTAAATGGGCCCCTAGGTCCCATTTGACATGGGTTTTAGGGGATTTCTCAACAGGATGAATAATTTGCTTGTAGAGTGTAAACACGGGGACCTAGGAGCTAAACTAGGAGGTAAAAAGGCATGTGTCCACTTTTTACTCCATAACATTTAGTTCCCACTTTAATGTGTGTGTGATCCTATGATTCAACACATGCATTAAAGTATGGTCAAAGCATATCAAAACATATCAAACACTAGAATAAATACACACCCTAAGTTTGAAGGACTATTTCTAGCCCCCAGACTTAGGCAAACATAAGAAAACACTTAACAGTCACATAAGACACAGTGAATACAGTAAGGAAGCACATAATACATAGAGAAGATAGTGAAAGCACTCAATACACGGAGAAGACATGAACATAGTCACGCAATACACGAAGAATACATAAAGAGAAGACATGATTAACCAAATGATTGAGCATTTACATATCTATATATATAATGCTAAAGTAAACAAAACACACAGTGTGGGGGCTCATCGCCACACGAATTTAGACCACGCAAAAACATACAAAACACATATAGCATGGGGGGAGCTCATCGCCACATGAATTTAGACCATGCCACAGGCACGCAAAACACACAAGGAAGACACATAAAACACACGGAATACACGAGCATCGCATAGTATGTCATCGACACACTATATGTCTTATACACGACAAACACGGGCGATAGGAAGGAGCTCGTCACTACACTCCACTATCTAAAACATGCCAAACACACTTGATGGTTGAGCTATGCTACCACAACTGCCAAAGACACGCTTAAGGGTGAACAAGATCCAACCTCACCTCGCAATGATGACTTTGTTTAAAAGGATGTGCACTAGCATAAGAGATACACCATCTTGCCTTCTGTAGAAGAGATTTATTTAAAAAGATGCACACTAATTCAAGAGATATTCCATCCCACCTTGTGATGAGGGATTTGTTCAAGAAGGGTGTGCACTAGCTCAAGAGATACACCATACCACCTCGTGATGAGAGCTTTTGCTTAATAAGATGTGCACTAGCTCAAGAGTGTTGGAATAAGGTGCCATTAACCTTGTAAATTCCAATATTGTATTTATCCCATTTATTATTTTCTATTTTGTAAGTACTCATAAGGGAATGAGGTAGTCTCATTGACAGTGGTTATTTCGGAGTTACTGGTGGGAGTTACGGAGTAATATTTACTGTTGGCAAATGTAAAATCATGAGTAAATGAGGGTAGGCGTTCCACTTGGAGAATCTGCTATTTTTAGCTTGTATGACAACTTGTCATAATGTGGTGTAAGTGGATTTATGGCAGCTACAAGTTGTCATAAGATTCCATGCATGTATGATGCATGCAACACCCATTATTAGTTGTGGTTGCTATTATTAGACCCAGGTGCCCATATTGGGAAGATTCTTTATTAGTGGTATCTATGACAGTTATGACGTGTCATAAAATACTTTTACATGCTATTCTTGGGCTTGGGCACGCAACCAAGGTGCATGGCCAAGTTATTGCCACTTGGTGATTTCATGTAGACACCATTTAATGCTTGCATGTGGGGTTGTTGGAGGAAAGAGAAAGGGGACGCCCAAACTGGAGGGAAAACTCCTCTATAAATATTTGCCATTGTATTTGTTGTTGTATGTGAGATTTTTGGTACTCATGTGCTTCCGAAATACTATCAGATTGAACACTGGTGGAGAGGGTTGGATAGTGATTATATTGTACAAATCTTTTACAGATTAATACAAGCTTGTGCCTCTTTCCTGGTGGAGTTTTTTACCCACAAGGGTTTTCTCCATGTAAACACTATGCTGTGTTTAGTTTTTTGTTTTGCATGTTTCTGGGTTTGCATATTTTCATTTGCATGTTACAATCTCCATTGGTAATACACAATTAAGATTGTAGAAATTATATTTGAATCAGATTACCATTTGTGTAGTTTTGCCTTTCATTTCTAACATTTTCTATCAGAGCCTAGCCAACTTTGACTCTTGGGTGGTAGTGTGGAAGCTGTAGCTGCAGTGGGAGATTTGGTTATGTTTGTCTTGCAGATCTCGTGTTGATATTATTGTTGGATCCATCGTTACATCAACCTCTCGTTTGGACATTGATAAGTTCAACAGAATGGGGTATGAGTTGTGGATGTTGAAAATGGAGGATTTGTTGGAAGAAAGAAACCGGTGGTTAGCTATTCAAAAAGAGAAGAAACTCAATGAAGTCTCTCCAGATGAGTGGGATAGATTGGATAAGAAGGCATGGGGAACTATCTATTTGTGTCTATTAGATTCTATCTTGTTGAATGTCGTAAAGGAAGAGACTGCACACAAGTTGTGGAATCGGTTGGGTGAAATCTATCAAGCCAAGAGTATGGTAAATAAACTCTATTTTTAAAAAAATTGTTTTCCATGAAAATGAGAGAAGGCGATTCGGTTGAAAAGCATTTAAATTCTTTTAATTTGTTGTTGAGTCAGCTTGCTTCAGTAGATGTTGATGTTAGTGAGGAAGATAAATGTATCTTGCTTCTTTGTTCTTTACCTGAGTCTTGGGAGAATGTTATCCTGGCTATCACAGCTAACCTCGCAAATCCCAAGTTGGATGCTCTTGTTTAAGTGCTATTGTCACGGGAATTGAGGAAGAAGAGTTTAGATAGTTCAAGGGATGCTCTCAGTATTAGGGGAAGATCTAGGGAAAGAGGACCAAAAGGAGATAAAAAGGGGCTAATGACAAGTCCAAGGGCTAGTCTAAGACTCCTAGGAAGAAGAATAGAGTGAAGTGTTGGAACTATGGTAAAAGGGGACATGTGAAGGAGTGTAGGAATCCAAAGAAATGGAGGGAGAGTGCTTCAGATAAGTCCTTGAATGCAAGTGAAGATGTTTTACTTTTTGCATTGAATGTTGTTTCTAATGAAAATTGGTTGGTTGACTCAGGATGCTCATTTCATATGACCCTGCATAAGGAATGGTTCTCCACATATGAGGAATATGATGGAGGTAATATCTACCTTGGAGACAACTATACATATTTGATAGTTGGGAAAGGCAAGGTACTGTTGTGTTTCAATGATGGGAGGATTAAAACCCTCCCTGTTGTTTATCATGTTCCTAGATTAGCTAGAATTTTGATTTCTATTTCAAAGCTAAATGATTTGGGAATGCATGTGACTTTTGACAAACATGGCTACAGATTGGTGAGAGGGAACTTGGTGGTAGCGAAGGGGAAGAGATTGTGAAACATGTTCAAGATTGAAGCCACTACAGTTTGTAATGCCTCTTATGTATCTGAGGCTAGTACTGAAAATACATGTATGTTGTGGCATCGTAGATTGGGCCACACTAGCAATAATGTTTTGAAAACTATTAAGAATACAAATTTGTTGAACGGTTTCTCTTATCCTAATGAGCACTTTGATTTCTTTGAGCATTGTGTGTTTGGTAAACAAAACATAAAATCATTTCCTTTAGGAAGCAATAGAGCAAAAGAGAAGTTAGAAATTATTCATACGGATGTGTTTGGACCTGTGGATAATGATTCTATTGAAAAATCTCGTTATTTTTTCACCTTCATTGATGATATGTCCAGATTTACTTGGATTTATTTTATGAAACACAAATATGAAGTTTTCACTAAGTTTAAGGAGTTTAAAGTCTTAGTAGAGAATCAATTAGGGTTGAAGATAAAAAATTTAAGATCTGACAATGGAGGGGAATATTGCTCTAAGGAATTTTTGAGTTTTGCAAGCATGCAGGTATTCTCAGACAAAAGACAACTCCGTATACACCATAACAGAATGGTGTTGTAGAAAGGATGAACCGAACAATCATGGAAAGGGCCAGAAGTATGCTGAGTGATGCACAATTGGATAAATGCTTTTGGGTAGAGGCTGTATGTACTTCTTGCTACTTAGTTAACAAATCTCCTTGTAAGGCTCTTGATTCGACACCTTATGAAGTGTGGACAGGTAAGAAACCTTTTGTTTCACATTTAATGGTTTTTGGCTGAGGCTTTTGTTCATGTGCCTAAGGAAAAGTGATCTAAGTTGGATCCAAAAGCTGAAAAG
Source organism: Cunninghamia lanceolata (assembly GCA_027924645.1). Taxonomy (NCBI): domain Eukaryota; kingdom Viridiplantae; phylum Streptophyta; class Pinopsida; order Cupressales; family Cupressaceae; genus Cunninghamia; species Cunninghamia lanceolata. The sequence continues at coordinate 2,006,000 of BSBN01001860.1, forward strand.
TGTACATTCATTAGATACAGTGATAATGTCAAAGGTTATAAGCTTTGGAATCCACTAACCCGTAATATTATCTATTCTAGAGATGTTATTTTTAGGGAACTTAGAGCTATTTCTAAACCTGAGCAGTTAAAAGAAAAAGATGAAAAGGTAAAGAGAGTGCGCTTTGAGTTAGAGCAGCAAGATGCACCTCAGGAAGAACAAAATGATGGATTGGGGGTGAAGAAGAAGAAGAAGATTTGAGTAGTTCTGATGAAGATGAGTCTATTGTTACAGAAGAAGTTGGTACAAATGATCATGCAGAAGAACAAGTTGAGACTCTTACTCCACCCTTGAGGAGATCCACAAGACAATAGAATCTAGTTGACAGGTACAGCCCACCAGATTTCTATTGTGTATTTTCTTTATTGAGTACTAACAATGAGCCTAGATCCTACAGGGAAGCTATTCTTTCAGATGATAGTGAGTCTTGGTAGTTAGCCATGCAAGAGGAGATGATGGCTTTAGACTCTTGTAACACCTAGAATCTTGTTCATTTGCCCAAAGGAAGAAAGGCCATAGGTTGTAAGTGGATCTTCAAGAAGAAGTTTGGAGCAGATGATTCATTGGAGAAGTACAAGGCTAGATTGGTAGCCAAGGGCTACTCCCAGAGAGAGGGAGTTGATTTTGGTGAGATATTCTCTCATGTTGCTAAATTGACTTCTATTAGATTTATTTTATCCATTATTGCAGCTTATGATTGGGAGATTGAACAAATGGATGTTAAGACTGTGTTCTTGCATGGAGATCTTGAAGAAGAAATTTATATGCAACAACCTATAGGTTTTGAGGTAAAAGGGAAAGAAAAATGGGTTTGTAGGTTAAAGAGTTCTCTCTATGGTTTAAAACAGTCCCCTAGAATGTTGTATCAAAAGTTTGATTCATTTGTGTTGAAATTGAGTTTTGTTAGAAGCAAGGAGGATCACTGTGTTTACATTCATTATATTGATGATTCTATACTGGTTATTGCATTATATGTTGATGACATGTTATTTTTCAGCAATACTAAGGATATGAACAGTAAGCTTAAAGCCCAACTTTTAGGTACATTTGATATGAAGGATCTTGGAGCTGCCAGGTATATTCTGGGTATGGAGATCAAAAGGGAGAGAGGTAACAGAAAGATTTGGTTGTCACAAAGTAAGTATGTGAATACTATTTTGCAGAGATTTAGTATGTAGGACTATAACCCATTTAGAGTTCCTTTACCAATTGGTACTAAGCTTTCATATATGTGTCCAAAGACTAAGGATGATCTTGAGGATATGTCTAATGTGTCATATGCTAGTGTTGTAGGGAATTTGATGTATGCAATGGTTTGCACTAGGCCAGATATTGCCCAAGCAGTGGGAGTTTTGAGCAGATTTATGTCTAACCTTGGTAGACAACATTGGAATTATGTGAAGAGGGTGCTCAAATATCTTACAGGTACTCCTAATTATTGTTTGGTTTACTCTGGTACTGATAGTGTTGATAAATCTTTGGACATACAGGGTTTTGTTGATTCATATTGGGTAGGTGACTTGGATAGTCGAAGGTCCACTAGTGGCTATGTGTTTACTCTGCTTGGAGGAATAGTGAGTTGGATGAGTAAGAGGCAACCCATAGTTGCTTTGTCCACCACAGAAGCAGAGTATATGGCTACTACCTATGTCTCTAAGGAGGTTGTTTAGTTGAGGAGATTGTGTACAGGTATTGGATTTGATTGCAAGATCGTTCAGATTGGTTGTGATAGCTAGAGTGCTATCTGTTTGGCCAAGAATCCCATGTATCATGCTCGGACTAAGCATGTTGATATTTAGTATCACTTTGTTCAAGAGTTGGTTGCAAATGGATAGATTGAGCTGAAGAAGACAGACACTCAGGAGAATGTTGCAGATTCATTGACCAAGCCTATGAGCACAGAGAAGTTCATGTGGTACAGAGAGGCCATGGGCCTTGTTCCTAGTGCCTGATTATTTTTCATTTAATTTCCTATGTGTTGATTTACAATGTATAATGTCAAGTAGGAGAATGTTGGAATAAGGTGCCATTAACCTTGTAAATTCTAATATTGTATTTATCCCATTTATTATTTGCTATTTTGTAATTACCCATAAGGGAATGAGGTAGTCTCATTGACAGTGGTTATTTTAGAGTTATCAGTGGGAGTTACAGAGTAATATTTACTGTTGGCAAATGTTAAAATCATAAGTAAATGAGGGTAGGCATTCCCCTTGGAGAATTTGCTATTTTTAGCTTGTATGACAACTTGTCATAATGTGGTGTAAGTGGATTTATGGAAACTGCAAGTTGTCATAAGATTCCATACATGTATGATGCATGCAACACCCATTATTAGTTATGTTTGTGATTATTAGACCCAGGTGCCCATATTGGGAAGATTCTTTGTTAGTGGTATTTATGATGGTTATGACACGTTTGGACCTAGGCGCCCAACCTTGCATGGGCAAGTTATTGCCACTTGGTGATTGCATGTAGACACCATTTAATGCTTGCATGTGGGGTTGTTGGAGGAGAGAGAAAGTGGATGCCCAAATTGGAGGGAAAACTCCTCTATAAATATTTGCCATTGTATTTGTTGTTGTATGTGAGATTTTTGGTACTCAAGTGCTGCCGGAATACTGTCAGATTGAAGACTGGTGGAGAGGATTGGATAGTGATTGTATTGTACAAATCTTTTACAGATTAATACAAGCTTGTGCCTTTTCCTGGTGGGGTTTTTTTACCCACAAGGTTTTTCTCCACGTAAATATTGTGTTGTGTTTAGTTTTATGTTTTGCATGTTTTTGGGTTTGCATATTTTCATTTGCATGTTATAATCTCAATTGGTAATACACAGTTAAGATTGCAGAAATTATATTTGAATCAGATTTCCATTTGTGTAGTTGTGCCTTTCATTTCTAATAAAGAGATACACCATCCCACCTCATGATGAGGGCTTACAAACATGTTTTTTTAGTGTAAAAAGTAATCAAGAAGATACCATTATATATGCCCCCACCTTAAGGTGGTTGATCCCACTTTTCAGTATCAAGCACATTAAGGTACAGTGGAAACACACAAGGGAACAAAATCTTTCACAAAGCCCATGCCCCAGAGTGACATGTGCCACAATCACCAAATGTTCCCATAAACACACGATGTCATTTGCTAAGATAATGAACAAGATATAAGCTTTGGTTAGAAAATCTTACTCTAAGATAACAACCAAATCAATTCATGAAAACTATGTAAAAATCATATCCCATAAGAGACCAAGGCTACACTTGTGGGTTTGGAACCGAGTTTAGGGCTGTGAGGTTATACTATAGGTATCTCAAAACTGAGTGTAGCTACAAGGTGAGATACAAAACAATCCAAAGCACATAGAAGTAGATTTAGAGTATTGCAAAGGTTAGTTACAACAAATTTTACAACACAAATTAAAACATGGAGTGATTCTACTAGTCAAGCATCGGATATATATATATATATATATATATATATATATATATATATATATATATATATATCAACCCCATTGCTTTCTTGTTGAAGGGACACACGGTCCTTATCAGTATTTGTTTGTTTTCATCATCCACCGACTAGTAGAGCCACTGAATAATGTAAACACTAAAAATGAGAGAGGAGACAAGAGTGACTTGGGTTTACAACTTGGGAAGATGCCCCCAAGACATCCTGCACAACGTTATGCCCCCAAGGCACAACACACAACAATAAAATAGAGAAGAAGAAAATAGAAGAATAGAGATACACATAGAAGAATGGTCACAACAGAGGTGGTCTCCTTGTTTCCTTGACCTTACAAGAGTATAAAGGATCATCCAAAGAGACCTAAACAACATATAACACATCATGGGGGAACACAACACAACACATATAAGTAAATTTATCTAAGAGGAAGCCAAACTTGTGAGCATCTTGGAGAGGTGCTCCATCAAGTGTGGTAAGATGTGTGAATAACCCATACTTGATTGATGCTTATTTCCAAAAAGGCCATGCGATGCTTGTTTCTCAAGACCCTATATGTTTGAAACCTTTTGTTGCTTACAAGGAGGGGAATCATTGCCATTTCCCACCGATGAGTCTCGCCTTGGTCTTTTCCTTCCTTTTCTTTCTTATTCTTCTTTGCATGATGAATGAGCCTTTCATGATGAAATGAGATATTTCTCATCGTCATCACTACTTGCTTCAAGTGATTATGTAGATAAGTTGTTCCAATTGTGTATCATGTGCATGTTGGTTATCTCCCGATCCATAAATGGATAATGGAGGAGGAACCTCAACATAGATACCTTATCCTCGTGGGTGAGGTGAATCTTCATTTGTCATCTTATCTACTTCTAACATATCCATGATGCCATCATAGTCAAGATAGTCATCTTCAATCTCTAGTGTAGTTTGTTCCACCATATTGTTGTCGCTATGCTTAGGGAAAGGATCGGTGAATATTTGTAGATTTTGATTCAGAGGTGCTACCAACTTATTTCCATTGTCATTCACATCGGTAACTTGTATCATGTTAGAATTGATGAGGTCTTGAATTTCATGTTTAAGACGCATACATCTTTCAGTATCATGTCCCGATGAGCGATGATAGTGACAATAAGCATTATCATTAAATGAAGGTCCTTGTGGCTTGCTACTATCGAAAGGATGAGCAGGAGGAAGCTTCAAAAGATTGTTGTTCACTACCCGAGTCATTACCGAATGGAGAGAATCTGATAATGGAGTAAATTGTCTTTGTTCCTGTTTGAATTGAAATGGTGCCTGAGGAGGCTTTGTAATAGCAGACACTTGTGAGTAAAAATTATTTGAATGTTGCCCATTGATCTTGATGAAATTCCTGTTATTCTTCTTGAATGTATTTTGAGATGCGCTAGCTGTGGATTGTCTAATAGGAGTTGATGAGGTATGATTCTCATACTAACTAGCTGAAAGTTGGTAATCCCAGAGAGCTATGCATAAGTGTTGAAAAGAACTATACTTCATCAACAATATCTTGTCGCATATGTTTAGTTGTAGATTCGTAATGAATACCTTCTAAAGATCCTCATCTTTTATTGGATATTGTATTTGCGAGATGAGACCTTGATATTGACCGATGAATTCTATTAATTTCTCTTTCGACCCTTGTTTACAATGAACCAAATCAATCAAGGAGACACTAGGTTAAATGTTTTCTTGAAAGTGTTGCAAGAATTGATCAACTAGCTATGAGAATGAATTTATTAAATTGGGAGGTAGAGAGCAAAACCATTCCAAAGTGGTATCTTTGAGAGATCAAGGAAAGAGTTTTGCTAACAAGGCCTCATCAAAGAATAAATCACTACACATTGCTGTGAATGCTGCCACATGAGTATTAGGATCACCTTTACCACCATACTTTTCAAAGAGAGGAGTCTCAAATTTATCAAGTATTGGAGTTCTTAAAATTGCATAGGACAAAGGACTACAAGCATGATATGTTGGCAAAGCAGGTTGAGAGGAAGCATTAAAGTCAAGTTTGTCACTTTTTGCTGTAAAGAAGACATACTCTGTAAAAGTTGATTTAAGAGAGAATCATTGGATGAAAAGGTAGTTTGTGGATGTGAGATAGGTGCATTAGATGCTACAGTCATGAAATTGAGAGGTGGTTGGTCATAAGTGGAGGTGATGGGTGGTTGAGAACAACTATGCATTGGTATGGAGACATGAGGTACAGAGTTTTGATAATTAAATCCAATGGCTTTGTAATTTCCAGTAGATGTTCCCATGGTAGTGGTAGCATTACTACAAGCATGTGGATTGGTGGTTAGAATTGATTATGTAAAAGTGGATATTCCAGTAGTCGGTATGGGTGCCGAGACTGGTGAGCTTATATACCTCGGTGGTGACACGTTTTCAATTTTATTCGCTCAGCTAGCCGTATGCATAATGTTATAATCCACTATACGGGCTAATCCATGGAGCCTGTCAACACCTTCTTGTCCTTCTTGTAACAATCCTCTTATACCTTCAACAATAGGTACCACTTCTTGAGCTAGATGTGCTTGTTCTACAATTTGTTGAAATTTAGCTAGTTGTTTGTCCAATTTCTTAAGATTTTCATCAAGCACATGTATATCCTTGTTACTCATTTCTTAAAAAGGAGTCCAATTATTGGCTCTTCCAAGTTATCATTTAAGATGTCATGCAGAGGTGTTGATTAACCCTTTGTAAAGTGGTTGTATAATGGATTTTCCAATGTTTGCACATTGTTGCTATCAATAGCATTAGAACCCATTAGTATGCAACTTCTCCTTACAAAGATGTTTCTAGTAGGGTAGTGGGTTGTACAACTCATGCAAAGTCCAATAATGCTCAATGCACTAACCACTAGTACAATCAACAAGATTAAGGTAGTTATGTTTGTTGAAATACACAATGTGTAATTGCAAAATTTGAAATTTAAATGCAAGAACACACCATGAAGCAACACTACAACTCAAAATAAGATTTGAATGAGTGCTTTAAATAGAGTAGAAAAATTTGAAATAAGATTTTTACTACAAACCCTAGCTTTTGCAAAAACTAGGTTATATGAAAAATGCAAGTTTTTAACAAAACCCTAACAAATGAGATATGCAAATGCAAGGTGTAATATCATGAAATGTTTAATTGTTGTAATTTGTCTCAGATCTGATTTATAAATTAGATTTTCAAATGCTTCCAATGATATGCAATGAGAATAATGCAAAACTATGCCTTTATGCAAGCCTATAATGCTTATTTTTTCAATTTTTTCAACATGCATGCAAGATTTTTCAATGAAGAATGATAAGTATGATATGAAGTAATGAAAAATCTAATTTCAACACTCAGCAAGATGTAAATTCTTTAAAACACGGGTTCACCAAAATGTTATGTATGGAAAGGGAGATGAGTGAATGTATGTTCATCTTACACTAGATCAAACCCTCCTTTCACTATAACATTCAAGGACAAAACCAAGATAAGTCACTACAAGATGAAAGAGGACTTAGCTACTAATTTTGTTCTCTTGTTTGCTAAGGAAAGATGTGATTCAACCAAGCCTTTTATCAAACCCTAGGCCAATCAATGCACTAAACCCTAGAATTATGATAATCAACTTATAAGAGACAACACAACAGTGGAAAGCCAGGATTTGAAAGTACCAAGATGATCAGTGAGATGTAGTAACCTGTTCCTCAGAAGCTAAAATGTTAGAAGACTCTAGGGCTAGCACCTGAGTCTAGAAAGTCCCGATCTCTAAAAGCTTTGAACCAAAAAAATGTCATAAATGATGCTTTGATGTTGTTTCCAAGGTTTGTTTTAGCTGTTGGACACTGGGGCTAGCGCCCAAGTCCACTACAGTGGAATTTATGAACTCTATTTTTGGATCTTGAGTCTTTATCCCTTAAGCAACCTCCCTGTACCTTCACTTCTGCAATTTCTGCACCTGTAACCTACACACAAGAAGAAAAGGGGTTCGGGGGTTGTGGTGTTTAGGGATTTGCCTCAGTCAAATCTTGGGTTAGCATTCAAGCTTTCCCAACATCATTGTTAGATAGAGAGTGTGTCCTTTTAGGACATAGGCTAAAGATAATCCAAATGATGATGAAATGATTCAAACAAAATGATGTCACCTTGGTGGTGAAGTCCTTAGGAGGATGAATATTCTTCAACTCATAAGGATGTTGATGATGATTCTAAATATGCAACAAACACAATACTAACACAAATTCAAATGAGGAAAATGAGGTAATAAGGAGGTTGATGAAAACCTATGTGGAGCTAGAATTCAGGGGAGGTTGGAAAGAAGTGTTGGGTGTAACGTGTAGTGGAGTTGGGATTCCTCTCCTGGAGGATTTTCACAGAGTTGATGTTGCAGGGGATGCGGTTGATTGGAAGTCGTTGATCACAAAGGCTAGCATGGAGAAGATTGTAGCTCACAGAAAGAAGGCAGCGAGTGGGATTGCCTTCCTCAAGAAACTCCTTGGGTTGGATGTGGAGGACGCATGGATGCAGGGCTTCTTGGAGATGTACTATGTTGCTGATAGTAATGCATGAAGATAGTATGCACTAGTTTTTTGTTTACATTTGAAGCTTTTAGCATAGTAGGATAAACTCTACTCAGACAATGTTAATATTATATAGTAGAATCTAGTATGTAGAAGAACATGGATTTTGTTTCTACCCTATATAGGAGTACAGGATGCTGGTTGAATACTAGTTCACAAACTCTGTTATATTTTCTAGTTAAGATATAATATAAAAGGGAGCAGACGCCAAGTCTATAGTTTATTCATCTAAAAAAGATATTGAAAAGGAGGCTAAAGAACAACAATCATAAACCCATAATCTCCATTCAATACTAAAACCAAATATCTCAAGAAGTTTATCTAAAAATCCCCAATTGATTTGATCATAATCTTTCACTATATAAAGTTTAAGGAGTATACCTCTTCTATTACTAGTAATAATATAACAAATATTTTCATGAACTAAGAAAATTCTATCTATTATTTGTTAATTTTTAACAAATTCCCCTTGTTCTTTAAAGTAATTAAAAATTTAGAAGGAGAGATTTGAGTCTACTAGCAATAACCTTATTTGAAAAATATTTCATTCCCCGTGCACCATGATTTTTAATTAAAAAAAATTCTTGAGAAACGTCTTACCATTTGATAAATTTTTAAACATAATTATGGTAGCAAATCAAATATATTCTATTTAATAATGGTCATTATTTCTTTATGCTATTTGGAGTGTGGAGATGGGATTTTTAAGAGTATGATTCATGAGTTGGTGAATTAGTTTTCTACTTTTTTAGGTAGTTTTGGAAGTTGTTTCTTTTCTAGCTCCTTTCAAAGGTCTTTTCTTCCCAAGATTTTCTATGGCAAAAAATCTTTATGCTCTTGGTATATTTTTGGGAAATAGATTGAGTTTCCTTCTATCTTCAACTAGGATTTTTTTGGTTTCTTTTTATGGGATCTAATTTTTTCTTTCCGTACATTGAGTCATTTTGGTAGCTATGCCATTCTGATTCTAGCAATTTTGATTCTACAAATTAACATGTGGACACAAATCCATGAAAGAAGCAAAATTTCAAAAATTTTCAAGTATAAATTGTCTTGTATTAGTTTAAGGAACCCCTTAATAATGATGTTTTGCAACTCCAAATTAGGTAAGGGGTTGATTTTTTGGAATTAAGATCCCTATTACAGCTAACTAATAGACTAGAATAGAGGTAAAAAACTTAAGATTATGTGATCAAAGAACAAAGTATTTAACCTTGATATATTCAATAAACATATGAATAGTATGCAACCATAAGAAAAACATGAGACTCCAAATTTACATGGAAAACCCTTACATGAAGAAAACCCACCACCAAAGAACTATCACAATTATATTATTCAAAACACAAAGATTCAACACATCATATTTCTTTACATAGTCTCAATCTATAGGATTACAACATACTCTTCTTCTACATTCATACATGGATTACATCAACCTTGGTTCATCCATATAAGAAATTAGATATAGCCACTAAGACTTCCTTTTTTTTTTAAGCGCCTGGTAAACTTTTTAACGTGACTAGTGACGCTGGCACGACACGCCCTTCGGCTCCACGTGGATGGGGGGAGATTGGACCTCATGACCCTTACCTGCAATAGGAATACTTAGTCAATCGAGCCAAGGCCCCCGCTCGCCACTAAGACTTCCTCATGAAACACCAATTGTCTCATTTGTCTAACCATCTCGAGGAATACCAATTTTCAGACAACTATACCATTATCATATGATGATGTTAGCATGATGCACATACTCCCAAACATGATGTCTCCACATGGATAATCACTATACCATATATGATAAGCCATTATTTCCTAGTAGAAATAAATTGTTGTTAGCTAAACACTCTCAATATGAACATGTCTTCTTGTACAACCACCACAACTAGAACTAGGTTTACAGTAGAAAGGATATTTTCTTGATTGTTCCTATCTATTTGTGGCATCTTAGAAAATCCTCTAAAACATAACAATATTTCTTTTGTCACCACATGTACTCCAACTTTGTCACATCTGCACCTACATAGCCATACATGCTTCCAGTAGCACTCAATTCAATATACAATTACGAGTTCTTCTCCAAATGATTTGCAATTGCTACTATAACATCACCACATATAGACAAACCTAAATACTAAATCACAACACTAAAAACTCATTAGATCATGCCACATGGACAAACAATGAGCTATTATTCTAATTTATAGATAAACTCTTGTCAATAACTCTCTACTAGTGAATATCATACCTAAGTTCTAGCATGATCAACATAGAGCACAAAGAAATCAAATAATGTAATCAAGTTACTGTGTACATTTGATTCTTGGGCATACTCAAATAAATAAACAATCGTTACTCTAAGGCCCATATTAACTTTGGATTCTTTTAGGAATAGTTTAGCGAGATCATTAAATGAATGTATAGACCCTTAAGGAAGTGAGAAGAAGCACTCAATAGAATAATCTTTCAAAGTGCATATAAATAGCTTTGTTAACAAATTATCCTCATAAAGTCTACACATGTAGCTATGTATGATCTAAGATGAGTGTTAGGGTCACCTTTTCCATCATACATTGAAAAGTAAGGTGTCACAAAATACATAGGGAATGGACATGTCACAATATCAAAATATAGTGGTACATGTCTAGCATCCTTAAATTCATCATTATCTTGTTCGTGTGGTTTTGCATCTAGTCTCTTATCTACTTGATCAATTTTGCGAGATAGTGCATCAAGGGTAGAGGAAGGGATGGTGACTAACAAGGTTTAGGAACTACTTTGAGGTGTCTAAATATAGGTGTGGGAGGTAAGAGGAGAGGATGAAGTAATGGCTTGGGATAATGGCATGGAAGAGGAAAGATACATGAAAGCATTTAGAGTATAGGATGTAGTGTTGGGTATGAAAGTGGCTTGGCTAAGTGGTGTAAAAATAGGCCTAGTAGTGGTGGATGAAACAAACATGGAGGTTCTCTAGAATGAAGGGGTGTAGCTAGGTGGTAAACCATAAAGGTGGGGGGGAAGTGGAAAAGGGATAAATAATAAATGGTGGGGACTAGTAGCCATGGTATTATAGGTATGAGTAGTGATGGTGGAAGGAGTAATCATAGAGGAGAGATCATCAATGGTAGAAGTAGGGGTGGAAGTAGATGCAATAGTCACTATAGATGAAGTAAGCTAAGCATAAACTAAGTTTGTAAAGTCTTTAATCCATATGTCTTGTTAGAAAACACATCTTGAAACATATCCAATAGTTGTTTAGGATTCTCTGCATTAGCAAAACTACCTAACTCATTTTTAAACTCTTGGTTGTTCACATGAGCACCATGATCATACTCCTCATTATTCTCATTATGAGCATCAAAATAGATTTCATTTTCATTGGTTTGGGCCATGTTAGGGTTTATATAAACACTCCTTCACAATGAAAGATTAGGATCTTGAGTAGCTCATGACATGAACAAAAGATAAGAAAATAAAGCTCAAAACACATAATTTTGGATTCAAAAATTAGAAATATCAATGATATATCAAATTTGAAAGTAAAACCCTAATGTAATAGCCAAAAGTGGATAGGGTGTGCGAACAAAGAGATCAAAATAAAGCTCACAAACCCTATTAGAAAAAGATATAAAAATGTGACAATAATGAAGCAAACTAGGGGAAATAGAGAGTTTTGGATCTAATAGAGATAAAAATATAAAAAAAGTGTAGATTTAAAAAACCCTAATAGGAATAACAAACCCTAGAAGCAAACTAGGTCATGTAAGATTAGGCAAGTTCACCAAAAATGTAAAGGAAAATAGACATTCTTTATGATTAACCTAGGATAATCTTATAAAATGCATATACATAAGCACAAATCAACCTAGATTAATTAATGACACCTGGGACCAATAATCTAATAATTTGCAACAATTAAATAAGGAAAGTAAATACCAAGGAGGGTGGTACTTAGCTATGACCAAAGAGTGTGTGCCAACAACATGAAAATTTTGGAATTAGATGGATGCATGCTAAAAGAATGCTGCCTCTGTCATAAGAATATCTTGGATTTTGTGCTAATCCTCTACTCTATTAGGGGTCGAGTTAGGCGATCTAGGTCAAATACATGATCGTAGATTCATTATAGCTTCAGATTTGACCTTGCTCAAGACAAAACTTTGCTTTGTTGCCTACTCGAATAAACTTCATAAATGATTTGTTTCTTTTGTTGATTTGAGAGTTAGCATTATTTAGAAATACATTGGAAGGGGTTGTTGTTTCATAAAAAGGAGACATGTTCTCCTAGGTCAACACTTGGAAATATGTACAAAGATTCAAAGATAGTAGGTAAGGGCCCTAGAATGATGTATGCATATTCTTTACTCCCTTCAAAACACCAAATCCAAGTGTGTCGCTATTGATTTATCCTTTAATTATCTAAGATGAGAAAGAATGCTTGAGAGATGATTCAAGGGTATTTCTCTTCCCAACTCTTTTGCTCAGTTGGTGAATAGGCACTTTGCTGATGATTCTTTCCTCACTCTCTTGGAAGAGGGGACTAATATCAAACATGCTCTCCATTGATTGGATATTTTCTACAAGGCTTCCAATTCTAGCATTCAATGGCAGAAAACTCAATGCTATCGTCAATCTGTTCTTCCCAAGCCTCCCTGGCTTGACTCCTTTGGATGGAAGTGGATTGATCATGGGGAGATTTTCATATTTTTGGGCATTCCTTTTTCTTTCCAAGCCTCTCCAGCTGCACTTTGGCAGGCTATTTAATTTCCCAAATTGAAATGAAACTGGCTTATTGGATCACTAAACTCTTGTCTCTTGTAGGGAAATTTTAAATTTGTTCTAAAATCCTTGTTGCTACTCATGTTTATTATTCCTCTTGTTGGGTTCCTTCAAAAGCCTCCTATCAAAGACATGAAAAGATTCTTAGGGATTTTTTTTAGGCCTCCTCTAAGAACCACAAAGGATTTCATAGGGTTTCATCAAAGTATTGTTTCCTCCCTCATGACTTAGGAGGGTTGGGCCTGCTCTCTATTCTATGCTAGGGTATGGCTCTTTGTGCCAAATGGATCATTCGAGCCCTTGAAGGTAATGAGTCTCAAAAAATCCTTGTGTTGCATTACATTTCTTCAAGTGTTACTCTTGGGAAACAAGCCTAGAAGGGGATCAAGGGCTTCACACCCTTCTTATTATGAAGGATTATGTTCAAATTTAGGGGAATTTTGTTATCAAAAGTATTTGGAAAGATTGGGAAGCCATGAAACCTGGGCTTCTTTGGAATGGCACTAGCTTTCGTAGTGGCCTTTCCATTAATTAGTAGTCTATTTGGTGGTCTGTAGTTATTGCTTGGCAAGATCGTCTTCTTGCTAAAATTCCTTAGATCCATTCCTTGTAATTTTTCAAGAAAGGAGTCAAGACTCTTCTTGATTTGCTCTCTAGAAAAAACAAGGAATTCTCTTTCCTAGCCTGAAGTCAAAGACAAATTCCATTTGAACACTCAAGATCATGAAACTTTTGAGGAGATTATTGCAGCTTTGCCACCAAATATTATTCGTAAGATTGGGGTTCATAGTTTCAAACCATGGTGGAAAGATTGGAAATGGTATCCTGACACACTATTTTGTAATTACAAACCTCGTAAGGGGTGCTCATGGCTTCCACCACATTTACCTATGGTTCTTGACTTGAACCGATGATGGTTACTTTAGTCCTCTTTGACTATTTGGCAACACAAATTTACCATGTTGTTTGGTCAGCCATTATTACACCCAAGGTTTCTCATTTTGCTTGGTGGCTTTCATTTCAAGGCCTTTTTGTTGGTTCCAGACTTATTCATCTTGGAGTTAAGGACCCCAGATGTCTTTTTTTGTGGCACCAAGAGATGCTTAAGCACCTCTTTTGGTTTTGTCCTAGGGCCCAAGTAGCTTGGACATGGATTCATGATTTTTTCAAGCTTTTTCGTCCTGAACCTTTCTCATGGCATATGTGTTGTGATGTTCACAACACACCCCATTTTGCCCCTTAGCAAAATGAGGACCCCTGCTGTTGCTTTGCTTTTTTGCTTCTGCTTGTGTTGTTCTATTTGGTGGTAAGGGAAAAGGGGAGTCAAATTTGCAAACCTTGTTAAAAATATAGAAAATTGCATTTTTTAGTACCAATGCATGATGTGGTTGGATTCCTTGTGAAAAATGAGCCAAGGTTGCCTTTTGAACCGTCTTAAAATTCGTCATATTTTGCAAGTTATGATCAAATTGGTAAAATGTACTATCAGGTTTTGCATGATAAACAGTCAGTTGTTTGCCTTTTTCCTTGATGGCATTCGTTTGGAATTTTGAAATATACATACTTGGTGGTTTCGGGTTAAAGGGGAATTTTGTCGGGGTTCCACTCTGTATATCGCATTTGTCTGTTTGGCAGAAGAGGGTACATAGGCGCCCTTTGTCGCCTTTTTGGGTCACCATTATTTATTCATTGGCAAATTTTTTAAGGTTTGAACCATCCGCTTGAACCTTTTTCTCAAAGGTTCAATGGTTCAATGGTTCAGGGTTCAAAGTGGTTCTACATCTCCAAAAAAAAAAAAAGCAAACTGTTGTTTTGTATAGTATCGTTGAACCGCCGCGTTGAACCATCCGCTCGTACTCTATAGCGGGGTTCAATGGTTCAAGTTCAAGGCTTTGGTGAGGGGCAGGAAAGATGAGAGGATGGCGAAGAGTTTGTCAGCATAACAGTTGCCATCGACAGATTTTGGAAATATGCTGCCGAAGTGAAGTCTCTCACCGATGGCCTTTTGCCATCGGTGTAACAAATACCGTCGACCGAGTTTCAGAAGGTCACCCCGAGGCATGTGGTCTCGCCGATGGTATGCCATCGGCATAGCTTACACTGTCAGCAGTATTTGGTTATGTCCTGGCGATGGGCATGCTCATGCCGATGGAAGGAGGAGGAAAGATATCGGGAGGACTCATGCCGATACAATGCTCATCGGCGAAACAGATAACTATCGAAGCAGGATTTAAAGCCTTCACCGATATGGGAGATCTCACCGATAAGGCAATCAATGAAGGGTTTGTCAATAAGAGTCACGCCGACGGAGAGTCATTGATGAGACAAGGGTGATCGGCGGGGCTAATTTTGCCCTCACCGATAGTATGGTATCACGCCGATAGAACAAACAACGAGCATCGGCGGGACTTTCGCCGATGGAAACCGAAAGCAGGCATCGGCCAAGGTAATGTTATTGGCATAACAATAGTGATCGGTAGAGGAGGTTTGGAGTTCGCCGATGGCAAATCTCTCGCCGATGAGAAAGAAAATGCAAGCCGATAGGGCTATATCGGTAGGACTCTCACCGATGGAGGGAAACAAAAGGATGAGCAAGTGAGAAAGGCCATCGGCCAAACAACGAACATCGGCCAATCGATTTTTGGACACACCGATGGACAGTTTCACGCCAATGGGCGGGAAATGGAAAGCGATGGAATTTTAAACGCATTTTTTGGGGCCCGTAGCATTTTTTCGGTCAGCGATGGTTGACCCATGACATTTTGAGCGTCTGTGTACATTTTGAACGCAGTTTCTGCTGATTTTGGACTTGATTCCCACATTTTTTTTTCACAGTCACCTTGATTTAAACAGATATTTTAGTTTCCTGCTGTTCATTTGATAACTGTGATACTTATTGCTTGTCTTGTTTTGCAGGCTTGCAGTTGAGGAAGTAGCTGGAACTTGATCACAGTGACATCACGGAGGAAATCTGATCTCAAGAGCAGGAAGATAAAGATCAAGTGCGAAGAAGTCAAAACGGGCTACCCAATGGAGGACAAGGTTGCAGCTGAGAACATTACTATAGCAGACAAACAGAAGTTATTGTTGAGCAGCCAGAGCTTCTCAGAAGGGGGCAATATTTCACCCAGATTAGACACTGCTCAGAGGTATTTTGGAGAACTGGTTCACCTACATTTATTGCTATAACCAGGGGTTTAGTTAGGTTTTTGCTGTAGTGAGGACAATCAGAAAGTCTTTATATTGTGCCTCTCTGCACTGTAATATTCTACAACAGGGGCTACAACAGGGATTTTTAGGAAAACACAGGGATTTTAGCTTAGCATAGTTTAGAAGTAGAAGAAGGAGGTCGCCTGTTTGTCTGCAGTAAGGTGTGCGTGGAATGTCTGGATTCCTTACTGTATCTGTAAAGCTTGTAAGTTCTCTGTAAATTGATCAATGAAACTAAGAGTCATTCCAACATTGTAAATCATGTATGACTGTTTGTTTCTAATACAATAGAATCTGGAGTTCTGCATCTATCTTCTGAGTGTTCTCCTGCTCTTCTGTGTGTTTTGAAATATTTTCTTTGAGAGCTTGCAATTTTAAATGTATGTTTGTGAAAATGCTCAGAACTTGCATTTAAGGTTTTTACTGTGGATTTGATCAAATTACTATAGGATTTACATAGTGCATAACAGAACAATTAGATCCTTTGGTAGAGTAAATGAGGTGTAGATTAGATCTTTCTAACTTTTCCCAACCCTTCTAAAATATCTAGTTGAAAACGTAGAAATCTAAAGGAAGTTGTCTCAAATTTGAAGAAGCATGCACAACAGAGTTAAAGGTAAACAGTTTTCATAAGTATATAAAGGAGAAAGCTGCAATAATTCAAGAAAACCATCTAAAATTTATAGCAAAGTAACACTTGTATGCAAATGAACAAAATACTTGTTGATATCTATGACCTTTTGCATAATCTTAGTCCAGTAAACCACAAAGAAACCCTAAACTACGTAAGGCCCCTTGAACATTACAGCTTCACATTGACCAATTGAATTTGACCAACCGAACCATTGTAGACTTGGGATTAATTGAATCTTAAGTGATTCTTTCTTATCTTTCAAGTATAGTTTCAGTTCATTATATGTGAATTTTAACTTATTGTTATGATTGCATCAAAACAATCACCAACAGTTTTCTGGCACTAGAAGGAGGGCCTCCTGAGTTAGAGTTTGTTTCAAACTAGCTAATAACAGTAATAGAGTGACTAGGTCTAAATCCAGTTCAGGAGATATATTTGTGCAACTACCTGATATAAGGCGAAGTAAGAACCCTTTAATTTGGAATCCAAAAATATCACACGCTGGAAGTTCATCTGGAACACCTCCTGGGTCACCTTTTAACATCCGTAGTATTGTGAGTCCTGACAGATCACTATTCAGATCTTTAAATCTTGGTTCAAGCACTCCTGGAGGTCTCAATCCTCCTATAAATCCTAATCTACCAATCAATCCAGGTACTCCTACAAGTTCAGGTCAAGCCCAAACACCTGCAATGGCTTATTTCAATGTCAATTCTCCCATATTCTTCAATGATTATCATGAGATGCCCAAAAATTTAGAAAAGATATGTCCCAAGTACCAGTTGCATCAGGATCCAGAAGATCATATTAGAATATTTAAGGAAGCATGTTTTAGGGCTATGTTAGAGCACGAGGATGTTGTGTGTAGATTGTTTCCCTACACCTTTAATGAACAAGCATCTAGCTGGTATGTAAACTTACCCAACGGTTACATTTCTTCCTGGTCACTTATGGAAGAAGCATTTCTGTCAAGATTTAGAGGACCCATTGACCCTTGCGCTTTGTATCATAAATTGGCTGCTATAAAACGAGGCGAGGGAGAGTTGATTGATAATTTCAACGACAGATTTCAAAAGGCCTATTCTAGGCTGGTAGCCCCTTATACCGTAGATGATGATCCTTTGTTGGCTATGTACTATGCTGCCTTGGATCCTCTAACTGCCATGTTTGTCAAAAGAAAACCTGACATAGATTCAATATCCAAAGCCTATAAAGAGGCAACCTGAGTGAACCAAGAGATGAGGCATACAACTTATAGCCCATTTGTTAATGGAGGAAATTTTGGGGTGCAGAATCAGGCACAACCATGGAATGGAGCCCCTATGCAACACACTCCACTGTTAAATCCGGTTCCTCCTTACACACCTATGTATAGTCCTACCCCAATCCAAGCTATAACTCCTTACACGGCTAGTACTTCCAATAACAGTCAAAATAATGGTCAGCCTTTCTTCCAACCTCCTAGGGATACAACTGTGGCAAAAGCACAAGAGGATAGGGAAGAAATCAAAGAGATCACTGCACATTTGAAAAGGTTAACCACCGAAGTCACACAACTAAGAAACGAGAACCTCTATGGAAGAGGCAACCAAAACTGTAGTCAACATCAAAATCACAACTAAGGCCAAAATTAGAACTATAGTTTCAATCAAAATCAGCAGTACAATCAGAACCAAAACTATAATCAGCATCAAGGCCCCAACCCAGGGCAACCAATGCAAAATAGAGGGCCAGTGATAGATAATAGGACCTGGGGCAATAATAACAGAAATCAGAATATACCTAGGCCACCCAAGACATGGAACACTGGGCCCAACAACGGTACTCTAGCTTCTCCTTTTGAGAATATAGATAATCATGATGCAAAACAAACGGCTAGCATACAAATGGCCAGTACAACACCCAAAAATTGGTGCAGATTTCACAATACCAATGCCCATGCTGAGCACGACTGTCCACAGTTCCACTTAGCAGCCAGCATTTTTAACATAGATGTGCAGCCTCCTACCTCTGAATTTCTCATTCCCAAGGGCAATGAGGTAGTACCCTCAGGATATGACACAGCATTAGTCTTAGAAACGTTTACCTTTGCAACTGCGGAAGAGAAAGAGGATGAATTGCTAGAAGATGGACCATACTATTGTGAAAATCTTTATCCTGAATCTGCCTTTGTGTTAAATGCTTTTCAGTTTCCCTTTGAATTTGAAAACGAGGTATTAAATGAAACAGAAGAGGTGCAGGCATTTCAATAGACAAATAAAAATCACACCTACAATTTGAGGAACAACCCTAGGCTAGGAGGACCTTTTACCACTTCCATTCCTCTGAATAACTTCAGTACACCCCCAGATCAGAATGCTATCAACAATCCTGCCATACTTAAAGCTAATCAGCACACAGATAATGGAACAGCAGTACAAAAGGATCAAACAAGTAAAACTAAAATAATAGAGACAACAAGATTAACGAGTCAGAGGAAATAAAGAAAATTAAGGTCAGTATACCCCTAAATGAATTATTAAAGACCCCAGGGATCAGAAATGCTTTTATAAAATCTCTGGGTACATCCACGACAGACGAGGTGTCTGCTGATATAACTGTTCCTAATAGAGATTCACTGCCTAAAGACAAAAATAAGAAAGTTGAGCAGCCTTCCAGTATAAATGTAGTAATACATGCAGATAAGAGGGATACTCCCCCTTTCTTGTTAACTGTTAGATTATGTGGGAAGAATATACACAATTGCATGGTAGATTCTGGTGCCTCAGCCAACGTAATGCCCTTAGGAATATGTAAAACTCTTGAGCTGACTCCCACCAAATCTGCCAAGGTTGTCACACAATTAGATAAGACTGAGGTTAGCGTGATAGGAGAACTCATGAACATTCAAATGCAATTAGCCTCAGACCCTAGGGTAAGCCAAATCATTGATATTCAAGTAGTAGATATACCCGTAAATTATGGAATGTTACTGAGTAGAGATTGGTCCAAGACATTAAACGGATATATGGCCACTGACTTTTCACATATGTGGCTACCTTGGAGAGGTCTCCCAAACCAGATTTGAATAGAGGCAGAGCCCAGAATGAAACATATGATAACAGAGTATAATTGAACTAATGAAATATTATATGCTGCTGTTGAACCGGGTGTGTATAGAATTACCAACCATGGGGTGCAGATTGAAGAGATCATGATGTTAAACATTAGAAAAAAATGTGTCAGCAATAGGACAACATTATTCATTGAGTCTGATGGAAATTCTCCAGATGAAGAAAACAATGCAATAGGCAAATTTGGTCATGCCATTAGACAAGAGGTGGAAGAATGCGTTAAACACAATCTGCTGGTCCAATGTAAATTATATAAAAACAGGTGTAGAGTCCATGATAGGCAACATTTTGAGGAGAGTTGTGAAATATGCAAAGACATCATTGAATATGAATACAAAAAATGCATAGGGAGGGTAGAGTTACAAGAGGAAAATGAGAATCCTAGTCCAACACAGAAATATGCTCAGGATGATATAGATGCCTTGATTCTAGATTTAGGAGAAGAAATAAAGGACAAGGATGGTTGTCTTTCTGATTTAACAGATGGAAATACACATATGCAAGATAACCAAACAAAAAAAAATGAATAAACAGGACGACACCCCACAGGCAATAAAAGAGACAAAGCATGCTAAGATAAAAGGTCAGAATTGTAAAGATGGCATGTGGACGTTAAAATGTGATGGGTCCAAATCAAAACAGGGCGCAGGTGCAGGTGTTGAACTCATAGATCCTTAAGGTAAATCACATCTGGCAGCGTATAGATTACAATTCTCCTGTACTAACAATATTGCTGAATATGAGGCCCTAATTTTAGGACTTGTCATGGCCATCAAGAAAAGGGTGAAAACAATCAGAGTATTTTCAGACTCTGAATTAGTAGTCAGACAAGTGAGGAAACTATATGCCTGCAATTACAAGAAAATGATTAGTTACAGACATAGAGTATGGGGTTTAATAGATTCGTTTGATGCTTGTAACATAGAGCACATCCCCAGAGCGCTGAACCACAAGCCGGATGCGCTAGCAGTTGCTGCTAGTACATTAGAACCATTGGCACTGTCAGGATTGAGATGATTTGCTGTCGAGCTAGTTAACATACCTAGTATACCAGACAACATTACACACTTTCAGGTATTCGGAGGGGATCATCAAATTATTGATTTTCTGACTTGTAATGAGGCATTTGAGGCTCAAATCATTGATGAACAAGAAAGGCCTGAAGTAACATGGGACGAAGAGGATATAACTTGAAGAGCAACTTCTTACCCAAAGGAGTAATTGAATTAGAACATATCTTTGACTTCGATGGAGTAATGAGACAGAAGGACTTGCCCAAAATAGAAGGGGGTAAGTGTGATTTACATAACTTAGGGACAGAGCAAAATCCACAAAATGTACTAATTGGGAAGGCTTGCTCTAAGAAAATTAGAAAGGAGGTTTTAGATGTCCTAAAAGAATATAAACATGTCATAGCATGGACGTACGAAGACTTGAAAACATTTGATGAGTCCATCATAACTCACGTAATACCTTTAAGAAAAGAGGTTAAACCATTTAGGCAGAAACAAAGGCCTGTGAACGCCATTCTAGAGCCTTTAAGCTTTGAGGAAGTTAAAAAATTGCTGTCCGCTAGAATAATTTTCCCAGTCAGACATTTTGCCTGGGTAGCTAACTTAGTACCAGTGAGGAAGAAAAACGGAGACATCAGGTTATGCGTAGACTTTAGAAATTTAAACAAAGCATCTGAAAAGGATAATTATCCTCTGCCTCTGATAGACGAAGTGCTGCAAGCAGTAAATGGCGCAAAGATGATGTCTTTTTTAGATGGTTTTTCAGGTTATAACTAGGTCTTAATTGATAGAGAAGATAGACTAAAAACCACCTTCACTTGTAAACGGGGAAATTATGCATATAGGAGAATGCCTTTTGGTCTGATCAATGCAGGTGCCACTTTTCAGAGAGCCATGGACATTGCATTCTGCAGATTATCAGGCAAGTGCATTGTTGTGTATATGGATGATTTAACTATGTATTCCAAGGATGCATCCACTCACGCTGAAGATCTCAAGAAAATACTCAAGCGATGTGAAAGGTATGGGATTTCCCTTAATCCTAAGAAATGTATAATTGGCGTAACTGAAGGTAAATTATTAGGCCATGTCATTTCTAGAGGTGCAATTTCAATTGATCCGGATAGAATAAAATCCATAAAAAATTTGCAAATACCAAACAGTAGGAAAGGTTGAAATCATTTTTTGGTAAAATTAACTTTGTTCGGAAGTTTATCACGGGTTTTGCAGGGATCATGCAGCCATTAAATGCCATGTTAAAGAAAGATGCACAGATAGAATGGACACCAGTGGCTAGAGCTGCATTTGAAGATATCAAGGAGGCAATTTCTAATTCCCCTGTATTGGCAAGTCCAGACTACACAAGCCCGTTTTACATCTACTCCTTTGCATCTTCCCATTCAGTCGCGGCTGCCTTGACACAGAAAGGTGAAAACAATGAAGAGAGGCCCATAGCATTTATGAGTGCGCCTCTGAAGGATGCACAGCTGAGGTATCTAGACATCGAGAGGTAGGCATTCGCATTAGTAAAGGCTGTGAAAAAATTTAGACACTACATTCTGCGCAGCCAGATCAAAGCCATAGTACCAGATGCAGCAGTAAAAATGTTGCTGATGCAGAATGAGCCTGGATAAAAAAGAGCCAAGTGCATCACCACGTTGCAGGAGTTCGACACGGAAATCATTCCCATGAAGCTGGTCAGAGGGCAGGCGTTGGTGCAAACAATAGCAAATACGGATCCCGATTTGATAAAACAGTAGTACGTATTGAATTCCCAGAGCGCATCAGGCTGGTATGATGATTTAAGCACCTTCTTGATAGCTGGAAAATACCCAAACAGGATGAAAGCATCTCAGAGGAGAGCTTTGAAGATTAAAGCACAAAATTATATGGTGCAAGGAGGTCTTCTATTCAGGAAGAACCATGATGGAATTTATCTGAGATGCATAAACAGAGCTGAAGCTGATAAAGTGTTGACAGAACTACATGACAAGAACGGAACCGGCCATGGTTCCCATCTAGCTACAACACAAAATACTGAGGGCAGGCTATTACTGGCCCACGATGTTCAAAGACACTAAGAGTCACATCAGAAGTTGCCACACTTGCCAGACTGCAACAGATAAAGGGAGAAATCAGGCCAATCCACTACAACTTGTGATTTCAAATCCAGACCGTTTACACAGTGGGGCTTGGATTTTATTGGAGTCATCAATCCCCCATCTTCTGCAGGACACAAATTTATATTGACGGTAACAGACTATTGTACAAGGTGGACTGAGGCCACCTGCTGCAAATTTTCCACAACTGAGGTAGTTATCAAGTTTCTTGAAGAAAACATCATCACCAAGTTTGGAACTCCCTATTCATTGATATGTGATAATGGCCCTGCTTTCTCTTCTTTAAAGTTTTCTAAATGGGCATTTGAATACGGGATCATTTTAAGGTTTTCTTCGAATTATTACCCTCAAGGTAATGGACTGGCCGAATCAACGAACAAAATTTTATTAGACATAATCAAAAGGTTAATTGCAAAAAATCCTAGAGAGTGGAATACCCTGTTAAGATATGCATTATGGGTAGATAGGACCAAGTTTAAAACAGCTTTAGGTAGCACACCTTATCATTTAGTTTATGGGACTGATCCCATACTTCTAGTAAATCTGAGAATACTAACCTGGAAGTTTGCCAATGAGTATCTAGGCTTTGATAACCATAGGGAAGCCAGAATAGTGCAAATGCTACAACTAGATGAGAAAAGAGGTCAAGCCATCGAGAAGTTTGCCAAACACCAAGCGGTTGTTAAGAGGTGGTTTGATAAAAGGGCAAGAGTCAAAACATTTAGGATATCAGACTTAGTGTTGTACTGGGACAAAGCACATGAAAAGAAAGGAAGCCATGAAAAATTCAATAAATTATGGCTGGGTCCTTTACAAGTCTCAGAAATAATAGGAGATAACCCATTCAGACTTAAGACCTTAACTGGAGAAGATGTGCCATTACTAGTTAACGGACAACATTTGAAACACTACTTCTAGGCCTGAGGTAAAGGGCAGTCCATTTTGGTGTAAAGTGCTATAAGTAATGTACAGTTCTCCTTTTGCTATTTTCTTTTTTGGGTTAGCTGTTTGTACAATTTGTCTTCTGTTTGTTTCTATTTTCTGTTTCTTTTTGTTTGTATAGTTTTTTTGCTTTTGTACAGCCTGTTTGTTTGGTTTGTTTCTTGTCTCCTCAGTAGGGATCTTTATTTTACTTTAGAGTATTAAGGAGCAAACTAGCAACCATTCAAAACAATATAAAATTTAGGATATTCAAGTTAATCATTTGTAATTTACACATAACTTGTTACTGTCATGAATGTAGAGAGTTATTTATCTTCTGAAGTTTCGTATTCAATAAATGTGATTGAGAATTCAAAGCATTCTCACAAGGACACACCTAAAATCTTTGGGTTAGTTGAACTTACCAGTGTAGATATTAGGTGAAAAATCCGAGGTTACCCTTTCTACCATTACAATTCTCAGCTTAATTTCAGCAAGTGTCCACTCCTTGCTTCATGAAGTTACAAATTGCTATATCTTGTGAAATCTTTCAAAATCAGAAAATATAAAATATATAAATAAATAAATAAATAAAGCAGATTATACTGAAAATCTAGATTAAGCCATCTAAGTAACTCTACCGGGGCTATAGATGCTCACTGGCAGTAGGGCTCTACTTAGGAGAATCGTAATGATAACCTTGCCGAGGCTATGAACGCTCGCTGGCAGCAAGGCTCTATCTGGTCGGCTATGAGGGAATATCCTCACCTACATAGGCTAATGTCAGTCACTGGTTTGTTCAACTGATCTTCAAGATGAGGATAATTTATCACGTGCACACAATTAAACTGAAAATGGAAGTTCATGCACCCTTATTGAATACCTTAAGTCTCAAGCTGAACAAGTAATTTGCAAGAAGGATAGTCGGAAGTTATGAATTTATTTCACCTAGTTTTCTTGAACACTTTGAATTTAATTGTTTTGTTTGGTTGCTAGTTATTGTGATGTTCACAACACGCCCCATTTTGCCCCTTAGCAAAATGAGGACCTCTGTTGTTGCTTTGCTTTTTTGCTTCTGTTTGTGTTGTTCTGTTTGGTGGTAAGGGAAAAGGGGAGTCAAATTTGCAAACCTTGTTAAAAATATAGAAAATTGCATTTTTTAGTACCAATGCATGATGTGGTTGGATTCCTTGTGAAAAATGAGCCAAGGTTGTCTTTTGAACCGTCTTAAAATTCGTCATATTTTGCAAGTTATGATCAAATTGGTAAAATGTACTATCAGGTTTTGCATGATAAACAGTCAGTTGTTTGCCTTTTTCCTTGATGACATTCATTTGAAATTTTGAAATATACATACTTGGTGGTTCGGGTTAAAGGGGAATTTTGTCTGGGTTCCACTCTATATATCTCATTTGTCTGTTTGGCAGAAGAGGGTACATAGGTGCACTTTGTCGCCTTTTTGGGTCGCCATTATTTATTCATTGGCAAAGTT
This sequence comes from Cunninghamia lanceolata, assembly GCA_027924645.1. Taxonomy (NCBI): domain Eukaryota; kingdom Viridiplantae; phylum Streptophyta; class Pinopsida; order Cupressales; family Cupressaceae; genus Cunninghamia; species Cunninghamia lanceolata. The sequence goes on from BSBN01001860.1 coordinate 2,031,384, forward strand.
TTTAAGGTTTGAACCATCCACTTGAACCTTTTTCTCAAAGGTTCAATGGTTCAATGGTTCGGGGTTCAAAGTGGTTCTACATCTCCAAAAAAAAAAAAAAGCAAACTGTTGTTTTGTATAGTATCATTGAACCGCTGCGTTGAACCATCCGCTCGTACTCTATAGTGAGGTTCAATGGTTCAAGTTCAAGGCTTTGGTGAGGGGCGAGAAAGATGAGAGGATGGCGAAGAGGTTGTCGGCATAACAGTTGCCATCGGCGGATTTTGGAAATATGCCGCCGAAGTGAAGTCTCTCACCGATGGCCTTTTGCCATCGGTGTAACAAATACCGTCGGCCGAGTTTCAGAAGGTCACCCCGAGGCATGTGGTCTCGCCGATGGTATGCCATCAGCATAACTTACACTATCGATAGTATTTGGTTATGTCCTAGCGATGGGCATGCTCATGCCGATGGAAGGAGGAGGAAAGATATCGGGAGGACTCATGCCGATACAATGCTCGTCGGCGAAACAGATAACTATCGGAGCAGGATTTAAAGCCTTCGTCGATATGGGAGATCTCGCCGATAAGGCGATCAATGAAGGGTTTGTCGGTAAGAGTCACGCTGACGGACATGCATCGATGAGACAAGGGTGATCGGCGGGGCTAATTTTGCCCTCGCCGATAGTATGGTATCACGCCGATAGAACAAACAACAGGCATCGGCGGGACTTTCGCCGATGGAAACTGAAAGCGGGCATTGGCCAAGGTAATGTTATTGGCATAACAATAGTGATCGACAGAGGAGGTTTGGTGTTTGGCGATGGCGAATCTCTCACCGATGAGAAAGAAAATGCAAGCTGATAGGGCTATATCGGTAGGACTCTCACCGATGGAGGGAAACAAAAGGATGAGCAAGTGAGAAAGGCCATCGGCCAAACAACGAACATCGGCCAATCGATTTTTGGACACACCGATGGACAGTTTCATGCCAATGGGCAGGAAATGGAAAGCGATGGAATTTTAAACGCATTTTTTGGCACCCGTAGCATTTTTCTGGTCAGCAATGGTTGACCCATGACATTTTGAGCATCTGTGTGCATTTTGAATGCGGTTTTTGCTGATTTTGGACCCGATTCCCACATTTTTTTTTTGCACAGTCACCTTGATTTAAACAGATATTTTAGTTTCCTGCTGTTCATTTGATAAATGTGATACTTATTGCTTGTCTTGTTTTGCAGGCTTGCAGTTGAGGAAGTAGCTAGAACTTGATCACAGTGACATCACGGAGGAAATCTGATCTCAGGAGCAGGAAGATAAAGATCAAGTGCGAAGAAGTCGAAAGGGGCTACCCAATGGAGGACAAGGTTGCAGCTAAGAACATTACTATAGCAGACAAATAGAAGTTATTGCTTAGCTGCCAGAGCTTCTCAGAAGGGGGCAATATTTCACCCAGATTAAACACTGCTCAGAGGTATTTTGGAGAACTGGTTCACCTGCATTTATTGCTGTAACCAGGGGTTTAGTTAGGTTTTTTCTATAGTGAGGACAATTAGAAAGTCTTTATATTGTGCCTCTCTGCACTGTAATATTCTACAACAGGGGCTACAACAGGAATTTTTAGGAAAACACAGGGATTTTAGCTTAGCATAGTTTGGAAGTAGAAGAAGGAGGTCGCCTGTTTGTCTGCAGTAAGGTGTGCGTGAAATGTCTGGCTTCCTTACTGTATCTGTAAAGCTTGTAAGTTCTCTGTAAATTGATCAATGAAACTAAGAGTCATTCCAACATTGTAAATCATGTATGACTGTTTGTTTCTAATACAATAGAATCTGGAGTTCTGCATCTATCTTCTGAGTGTTCTCCTACTCTTCTTTGTGTTTTGAAATATTTTCTTTGAGAGCTTGCAATTTTAAATGTATGTTTGTGAAAATGCTCAGAACTTGCATTTAAGGTTTTTACTGTGGATTTGATCAAATTACTGTAGGATTTACATAGTGCATAACAGAACAATTAAATCCTTCGGTAGAGTAAATGAGGTGTAGATTAGATCTTTCTAACTTTTCCCAACCCTTCTGAAATATCTAGCTGAAAACGTAGAAATCTAAAGGAAGTTGTCTCAAATTTGAAGAAGCATGCACAACAGAGTTAAAGGTAGACAATTTTCATAAGTATATAAAGGAGAAAGCTGCAATAATTCAAGAAAACCATCTAAAATTTACAGTACAGTAACACTTGTATGCAAATGAACAAAATACTTGTTGATATCTATGACCTTTTGCATAATCTTAGTCCAGTAAACCACAAAGAAACCCTAAACTACGTAAGGCCCCTTGAACATTACAACTTCACATTGACCAACTGAATTTGACCAACCGAACCATTGTAGACTTGGGATTAATTGAATCTTAAGTGATTCTTTCTTATCTTTCAAGTATAGTTTCAGTTCATTATATGTGAATTTTAACTTATTGTTATGATTGCATCAAAACAATCACCAACAATATGGTCTTACTAGGGGATTGGCCTAAGATACCTTCCAGATTTTCCCAAGTTTGGCATGCTTTCAGTGTGGAAATTCTTTTCAGCATATGGAAGGATATAAATTTTTCTTTATTTTCTAGCAATGCAGTTGATTCTAATTTCTCGTATTATTCTAAAGCCATGATTGCTTCAATGTTCTTATGCAGATACAGGTGCAAGCTAACAAGGTTTCCCTTGAGGTTGCACATTTATAGGTGTTTCTGGACCATTGGGGTAATGCCCCTTGCACTATGGCTAGAGTTCCCCCGACTCCTACCTCTAGTTGAGGCCGATCTCTGTCTCGTGGGCATTGCAGAGGTCGTAGCCATTCCACTTGCAGAGACCACAATGCTCATTCCTAGGCTTTTTAGCCATCTGGAAGAAGGAACAATGCTCAACAAGGGTGGCCTTAACCTTATCATCACCACTCTACTTCTCCACCTACCTTTGATTGTGGTTTTGTAGGCTAGCTAAATTTGAATAAATTTCCTAGGTTGGCTCTTACCATCTCCCCTGCTCACAACACTCACTTTGAACGTGATAATAAGAATAATGATGGTAATGAAGAAGCTAGTGATGAAGGTTGTGACCCTCCCGAAGATGCTCTAGACCCCGCTTATGTATGGGGCAAGCTAGATGATCGAGAACCTCCTCCTCCATCTAATGCCACAACTCTTGCTTCATAGCGGCCTTTTGTTATGTTGTTTTGATGTTTCCGGGCTTTGACCCCGTTTGGACTTCAAGGTGTGACTTTTTCCATCCACATTTTTTTTGTGAATATGTGTAATATTATTTTCTTTCTAATAATTATAACACATGTTCATTAAAAAAAACAAACAAACAAACAAATAAAACCAAACCTATATTTAATTGACTTAAAAAGGTCAATCAACCAATTTTAAATTTAAATTTCAAAAGAAAAAAGGGTCAAGCCAAATACATTGAAAAGGTTGCACTGCTTCTTGGGGAAAGCTAAATACATTTTTATATTGTATGTAGCAAATCAGATTAAAGAATAATAGAAAACATAAAGCCAAATACACAAAGCCCATTATTATATGACCACCCTAGAACGTCCAAATTTTTTAGTTCCTACCTTTGGTAGGATTACTAATGCATCCCTTGGATGCAATTATTTCAATTTTTTAGCCAATATGCATGCAGGAACAGAAAAATTAGAGCAAAATATTATAGTCTTTGATTTTTTTGGATATTTATTAAATGGGAAAATTTGATTTATGTTCTTTCTTATTGGTTGATGGTTGAAACAGTAAGTGCAAAAATTCAATTTTTTTATTTCAAAAAATAATTAATTGTCATTTCATTAAGGATAGCTCAAGTGGTGCAAACTGACGACGCAACTAGGCTTCTTGAATTTATTGTGGTTGCAATGTTAATTAATGATTTTTAATCATCCTTACAAGATGACATGTCATTTCTTGATCGGAGGTTTTCAATTTTTATGCGTTTTGGATCTTTGCTTCTCAATTTGTTTGGACGTATCTGTGCTTGAGTGAAGGACCAAAGAGTTGCGAAAGTGGGCATCCGGTGAACATTTTACTTCAAGCCTGTGAAGCTGCATCTGTGGTAAGCCTCTGTATGGACTTCTATTTCATAAATCTTTTCACTGTGAGCAGAATTTGTGTATAATACTAGTGCTTTATCAAATTTGAGTTTTTTTAAACATCATGTTGTTTCATCTTCTTACTGCAATCTTTCCATTACTATTGTAAATTGTACTATTCAAAGTGAGAAATGCTCATATGGTCTCAAGCTCTAACTGGTTTTCAGTATTTTGTAAAATGTTATGCATGTATGTACATAAAACCTCTCAGGGAGGATATCTTTATTTTGTCGATTTTGGGTTCAAGTTTTCTTTTTGTTGGAGATCATGGAGCAGTTTTCTTATAAGTTGGGCTTAATTATTGTGACTCTGTCAATTCATTCTTGTTCAGTTGTTCAAATGGGTTTTCTTGCAAGTTAGGTGTATATATTTTCTTGCGGTTGTTGAGGAATGAACACACATTTCCCTTTCTTCCGGGCATTTTTACAGTTTTTATCATTGATTTTTTACATTTGCCACTGGAAACTTACAAAAGAATACATCTCATTCTTTTTATTTTAAAGCAGATGCTATACATGTAGACCCAGTTTTTGTATGTTTTTATACAGTTTTATTTGTTGATGTTTGTGGGTCTTAATGGATAGGTTGAAATTTATACTAGGTAAAAGTTTTTTTTTTTGAAGTTTTAAATGCCCTTTCGAATAATACAATAGCCAAAGAAAGGTAAAGGTGACTAAGTTTGCTCTGATATGGCTGGCATTCCTCAAGATGTTTAGTTTTGTTGGAATAATATGAAGATGCCTTGTGTTGTTGAATGTTAATGATATATGTTAGGAAAGAAACTTTGCTCTAAATTCACTGAATTCTAAACTTTTTTGACAAAATGTAAGATTGATCCTCTTTTTTATACTAAGAAACAGGAAACTAAAGAAATTTTACGCAAGAAGCCCATGTTTTCCTAAAAGAGATGGAAACTAGAAGGAATTTCATACTTAACTGATGAAAGCTAGGGGGTATTGGGTGTGTTGAAAATAATATGCAATATTTGTCACTTTGAACTATTTTTATTTTCTGGGAAAACTAGGTGGAGAATTTGGTTTAGGGGCGCATATTTATTCTTACAGTATAGGTGGACAATAGATTGACTTTCTTCAAGGTCTCACTATGCAATTTTCTTTAAACAACGAGTTAGTTATTTTCTGCTCACATTTTTTAAGATTTGACACTCCTCTATTCTATACTACTACCATTATTATTTTAGTTCTGATATATAAATAGGTCCTAGGCAGATTTTCTCCCACAAACCTAAGATTGATTTTGACTTACTAAAAATATAGATCAATACTGCAGATATGATCCCTGGCATTCCAAACATCATGGTTGAGAGTGTCACTATAACTCCCAAGGGCTCATGAAGAGTCTCACTGAATATAATTTAGGAGAGACCCATTTAGAAAATGTCTGTGGAACTACAAAAGATAAAGTTTAGAAAGAAAGTGAACAAACATGAATGTAATAACTGACCTTTTCCAGTAGAAAAAATGTAGCAAGAGATATTTCTCCTGTCATTTGTTTGATGCCTATCTAAAATGTGAATTTTTCTTGCAATTTGTTTTCCATAGTTTTGCATAAGGTAAGCAAAAGTAAATCAAATTTGAGCTCATCCTCTTCCGCTGCTCCTTAAACCGCCATTCTCCATCGCTTTGAGCACCGACACAGATAAGCTATAAAATAGAGATAATTTGGAAGAAGAGGGACATCGATCTTTTGCTCTCTAGATTTTCTTAGTTTGTAGGTTGAAGGAATTTCTAGTCTTTTCATTGCCAGAAATTGGAAATCAAAGTGAAACCAATTGTGTGCTCCATATTATAGGTATTTTGGGATCAAATTCTTTATTCTGTTAAATTCATGATTTATGAAAAAGTAACTGAATTATTTGCATAAATTATTTCTGGAGGCTTGATTTACATTTCTCTAAATCTTATTGTCCCTATTGTTGTATTGTTACAAGTACAATTCATGCTTCTTTTAATTATTTTTAGAGTGCCTGTAGGTATATGCGTAATTATAGTCTACCTCTTCACATAATAAAAAGGAGGGACTATAATTGTCCACATTAAAGAGGGTTAGTAAGCCAAAAAAGATTGACTTACCATAGTAGCACAATAAAAAAAAGCATTTACAGGAACTATACAGTAAAAGAATTTAGGAATGAAAACTTTGCCATCAAAACATGTGAGTGGTAGAAGACGGTGGATGGATGGACATAACTGAATAGCATAAACTAACCCAATTTAGCCTATCATATATATATATATATATACTTGAACAAGAATGCAACACTAATCCTCTGCAAACAAAGCTGTTGGTCTTACCAAAGGCGTGTTGGGCAGATATTTGTTGGCATGGGTCCACAAATCCTTAGCGCAGTAGAAAACAAAATATAGGAATGTTGAATACACAAACTGATGGCAAAAATAGCACCCTGCCTCGCCTGAACACTCCAACGAAGCATTAATGTTGGAGGAGAGAGGCAAGCAAGAAATCTCCAATGTTAGGTAAGTTTGGCTATTCTAGGTTATATAGTGCATTTTCTTCCTTGCATTGTAAATAATATACAATCCCACCACTACTAGTTTTGTAGAAAATAGCATACAGTTATGAGTGTTCCAAAATCATTGAAGGAAGCTGGTTAAATATGATGTTCATCATATGAAATTAAAATAGCATCTATTATGTGTTCAAATACTCTTGTCAGCATCCGCAACTTGAATGCCACTCCTGGAATAGGTTTTGGCATCCATAAAAAAAGATCTATTTTCTCAAATATTATCGTTGGAAATTGCTGGCGTCCCTTCTTTCTTGGGAGCTGAGATTATAGGTGGAGGGAGGAATGTATGTTCCTTTTTAACAAATGTTAAAACATCTTACAGTTGTCAAAACTATTAATCCACATATTTACAATGTACAACACCTGGCAATGAGAAACGGTGGAAAGAGAGAATGACCGGTGGAGAAGATGGGAAGAAATACGTGTCAACAAAAATAAAATGCGGTGCCTTTAGTGGGGATGTTGCCTAATGTGACTACTGCAACTGTGGTCTTCATCCACAAGAAAAGTAGAACAACATATGAATCAACCTATAACACATTACATCATGTGATTCACAATTATACGATAAAAAACAAGAATTAAAAAGTGGAATTCAATGAGGAATTTTTTGAATTAAAACGTAAATGCAAACAAAAACATTGTAGCAGTTAATCCAAAATTCCTCAAAAAATGAAATCTGCAAAAGCCCTCATTTAGACAAGGGAAAAAAGATGAAATTCGAAACAGTTTGCAGACTTTAGTACTCACAACCAAGTAGTCATTGCAATATAATTTTGAGACTAGCTTAATATATTTTCAGTGCCTTCCACAGGCCAGAATAAATCAGTCACCTTGTGATATTTAGATGAATGCAGAGGAGTTGTGACTTTCAAGCAAAGAAGTGATATCTTTTTGATGTATTTGCACGCTAGAGATTTGATCTATGCTAGATATAGCTTCACTTTTCTACTTGAGATTTATTTGTTACAGTTTCTTTTACTCATGGAAATACAAACTTCACTTAAGTGTACATTGTCGATGCATTAGAATCATGCCAATGATAAAACAAACACACCAATTCACTTCTAAGTAAAATACCAGCTAAATTTTTCATTTAAAGGAAACACACATCACAGTGATTGCATCCATGCAATCCTGCGCCCCTATCAAATAATATAATTCGGTAACATGGATTCATTTATGCATCCTTGGGCCTTTGAACATTACTGTTTATTCTGGAAGGCTAGATAACCTAAGGACAGTTATAAATTTGCCTTGAACAAACATTACTAACTAAGTTATGCAAATTTTGCAAAAAATTCTATTTACAATTTATTAAATATTGTAGTTACACAGTTATCAACTTAGAGCTTAATTTTAATCCAAGCTTTTTTATAGGCATTCAACCTTGCAAAGGTCTGGCAAATCTCAATCTATTAATTAAATTCCACTTTGACAATTGGACTAGAGGATGTTAACGGTCATTATCACATTGTTCAAAGCTTTAAATATTTATTCTAAAACTTTTCTATATTAATCCCAACCTCATTTAGTATTCACGGCCAGCATTTTAAATTCAGTTGCCCAAACTTGCCAAGCGTTCAACTTTTCAGTCGAAAAAAACTACTCATCACCTAACCTAATAAAGCTTTCTCAATTTAAAGTTTTTATTCTTAGTACCAATCTTCTCAGTGTCAAAGATTTTACTAATGCTAACCCCTAGTGGTCTAAGCCCCACTTTTGAGCTGTTGTTAAAACTGGGGATTAAATTCAATCAAGCTTTTAATATTTATATGTATACATATCTATATATTTTCATTAGCTTAAAACTTTCTGAGAAGGCTTTTCCTAGGTTTCTATTCAAAGATATAAATCTTGTCAGAATGCAAGTGTGTCATTGGATGAGAAGATATAAGTTGGAATGGCGAAAATGAAAGATGGTGTAGAAATTGTGCAACTTTTATTATCTAAAATTATTAGTATTTTAAATACCTCTGCACAATCATCTTATAAGCACTACGCAGTTTTCCAGAACAATGGTGTAACCCATAATAAATAGCACAATCGTTAAGGAAAGTGGTGCTTGCATTACCACCAACATGGAGTTAAGTGCTAGGTTGGATCCAATATATGGATCAAGGTAATTTAATTATAGCTTAGCATCAAAAGACCTAATGTGTAGAAGTATTCAAAAGACTTTGGGAAGCAATCCAAAGGAAAACATGGTGCCACTATGCATCGTGCAGCCTACTAAAATGCGAAGCATTTAAAATCATAGGACAAAGATAGCACATGTCAATTCTCCAACGTAGCATTCATAACTTTAAGTGTGGCATTATAATATAATTACAGTGCTGAGCATATCCGCAATGCATGTTAACATCTAACAAAGCAAGCAATGTATGACATAGAGAAATACTAACAACAAGCATATTCAAAAACGACGCAAAGACTTCCTAACGTGTGGCATAGTATTTTTCCAACAAGGTATGCCAAACTCTAAGTGAGAATCCAAAGTGACAGTTAGGAAGCTACCCAAGTCTAAATCCAACTAGGCATAACAATTAAAAAATCAACATTTTCCGATTAGCTAAGCCACATAAGATTGGAGCACTCATAGACAAAGCATATGGCATTTTCTAACATGAAGAGACATCACTAGATAATTCTCCAAGACAACACACATGAAATGTCAGGAACACCCCAACAGTCATATATAACAGGGTGCATCCTATGAAAAAGGATAAAGGTATTGCACAAGCTATGAAATGGGAGTCTCCATATTTCATTGGAAGAGTTTCATCCAAGAGTGTATTTAAAATGCATTGCTACTTTTTAAAAAATTCTACTAGTGGCTTCTGTATCGAATAAGAATTTGTGCATATGACAAAGCCATATAAACTGAAGAAGCTAGGTGGGTAAACTGGAAGTATCCAAGATTCCATTGCACATTTTACATCCTGTTTCACTAGTTAGTTTTCTATGCTTTTTGCTTTGTGCATTGCATATCTTTTGACTTTTCAGTTATATGAGCATCATTCTTCACAATCCTCTATTTGATGATTTGCAGATGAAATTGGATATATAAATTCATTACTTGCACTAACTGTTCACATGTCATCAGGGTTTGCCTTTTCATAAAATTATTGCTTAAATGGATTTTCTATACCAGCTCACTTTACAATTCCATTTTTTTTTACCTTCACTCAACTTTTGTTCTCTACGATAAATTACAACAACATTTAAAATATAGAGGCAGGAACCTGACGCAAGATACCTACTTATAGAATATTTTTGGCCTTGTTAACTTAAAATCGCATGTATTAGTACCGACTATGATATGAAACAAATACCGGTGGGTTTGAATCCGGTGCAAAACAGCCTACAAATACACGCTTTGCAGAAAAAGGCCGAGCATAGCAGAGCCTCTCACATTTTATCTTAGATTTGTGTGTATACTTGATTCCTCCGCCATGGGATTTCCTATGGGTTTCCGTAACATTGCTATACCCAGAGGGCTGCTTTACTTAGCAGCAGCCATGGCTTTTATTCAGAATGGAATATGTTGCTTTCTTTCTGTTCTTGGCCTCAGCGAGCCCCCACAAGACGAGACCTATTTGTGGCAACAATTAGGGGAAATCTCCTCTGCCATTTCCTCAACATCAGGTGAGATGATAAAATATAGGTTGCCTGTCATTACATTCCGAAATGTTGCAGAGAAGCTGATTGAGATTGAGGAGGATTTTGTGTGCGCGGTCTGCTTGAGCTCTTTCGAAAAAAATGACGAAATCCGAGAGCTGTACAATTGCTGCCACATATTTCATAGAAATTGTTTGGATAAATGGATTGATAGCCATCAGGATACCTGCCCTTTCTGCAGATGTCCTCTGCTTCCCCCAACTCAAAGTGTTGATGCAGATCAACTCTATTGAAAATTATGTATGGCAGAGTAGCAACCCTCTAAACCTCTTAGTCATAATTCCTGTGGGTTACACTCTTCTATTTCTGTGCATTTCACTTTCTTAATAAACAGTGGAGACAGAAAATTAAATCTTAATTTTAGTTTTAAAAGTATAGTTTACGGATCTTATATTGAAATTTGGCTGTTATCATGAAGTTTTGAATGAATCATTGCCTCTTAAACTATCAAACGATAATTTTCACGTCACAGTTTTTCAATCTAAAAATGCTGAAAACAGGCCACAAGGCATCAATTTGCAGAAAACAGGTCTTCCGTAATTTCATCTATGGATGAAAGCATTGCAATTTGCTGTGTATAATTAAACAGCGAATACATATTTTTGAAAAGCTTAACAAGCCTTGTTTACTAAACATAGAGAATTTTGGTGTGAAAAAAACCCCAACTGGCGTGCTCGAATAATGATACGTTCATTCTACAGTAGGAAACACTGTTTGTTTTGTCAGTTTCTCAGGGAATAAATGCACTTTCCCATATAAAATGATATGATATGAAAGACGAGTCGTTTTTCCTAGGCCATCACTTTCAAATAATGGTAGTTTGATCATAAAGTAAGAAATACTGTTACTCTGATATTAAGGTAGGAAATAATGGTTTGTAAGGAAATAAATGCAGCCTCATATAAAAATCAGATTGGTTAAAGAGGATCAAATAATTTTTATATATTGGCAATCGTACCAAATGTGCAATGAGCACGCCGATAGATATTTTTAAGAAGTGTTGTTTTCTTAATAGGAGAAGAATAATAACATAAAAGTAATTTTGTCATTTAATTCCATTTCCAACCATCATTGAAAGGATGCATGTCAAAATTTACATCAAGGAGCAAATTTTGGGGCAACAAAAACAATGCAATGTACACAATTTGGAGTGGAGCACCTTCGAGCGCACAAATGGATGGGACCACTATGGAACTGGGGCTTCAAGAGCCTTGAGACGTGCCTCCTCCCTTTTCCTAAGAGATATGTGGGCATTGTCTTGCATGTGAGCATATCACTGGAGGGTGAAAGCGGGTGAAATGCATACATCTAGCAGTCGCCAGACATGGGAGACAAAAATGAAGAGCAAACTCTGGCGTTCTATAGGCCCAATATCTATCTTTACCTTGTCAAGTGTAAGTCCCTAGGCTTTATGGATGGTCAAAGCCCATGCCATTCTAAGGGGGAGCTATTGCCGAGAAGCACGAATCACTAGAGCAACCAGCTCTAGGCGTGGGCCATGTGAATCCCAAGGTGGTCCTGCATAGTTGTCAAACCTAACCACGACGGAGCTCAGTAGACCACGAGGATTGCTACCATCTGGTTAGACAATAGCTACAATAGTGCCCAATGTCGCATTAACAAGTCTAGTAGCCACCCACAAATTTGAAGTGAGCAAAACCTTTTGGTCAACACACAAAAGAATCATGGATGGCAATTGTGCATCCTCGAGGTTTGTAATAGATCTTCCCCTTGCTTGTTCAGCACTGCACCATGCAACAGGCACCCCCAACGACCTTAACATATGCTTGAGCTATGTTGAGAAACCAAGGCATTTGTTGGAACAAATGTATCGAGGAGTGGAATGTAGCAAGCTCATCAAGGCCAAGGAAAGTATATGTCTGTGACATTAGGAGTTCCCAATCAAGTAGTCATGGATCCGCATTTCTAAGATTAGCTAGAAGCTGTCAAAAGTAGATTTGTGTCTGGCCATCGCCTTCTTGATGGAAGACATGGTTCAATGTAATTACCATTTCAAAGGAACACCACAGGGTTGCCCCATACGAGTTGCTTGCATACACAGGAATGTCTCTAACAGGTGCTAACTGACCCAAATTACCAACAAGGATAATGGAACTGTTAGACTTAGGGCACACAACTGAGAGGGGGGGTGAATCAGTTGTGCAAAACTTTCTCAAATTAAACACTTAAATCTTCTTTAGTGATTAGCAGAATATTAATCATGAACCATAATGCATTCAAATCAAAAGAAAAAACATATCAACACATAAGACACCAAGATTTTGACGTGGAAAACCCGGTTAAGGGAAAAACCACGGGGTGATTAACCCAAGAATGTATTCTCTGTTAGAAGAATAGAAAGAACAAAATGGCACATGCCAATTAGGGTTCACTGCCCGAGCACACTGCTCACAAGAGGCTCACTGCCTACAAGAGACACACTGTCTACAAAGAAATAAGTATCACCTTCATGAACTGGAGAATAACATCTTCACCATGCTTGAATCAGTTCCATTTAAGCCCAATACTTCTACTCTGCTTTTCGCACTTCTCCTCGCTACCACACACTCATCACCACAAGACACATTTGAAAATGACTTCACAATCCCTTATTTATACAAGGCATCGACTTAGGAACAATCATCTAAGTTGGCAAACACCTACAAGAACATCCGCAAGACGTGTAATACATCCGGTCGGCCAGTCTCAAGAAGAACACCAATATCCGGTGGTTATTCTTCAAATGCAAACTCTAACTTCAATGCGGACCACCAACATGAACTGGACAAGATCCAACAATTATCATAACCTCCCCTGAATCATCAAGAACATCTGCACTTCATCAGCCTTCTAGAATTCTTCTCTCCTTCATCCGAAGCTTCAAGAACACAGTCTGTCATCATTGTCACAAAAGAATAGGCTCTTCCGGACCTTTAAACCACGAACCAATCTAGTTGATACTTCACATGGACGTCCTAAACACTCCCTCAAATCTGCAGAATGGGATAATGAATTTCGGGATCTCACTAGACCTATCTGTGACACTTTGTCACCTCTGAACACTTGCCGGAACTGGTTCTATTTGAGCGACCATAACTTCTTCAAATCTTCATGCGGACCTCTGAAAACTTGACTGGATAATCTCAAGACTTATATCTACAAACCCTTTAAACCGTATCCTCTGATCCTCAACCTATTGAGGACTTTTACCTTCTTGTCATCACTGTTCTTCACTGTTCTTGATTGAGACTAATTTTCTCAATATCCTCGGCACACAGCTCATCTAATCCTTATCATTAATGCAACATGAGTATGTTGATATCAATGACAACACCGGTTAGGCCCATACTTGCAACAATCTCCCCCTTTGTCATTGATGGCAACATATGATGTGAAAAACCATCAAGACAAGAACTTCTCCTTGCTGTCACAACTCCCCCTAACAGCAACAACTATTCACATGTCTTCTCTTCCTTTATTTCTCCCCCTTTGATCAGCAACCACTTGTTTTTCACATGTCTTCTCTCCCCCTTTGACATCAATGGCAAAGGGGCTCATACTTGCAACTTCATTACTTCATAACATACCAGCTGCTCCCCCTGAGTAGCAGCTCCCTATCATCAATCTGGGTCACAAGATATGACTGTGATATCCACCGGATTGATGCACATCAGTGCATCCTAGTTCATCACTGGAGGGGCAATAACCCCTAACTTCTCCCTAAGATACTCAAAAGAGTCCTTGGGAAGAGGTTTAGTAAAGATATCTGCAATCTGATCCTTGGAGGGCACATACTCCAATCTGACTTCATCCTTGTTCACTTGCTCTCTCAGAAAGTGAAACTTGATAGATATATGCTTAGTCTTAGAATACAACACTGGATTCTTAGAAATATTTATTGCACTTGAATTATCACCGAAAATTGTGATAGGCTCCTCATATTCTACTTTAATATCTCTTAGCATCTGCTTCATCCACAAAACTTGAGTGCAACTACCTGCTGCTGCAATGTATTCTGCTTCAGTTGTAGACAAGGATATTGCCTTGTGTTTCTTGCTTAGCCAAGAAACCAATCTTTTCCCCAAAAAGAATGCTCCACCACTGGTACTCTTCCTGTCATCCACATCTCCTGCCTAATCTACATCTGTATATGCATGAAGAGAAAAATTATGATCTCTACGATACCACAGACCATACTCAACTGTTCCTTTTAGGTACCTAAAAATCTTTTTGATTGCCATGACATGAGATTCTCTGGGATCAGCCTGGAATCTCGCAACAAGACCAATAGCCTGCATTATATCTGGTCTAGTTTGAGTGAGATACAATAATCTTCCAATCATTGATCTGTACTTTGTCTGATCTGCCTTACGGGAGTCATCATCTTTGCTCAACTTACATCTGGTTGCCATGGGAGTGTTCATTGGCTTTGAATCTTCCATTCTAAATTTCCTCAACAATTCTTTCACATATTTGGTATGAGAAATAAGGATTCCTTTTTTTGTCTGAGTAATTTGCAGACCCAAGAAGAAATTTATTTCACCGAGCATTGACATCTCAAACTCACTTTTCATTTGATTTGCAAAGGTTTTACACATACTGTCTCTTCCTCCAAAGATGATATCATCAACAAATAGTTCAACAATCAAGATGTTTTCATGGTCAATTTTAAAATATAAGTTACTGTCAGCAGTACCTTTGTTGAAACCAATCTTTAAAAGATGTTTGTCCAATCTTTCATACCATGCTATTAGGGCTTGCTTTAGTCCATACAGTGCCTTCTTTAATTTGCAAACCATATCACCATGCTCAGGTAATTGAAATCCATCCGGTTGTTCAATGTACACTTCTTCTAAGTCACCATTCAGGAAGACAGATTTGACATCCATCTGATACACCTTGAAATCCTTGAAGGCAGCAAATGCAAGAAATAATCTAACTGCTTCAATTCTTGCCACCGGAGCAAAGGTTTCTTTAAAATCAATTCCTTCTATTTGAGAGTAGCCTTTGTAGACCAATCTGACTTTATTTCTGATTACTTCACCAACTTCTTTTAGTTTGTTCCGGAAGACCCATTTGGTTCCAATCACATTCTTGTTTCTAGGTCTGTGAACAAAATCCCAAGTATGATTTTTCTCAGTTTGCATCAACTCTTCCTCCATTGCTTTGGTCCAGTTTTCATCATTGTAGGCTTCATTTATTGTCTTAAGTTCAATCTTTGAAATCAAACAATATTCATCTAAATTTTGAGCAATTTTCCTTCTAGTTTGCACACCTTTGCTTTTGTCACCTATGATCTGATCTTCAAAGTGGTTTAGTCTTACATACCTCAGAACTTTAGGAGTTTCTTGCACTTCTGCTTCTTGATCAGGCTCATTTAGACCTATCTCTTCTTCCTGATTTACCGGATCAGTCTGAATTTGACTTTCAGAAAAGGATTGAGCTCCTTGAACCAGAACACCATTCTGATCATCTTCATCATATTCATAAAACCTTGAGGGTTTCTCTATTCCCTCATCAACCTTCACATTTGTACTTTCTATCATCTTTCTTAGTCTCTTGTTATAACATCGGTATGCTTTGCTTTGAGTAGAGTAACCCAAGAATATTCCTTCATCACTTCTAGCATCAAACTTGCCTAAATCTTCATCTCTTTTGATATAACATTTGCTACCAAAGACTCTGAAATATCTTACAGTAGGAGTAATGCCAAACCAGAGTTCATAAGGGGTCTTACCGGTATTGCTTTTGATTTGAATTCGATTAAGAGTATAGACTGTAGTGCTGACAGCTTCTCTCCAATAGATTTGAGGAACATTTGCTTCTATCATCATGGTCCTAGATGCTTCCTGGATGGTCCAGTTCTTTCTTTCCAATACTCCATTCTGCTATGGAGTCCTCGGAGTAGACAACTGCCTCTTAATTCCATGTTTCTCACAGAATTCTATGAACTCACCGGATGTGAATTCTCCACCTCTATCAGACCTCAGACATTTCAACTTTATTCCTGTTTCATTCTCTACCATAGCCTTGAATATTTTGAATTTCTCAAGAGCTTCTGATTTCTCCTTTAGAAAGGTTACCCACATCATCCGGGAATAGTCATCTATTAACAGCATGAAGTATATATCACCTTGAATACTTCTAGTTCTTGCCAGACCACAAAGATCAGTGTGAACTAAGTCCAATAATCTAGTAGAAGACAGTTCCTTGCTTTTGAATGTGACTTTGCTCAGCTTACCCAACTGACATTCCTTGCACAAGTTGTTAGTAGGTTTCACCAATTTTGGGAGATCTCTTACAACCTGAGTATTTCTTATCTTGATGATATTATCAAAATTCACATGACACATCCTTCTATGCCATAACCAACTCTGATCAACTTGAATAAATAAGCAGCTTTTACCAGTACCAACCAAGTGGAAGATATTACCTTTAGTTTGAGCACCGGATGCAATCTCTGTTCCAAATCTTTCAAAGATTTTGCATTGTCCATCCTTGAATTAGAGATCATAGCCTTTGTCCACCAACTGTCCAACACTGAGAAGATTGTGTTTCAAACCTTCAACATACAGTACATTACCAGTTTTGTTTCTTCCATCAAAAGAAATAGTTCCTCTTCCTTTGATTCTACTAGCGGAATTATCACCAAACTTCACCACTCCTCCTTCATACCTTTCCAAGTCTATGAACTTTTTTTTGTCACCTGTCATGTGGTGAGAGAAACCACTGTCAATGACCCAATTATTCTTTTCTTCAACTTGGGCAGCCAGAGCTCTTTCTACAACTTTATGATTGATAGATACAGAGGATATTGGTTCTTCTTCCTTGATGGCAATAAACACCCATTCACTTCTAGATTTGTTTCCTGTCTCTGATTCATCATCTGTTACTCCTTCATTATCATCTTCTTCATGAACATAGTAACAATTCTTTTGGAACCTTCATCTGTTAGGATTTGGCTTTGAAAATCTTTCCGGACATCTTGAGGCAAAATGACCAATCTTATTGCAGTTAAAACACTTAAAAGGCACTTTTCCTTCATACTTACCGGATTCTCTTGGCAGTCTCTTTGCAATGAGGGCTTCAAGTTGAGCAGTTTCTATTTCTTCTTCTTCCAGGTCTTTTCTTATTTTTTCATACCATGACAGTTTCCTTGATGAGTTCTCTCCTGGATCAAATCCTTGTTTACCTTTCAGAGAGGCACTGGCTTTGAATGCAGATTCAATTTTGGGGGATCATCTCCAAACTCGGTCATTTCAAAAGCAGCCAGTTTGCCAGCCAATTGGTCTCTTGTGACAGTTGTATGGGCTCTGAATTCATCAATGGCAGCAACCTTGATTTTGTAAGAGGCAGGAAGGGATCTGAGAATTTTACCAACAATCTCATTTTCATCCAAGACTCCACCAAAATTTTTAATTCCACAAACTAGCTCATTCACTCTTGGCATAAAAGTGGTAATATTTTCATCATCTCTCATCTTCAGTTTTTCAAATTTCCCTTTTAGACTTTGTAACCTTGCACATTTAACATACTCGTCTCCTTCATGCAAAAGTTTCAGTTTAATCCAGATCTCATAGGTAGTTGGTAGGTCAATAACATTTGAGACATCTGAGTCAGTTAATGCACTTAGAAGAGCCTCTTTGGTCTGCAGATTGTTTTCAACATCTGTGATTTCATTTAGGGTTGTCGGACCACCCTGTGGAGGTACATACGCTTTTGTGATCATGGACCAGTACGCCATTCCCATACACTGCAAGTGACATTTCATGTGACCTTTCCAAAGAGCAAAGTTGGTTCCATCAAACTTCAGACTATCCTTCTTGTATGACAACATCCTGGATCTCCTCAAGCGGTTAAGCTCCTTTTAGAGGAACTTAGCTCTGATACCAATTGTTAGACTTAGGGCACACAACTGAGAGGGGGGGTGAATCAGTTTTGCAAAACTTTCTTAAATTAAACACTTAAATCTTCTTTAGTGATTAGTAGAATATTAATCATGAACCATAATGCATTCAAATCAAAAGCAGAAACATATCAACACATTAGACACCAAGATTTTGACGTGGAAAATCCAGTTAAAGGAAAAACCACGGGGTGATTAACCTAAGAATGTATTCTCTGTTAGAAGAATAGAAAGAATAAAATGGCACATGCCAATTAGGGCTCACTGCCCGAGCACATTGCTCACAAGAGGCTCACTGCTTACAAGAGACACACTGTCTACAAAGAAATAAGTATCACCTTCATGAACAGGAGAATAGCATCTTCACCATGCTTGAATCAGTTCCATTTAAGCCCAATACTTCTGCTTTGTTTTTCGCACTTCTCCTCGCTACCACACACTCATCACCACAAGACACATTTGAAAATGACTTCACAATCCCTTATTTATACAAGGCATCAACTTAGGAACAATCATCTAAGTCGGCAAACACCTACAAGAACATCCGCAAGACGTGTAATACATCCGGTCAGCCAGTCTCAAGAAGAACACCAATATCCGGTGGTTATTCTTCAAATGCAAACTCTAACTTCAATGCGGACCACCAACATGAACTGGACAAGATCCAACGATTATCATAACCTCCCTTGAATCATCAAGAACATCCACACTTCATTAGCCTTCTAGAATTCTTCTCTCCTTCATCCAGAGCTTCAAGAACATAGTCTGTCATCACTGTCACAAATGAATAGGCTCTTTCAGACCTTCAAACCATGAACCAATCTAGTTGATACTTCACAGGGACGTCCTAAACACTCCCTCAAATCTGTAGAATAGGATAATGAATTTCTAGATCTCACTGGACCTATCTGTGACACTCTGTCACCTCTGAACACCTGCGGAACCGGTTCTACTTGAGTGACCATAACTTCTTCAGGTCTTCATGCGGACCTCTAAAAACTTGACTGGAGAATCTCAAGACTTATATCTACAAACCCTTTAAACTGCATCCTTTGATCCTTAACCTATTGAGGACTTTTACCTTCTTGTCATCACTGTTCTTCACTGTTCCTAATTGAGACTAATTTTCTCAATATCCTCAGTACACAGCTCATCTAATCCTTCTCATTAATGCAACATGAGTATGTTGACATCAATGACAACACCGGTTAGGCCCATACTTGCAACAGGAACCTCTACTAGAAAGGGAGCTTGGCTACACATTAGGAATGCTTCATACAAATGCCTATCAATACAAGACAGAAGCCTTGGCCTAATGAATCTCATTTCATCAATTAAAATGTATTGAACAAAATACATGCTATCCTAAAATGTTGCCAATGCTTACCCTTCAAGCAAGTTCATCTCTTTCAATGGTATCCAGAGGGTGGCATGGATCGTGGATGCATTGATATTGAATGCTACAACTCCAATTGAAGAAAGAAACAACAATGATGACTGAGACATGGGAACAACATGAGAAAGTGCATCCCTCAATATATGAATTAACTATGACTTTCCAATACCAATAGTGCCTTGTACAATCATCTTAAGCGGAGACTTAATTCCTATCCTCTAGAAATGTGACAAAACAATATCAAACACAACACATTTCCCCACAGATAGGCTACCTAAACTAGGATGGTAGGTTGTCCCCCTATTTTATGCAAGATGGTAGGTTGTTCAGCTAGCATCAATGAAATCAATTGCAACAAATTGTAGGCTCTGAGGGATTATACAACTATTCCAATTATGGGCAATATCAAAGTCACACCTTCCAAGCAAGTCAAGTTTATCAAAGACAATATCAGTGCTTAGGTATAGGGAAGAAAGAAGTTGCCACTCTTCAACCGTGTCCACACTCAATGCATCTCTTTCACCAAGGGGCCCCTCATCATCAGAACTAGATGAACAATCTAGATGTCTATGGGAAACATGCCATGCATTGTAAGTCCCTTCTTGCTACTCCCAACTCTCCATAATCTCATTTGCAGATGAGCCAATGTCATCTGCAATGGATTGAAATTATTTATACAAAAGAAGCTCACTCCAATAGAAGGAAACAAAAGCTTCAGAACCCCTAGTAGGAATGTTTGTGAAGTGAGGCTTCACTTGTAAAATTGCAACAATAGGGTGCCTCATCCATTGATTATTTGTACACAAAGCTCTAAACATCTAGTTCTTTACAACCTCAATCAATATCACTGATTTCAAAGTTACTGGGTAGGCCATGTATGTAGAAATAAATGTTGAAGTGCCAACACTATCTTTATCAGAAGGATTGACTCAATAGAAATGCTGCCTATTCACATTCAAGGAGACAAAGGGCCTACTACAAGCAACAAGTGGAATTTTTAACAGTAAGTGACAACACTCCTAGGAACTGATATCATTGTCAACTACGGTCTCTATCAATGCAAACACCTCATCCATATTCAACTTGGTGGTAGTGCTTCCAATGGCCATAACAAGGTGGTCCCAAGAATCTGATAAAGAACATAGCAAATTCATACAATGATCCTCCTCCTCCATTTTTATTCCCATAGATTTGAGCTATGAAACTATCATATTGAAGGCATTCATATGATCGGCTATGGATGCACCATCCTCCATTCTAAGGGTGTACAACTTATTTCTTAGAAAGAGTTTGTTAACTAGATATTTAGCTTGATACAAATCTCCTAATTTCTTCCAAATATTCGTTGTGATGGTTTCCTCAATAACATTCAATAGCACGAAATCTGCCAAAGAGAGTTTAATAAGACCCTTCACCTTTCTAGCCATCAAGTCTCAGTCTTCTTGTTTCATCACAATAGGGTTCGTACCAGATATTACAGCCTATAAATATTTTTCTATCAAAAAATCTTTCATTCTGAGTTTCCACAACTCAAAATTAGTCCAACACCAGTAAACTTCTCCATCTCTATTCTGGACATGCTTGTCATCTATTCCTGCAATAAGATCAAAACCCTCTCTGCACAAGCTCTTACTCAAATGAAGATTGGTACAAAAACCCTCTACCCAACACCTAGAATCCAAGGTGATCAATCTTTGATACCAAATGAAAGGAAGCAAGGTACATGGAAAGGTTTCCTACACTAATCTTTAGAGGAGAGCATTGTGCAAATTTTTAATCTTTACTATTACAAAAAGTAGAAACACATATAAAAATAAAATAAATAATATAACATAACAAAGGTGTCCGTGGGGAAAACTCTTTAAGGAGAAAAGTCCCCTCACTCCAAAGCAACCCAATGTATTATTCAATAAACAACAAGTTACAATACAATAGCAAAGAAAGCCTTTATACATCTATCACCAACATTCAACTTTGAAGTGACTTTGGTAGCATTACAGTACCTCCAAATTAAATCATACAAACTACAACTCCAAGCACCAATAAATAGAAAAGAGTTCAAACTAGAAACTATACAAGGTTTTTGAAAACCATTAGCAAATACCATAGGAGGTATGGCACCCAAACCAAGACACCAAATTCCAATGCCCTCCTTGGTAAAAGATCCTCCAAGCTATGTTTAGCATATTCTCTTTCACTTTATATTGTCATAAACTATCATATTTGGCCACCTGAACTTGGGTACCCCAATTTGTCCTCATTCAACCCATTCAAAGATGTTCCATGACAAGTGTCCAATCCTACCATAATGTTGGTCAAGATTCCAATGTAACCTCCCTCTTACATGTTCTTACATGTCATATTCATAATGATCTTACAACTCCACAAGATGATGACACATGGCCAAACTATGCCACCTTAAAGGGGGACACCTACCTCCTCATGTAAGGACAAAGTCCACTAAAGACAAATTCCATGTCACCTCCAAATGGGATGCCAACTCTCCCACAAGAAGACAAAATATACAAAAGATGAAATAGTGAATGCATACAAATGTATTAAAAAAATGAATACTAGGAATGCAAGGTTGAGACACCTTTTTCCAACATATTTATTCTTTCTAGTTTCAGCAAGTCTAGAGAATTTTTTTCATTTCAAACAAAGAAGGATCCTTATTCCGTGTCTCTTGAAATAGAAACAAAATCTTCTCACATAAGTTAGAAGTCTTAAAAACTCTCTTGATAAAAAATAATGTTGCACAAAAATAACTAGTAATGATTATATAGACCAAATGACAAGACTATGTTGTGATGATTATGAATTACATTTCAGTGTGGCCCATGTTAACAAATCTTAACAATTTATTAGAAGCTCGCCCCACACCATGTTAAAGGTAGCACATTACCTTACCCAGGATTTACCAAAGGAAAACATAAAAGACCAAAAGAATACTACCCTATTCATAGTAACCAAGATATAAAAAACTTTTAATTAAGAAAATTAAAATCATGCTCTACTTTCAATAGTGTTATTCAATTCTCACAATTCCATAAATGGATATGGTGTTGTCCCTCACCATTTAGAAACAAGAGAGAGCAATGAAGATATAAATATTATTGAAAGTAGTCAGTCATTGTTGAATGAGTATTGGTCAAGCCAATTCACGGGAAACATAAATATAAAGCACTAATTCACCCATATTAATAGTAAAGACAATAAGAAGCTTTTAAATAACATTACAAATTTTATAATTTACAACTTGTACAACTCTCTAATATGACCAATACATAAGTCATGTTTTATAAAAAATGAATTTTCAAAAGGGAGTGTATAAAAATTTCAATGCAATTTAAAATTCATGTAAATATCCATTATGATCTATCATATACACTAGGGAAAAGGGGCCAGTAGCCGGCCACCCTAACTTTGCGCACGTTAAACTCATAACTAGACATATCGGATTTCAACGATTTTTTTTTGTTTATCCGTATGCGATCGAAGAGCTTAAAGCTATTCTTTAACCTTGTGGGCACTTATACATTTCACTCTAGGACGCGTTATGTGCACATGGGTTGAAAAAGTGTCATTTCAACATGTCGCCCCATACATGCACAACGATGTGCCAATAACCGCTCGTGTTTGTCAAGCTCATAGCTAGACATATCGGATTTCGACAATTTTTTTTGGGTTTCTCTGTATGCGATAGAAGAGCTTAAAGCTATTCTTTCAGCTTGTGGGCACTTATACATTTCACTCTAGGATGCATTATGTGCACATGGGTTGAAAAAGTGTGATTTCAACATGTTGCCCCATACGTGGAGTTGTGAACATGTATTGGTGCATTTGTGTTAATTTATTAGGTTGGTATTTTATATGTATTGGTTCTTTTTAAAAATTTAATTGGGAGGTCAAGTGCACAATAACATAGCGGTTATTGGGGCGTGGGTGGCAACTAGCCCCTTTCCCTAATTCATGGCTTAAAAACATTTTCTAAAAAAAATAGTGTAATCATGGAATGGAAAATAATGTGGTTTATATATATACAGGGATATGCATAGATAAATAAAATATTGTCTTAATGCAAATACAATTTAATATATGCACATTGCATATCACATATATATATTAAAGATGAAAGAAAAATCTAGAGCAAGATGTAACTATATCATTAACTATTTAAAAGAACTATATGCTTGTCCACAACCTTTCACCAATAAATATTTGTATATGTATTTTAACTAAATAAGAAATGTCAAGTAGAAGTGAGTGTAGGCAAGGATAAGCATGCATTTTTTTTTTTATATTGAATGAAGCAGAACAAATACAGAAATAGTTACACAAGAGTCAAAAAGAACCATAATAAGGATAAGCATGCATTTTTTTTTTATATTGAGAGTAGGCAAGGATAAGCATGCATTTGAAGGAGATGTACATTTTGTTGTTATAGGGACTATTAGGTAGTCATGTGGATATGTAACTTGAACCCATTTGACTCTTGTGTCTTTTTCAAAAAGGATGGAATTTTTAAGATATACATGTTATTTATTTTCAAAATCTCTTATAATTTGTGAAGTGCCCAGATAGATGTAACATGTTCATATGTAGTGGCATCTTATCAAATTTTTACTACTATATTTTTTTAACTACTAATTCCTTTAATATATTTAATTGGTGTCCTAAGTGCGCAACACCATTGCAACTATTAAAACAACACCACTACAACTATTAATGCGCCTCCAAAACACCATTCACTAGGCACATGGCAAGATCACATAATCACATAGATACAAGCAATCCACAGGGTGGTGGTGAGTTAGAGGATCAAATAATTGCTATACTCAATGTTGTATACCCCCTTTTAAGCTCTTTGAAATGCTCTCCTTAAAAATTGACCCTCCTCCGCAAGGTTTTGATAATTAGCAACGATCAAATATCAATGAAAGTATGTCAAACGAATTGGCCGCTTATCTTGGCTCTCATCACTGGTGTGCCTTTGAACGGGCCCTTCCATTTCTTGTGCACATCAACATAGGAGGACCGCATTGATGGTTTAGAAAGAGGGCCCCACAAATTTTCATGGAGCAGAAAAGTAGGTAAGAAAGAGGGTCTTTTGTTTATGAGAAAAAAACATGACATGTTTTAATACCTAGGCTATGTAAAAGATTACATTAATGCTCAATTAATGTCAGCTCTATGCATGGATATTGATATGTTTGGCTGCACAACACAATGACATTGACAACTTTATGTAATTGGAAATCAATGGTAAGATAGTAAAAAAGTGTTGCTGGTGTAATCTTAGATTGATTATTCTTCTGTAAATCTGTATTGTTCAATTTAAATTAGTATTCAAGCATGTAAGAGCTTTGGTGGCTACGGATACATCCATGTAAAATATACATGAACAAACCATGGGAGGACAATGTTATATGGCTTTTGTTGATATAGTAATTAAGGTATGGGTAACATCATTATACGTTGTGCTATGTGTATAGAAATGTTGATCATATGTAGCAAAGACTATTTAAGTTTGGGCTTGGCCCTTTATTAGTACCTGCCTTCGCATGGGTACTAATGCATTCGATATGCAAGAACTGTTGTATTAGTCTTCTAAATTATTGACCAATCATATTCTTTTATTTTTCCGAGGACTATAGTTTGCAAAGTTTTCAAAAAAATTGATTGGTTGTGAGATTTCACCTCTAATTGCTGCCTTCACGTGAATCGAAGCAAACATTTAATATTGAAGTTAACATCAACCATACCAAAATTAAATGAAACCAATGTAGTCCATACCTAAAATCAATTCTTGAAACAAATATAGTCTATACGTGTCAAAGACCCATACCCAAAAAATAAAATCAATGTTTGCAAAATGAAACTATGACTTTATAGTGCATATCTAAATCACATCAATTGAATAAATAAAATCAATGTTTGCAAAATGAAACTATGACTTTATAGTGCATATTTAAATCACATCAATTGAATATCTTTATAGTGCATATTTAAATCACATCAATTGAATATCTTGTACCGACAATTATTTCAATTTGATTTTTCAGATATGCAAAATCAATTGAAATCAAAACAATCTTCCAAAATCAAATAATATTAATTAGGAATAAGGATTTGACATCTATATTAAAAGATCGGACAATTTCTACGTAGATTTTGTCTTATCATCCCTGCAGTAGATGTAGATTGGCTACAGTTCTTACGGCCTCTATTGATTGCCTTTACTGCGTTTGAATGACTCGTTAGTTTGCTCCATTGTGCGATGATGCAATTCCATCAAAACACAGCGCCTGCATAGGCTGTGAGTTGGGCTTCCCAATCTCAAGAAATCTTATCTAGAATAGTAAGCTTTCGTTTCCATATGGGGACTAAATGCCATCTTCTTCCTCAAACGCGCTCTCGGTCCACTGGTCTGTATTTGAAGCATTCCCGCTATCATTACTCTCTCTTTGTATGCCATGAACTTCTAACACGCCACATTATTTGAAGAGGGTTTCTGAAGATTTAAAGACCATGGAATTGTTTCCGCAACACGCCACAGGATTTCAATCGGATAGCAAGGACAGCCTTTCTGAAGCTGCTGCTGCAGTGAATTTCAAGCCTCTTACCAAACCATCGTCTCCTCAGCTAACCATTTTGTACAATGGAGCAATAAATGTCTACGGCAACGTTTCTTCTGATGAAGTAAGAAGTATTCTTAACCTTGAGATTTACATCGCCGAGTTTAATTTGCCTTTCAACATGGAACTCATAGTTTGATTGATTAACAGGCAAAGGCTATAATGATGATGACAGCGGGTAACAGAAATACTCCCAACATTTCAAATTGTCTAGCTTTTTCAAGAGGATTAAGAGAAAGTGTTTCCAATCCAGAAAAATCCACAAACGGTGCAAAGCAAAGACAACCTATTGGCATACCACATTGGAGTAAGTGCTCGAATTGAGAATGTAACATTGTTTTCAATGTAATAACAAGGGAACGACTGTTATGCAGAACTTCCAATAGCGAAGAAAAAATCCCTTCAACGCTTTCTCCACAAATGGAAGGCCAGGTAGCTTGAGCTTCTTGCTTGATTTGCGACGGAGATTGATAGACAAACATTCTTGCTTCATATGTTTTGCTATGGCTAATGTATCTGATAAGATCTCTCAAGGCCCGTGCCTACAGTGTAATCTTCTTCCCCAAATATGTGTTTAGCAGCTAGCTGATTTAATAGACATTAGTCTTTAAATGCATCACTTTTCTCCTAGAGCAGTTAAAAAGCTAGATCTTGACCAATAAATACTCTTATGGCCTTATAGCTGATTTCAGTAACCCATAATTAAGTGTGTATGAAATCATCATTGCTAAATTAAATTTTGAAGAGATGACTATTTAAAGTTAGTTATGATATGCAGGTCATAATAACACAAGGATGCAGCCATGTTTTGGTCAGATCCCACATGCTCTGAACAATGTGGTGGCATCATACATGACTTTTTCAACTCAGGCATCCTAATAAAGAAAGAAAATACAGAAAGAAAGAAGTGGTCAGATCCAGGGAGTAAAATTCCTCTATTTTCCTTGAAATCACAATTAAACATCCTATTAACCTGCCTCATATAAACTGTCAAAGTCTGCAATCGAGCAATCAAACAAAACTTTGGGAATTTTACTAAGCCTCTCCAGAAGAAGAGATCCCAGCCCTGATCCGGTCCCGCTTCTGTACTCCTAGGTTGATTCGTTCCTTTCTAATCATCTGGACTAGGACATCATAGTCTAAGCTGACCCGTGAATGTAGATGCCAAGAAATTACTGATTCCGTTAAGGGAATTAAATAGGCATAAATGCCTGTAGTGACCGGATGCATGGGAAGCTTTATGTTTCGAGCGACACCTTCAGAAACCATAGGCATTGAAAATAACTGGTTTTGAACTATAGTCATCATCAAGGTTTCCTTTCTAAGAATGTTTAGATTAGATGCAGAGTTAAATAATCAATATTCTTTTTACCCTTGATTAGAGGGAGCAAAATGTTGTATAGCATCTCATCTTTCATCTCTCCTAAAATGTTGTATGGTATTACATTACAATGAACAATAATCTATGGACAATTTGAATCTTGTTCTAGTATGTAATTAAGAAACAATTATCACTCTAGCTGACGGTCTGTACTCTAGTGCTAAGTTGGGGTGTGAACATAGTTCAATCAAGCCAAAACTAAATGTGGATGATAGATGTATCCCAACAAATGATTCCACATCTGTCATCCATTTTAACCAAGTAAGCAAGGGATAAATTCTCAGAAATGATTCTCTAGATTAATCTGACACCCATGCTTATAATTAACCATAATTACATTAATCTTCAGGAAAATCAATACCCTAAGTTTCTAAAATGTATTCTATTACAATTTCTCAATCTTATACATTCATACTTGAGAATCTTACTACACTACAAACACAAAAAAATCAAATGGCAGGTACTAGCCACTACGTGGCACTTGTTATGTTATACCCTTTATTTTGGACTTTGTCCCATGTGGGTGTGCCTCTATGAAATTTTTTGTGAATATATATATATAGAATGAAAGATAGGTCAAACTCATTCAAGAGTTTATTAAATATTTTTATACATCTGTTTAATTAATTAATTAATATAAAGATAATTATTTTGTATATTAATTAATTAAATATCTTTATAATATGTCATATGCATATTTATATTATAAGGCCTATATTTTAAATTTAAAACTTTATATATATTATTTTAGATTCACCTATAAAAGTGTGGCCCCTAATTAACATTATGCTCTAACATTAGTTAATCTAGGCTGATTTGTGTTTAATTTATTGCATTTACTTTATTTATTTATAATTAGCCTATGTTAACAATAAGGAAAGTTATGTCCCTTCACAAATATTAAACCAATATTAAACTAGGTATAGTGAAAATTTAAAATTGTTAAATAATACCACACAAGTATAATGTAAAGTTATAATTAAGCTCGAACATGCTTCTAGATAAGAGGCACAAATAATTGGTGTACATGATGTTGTGTGTGCACTCCAAGTTCTTTGGAAGAAATCTAGCCCTTGCATTGCCTGGTTATTTAAGCCTATTTAGTGAATACCCCTCTCTACAACACCAACATAGGGAGTGTGGAAAGCCAATGTCTATCTAGCATGTTTGATGCACTTTTCTTAAAATAATAATTAACTAGGGGTCATTAGACACATAGACTCATTGCACCACCTGAACTTATTTGTGCTCATGGTTTTTGTCTATGAATATGCAACATTCGTCAAAGTGTCAACCTTCTCTAGCATCACCCTCCCATCCTCTACCATATTATGAACAAAATGGTACTAAATATCAATGTGCTTCATCCTCACATGAAAAGTTAGGTGCTTTTCCAGACATATGACACTCTAATTGTCACATAAAACTATAATAGAACCTACATCTACCCCAACATTAGAACATAATATTTTAAGCTAGATGGCTTCCTTACAAGCATGAGGAGTTTCCATATACTTTGCTTCTATAGTGGACGAAGTGACCATAGCCTACCGCTTACTCATCCAACTTATAGCACCACTAAACATAGTGAGAACATATCCACTGGTGGATCTCCTACTGTTAACATCTCTAGCCCAATCCAAATCCACATATCCATGAATACACACTAACTACCAAGCCCCTATAGGATAACCATGATAAAAAATGGAATACTTAGAAGTACCCTACAAATACATGAAGATCCTCTTTACTGCATTCTAATGTACTCATCTAGGATTAGCCATGAATCAACTCAAGACTTCCACTACTTGAGTAATGTCTAGTCTTGTGCAGACCATAGCATATATCAAACTTCTAACTAGACTAGCATGAGCTACTCTTCTCATATCATCCATCTCACTAGGAGAAGTCAAACACTGCTCAATCGTTAACTTTGTCCCCATTGTAATAGGAACACATGAAATCCTACAAGATGACTTGATGAATCTCTCCAACAATGAATTCACATACTTACTCTAGCCCTACCAAAGTTTTCCATTAGCTCTATCTCTTTTCACCTCCATCCCCAAGATGTACCTGGCTGCTCCTAAGTATTTCATCTCAAATTATGATGAAAGGTGAGACTTCAACTCATAAATCAAACCCTTCCCATTACTAAAAATTAACATATCATCAACATATAATGTGATAATGAGTAAATGATCATCATCCATCTTGTAATAGATGTAATGATCCAATTTGGATCTCAAAAATCTCAAACCCAATGCAAAAGAATTAAACTTTTGGTACCACATCCTAGGAGATTACTTAATACCATACAAAGATTTCTTCAACTTACAAACCAAATGCTCTTTAACTTTTTCAATGTAGTTCTCTAGCTATGACATAAATATCTTCCTCCAAATCACCATGGAGGAAAATTATCTTCGCATCCATCTACTCAACCTCAATATCATGTGTTGTACCAATAGATAATAAGAAATTAATGGATGAGCTTAGTAACTAGGGAGAAAATCTCATCATAATCAATTCCCTCAACTTGGGAATATCCGTTTGCAACTAATCTCACCTTGTACTTCTCAACACTACCATATAAACCAATTTTCTTCTTGTACACACATTTTCATCCAATGGGTTTATGTTCATTAGGTAAAGGTACCATATCCCATGTATCATTTTTCTTTAACACAACCATTTCTTCATATGGCCATTTTCCATAAATATACATCATTCATACCCATATCCTCCTGTACATTCCTAAGCTCATCGATGTTAGTAATTAGAGAAAAAATACATCTCCAATCAAGAGTATACCAGTTGGGTTGTTGTCTAACTTGAGTGGACCTCCTGAATGGCTAAGTTGGAGGTTATAGATCTCTTCCTCTTAACTCTCTAAAATATCTAAGCTCTCATCTTCTTCAAATCCTTCATGGCCTTCTAGTTTAACTTTCTCGATCTTTGGGGGTAGTTGAAATACATATTTATTTTCAACTATCTTTTCTAGCTACAATAACATGGAAGAAGGCTTAACTTCTCTAAAAATAACACTTCTTCTATACAAAACTCACTCAACCAAAGGATTCCAAAGCTTGTACCCTTTCACACCAATACCATAATGGATGAAGACACATTTACAATATTGTTCTCCAACTTTGACCTCTTCTCCCTAAGCACATGTTCATATGCCTCACAACCAAAGACTCTACGATGTCTCAATCAGTGATCTTTTCCCAACCACACCTCCATATGTGTCTTTTCAATGAGAGTTGATGTAGGAGGATTATTAACCAAGTAACAAGCTATATCAACTACCTTCATCTAGAACTTTTGTTCCAATATGACCCCACTAAGCATATTCCTAGCCCTCTCTATCAGTGTCCAGTTCATTCTTTCTATAACTCCATTCTATTGATGGGTATACAAATTTGTCTTATGCCTTTCTATTCCTTGATCCTAATAGAAGTTGTTGAATTTTGTGGAACAAAACTCACCACCATTATCAATCCTCAAAATCTTAATATTTTTATCATTTTAATTTTCAACAAGATACTTAAACTTTTTAAACTGACTAAAGACTTCAAATTTACTCCTAAGGAAATATACTCATTTCCTTCTACTATAGTCATCAATTAAAGATACATAATAAACATATTTTGTTCAACAAAAAGCAACATTAACAATACCAAAAACATCATAATGGATCAAGTCAATACCCTAGAATATTTATGAGAACTAGAATAAAATTAAACATGGCTTTGTTTTCCATAAATGCAGTGTTCGTAAAAATCAAACTCAAGGTTACAATAATTAAACCCCTCAACAAGGTTTTTATTTTTCATAGTCTATAGACCCTTATCACCTATGTGACCAAGCCTCTAGTGCCACAACAATGTTTTCTTTTCTCATAATTTTGTCTCCAAAGCATGAGCACCCTTAGGTACCAAAGAATCATGACCATTAGAAGTGGATGCAATACTCCTCTTTGTTGTCGGTTCCAATGGTGAAGGTGAAGATTCTATAGATCTCTTCACTACAAGAATGGAAGAAATAATACACTAAACTGTGTGTGCATCTAGATAAAATAGAGTGCCAATACAAACACCCTCAGCAAGCAAGATTGCTCCTTTGACGATCTTGCACCCTCCACTTGAGAAAATAACTTGCACACCCACATCATTCAATTTACTTATATAAAGTAGGTTCCTTTCCAAACTAGGGATATGTAAAACACCATTGATCCCCTTCACTCATCCATTAGGGAATTGTATTGCAACTCTTACATGACCAACAATCTTTATGTGAGAATGATCTCCAAGGTACACCTTCCCACCATCAAATTATTTGTATTGTGTAAACTAACCCTAATGTGAGTGTTGTTATATGGAGCCTAATCAGACTCGGAGGTTAAATTTTCCCCACTTTTATCGGCATGGTTTCCCCCCAAAAGATAGGTCACACTCATTCAAGAGTTTATTAAACATTTTATACGATATTTGTTTAATTAATTAATTAAGATAAAGATGATTAGTTTGTATATTAATTAATTAAATATCTTTATAATAGGTCATGTGCATATTTATATCATAAGGGTTATATCTTATATTTAAAACTTTATAAGTATTATTTTAGATTTACTTATAAAAGTGTGAGAGTGTGGCCCCCTAATTAACATTATGCTCTAACATTAGTTAATCTAGGTTGATTTGTGTTTAATTTGTTGCATTTTACTTTATTTTTTAATTAGCCTAAGTTAACAATAAGGAAAGTTATGTCCCTTCAATATTAAACTAGGTATAGTGAAATTTTAAAATTATTAAATAGTACCACACAAGTACAATGTAAAGTCATAATTAAGCTCGAGTGTGCTTCTAGATAAGAGGCACAAATAATTGGTGTACATGATGTTGTGCATGCACTCCAAGTTTTTTGGAAGAAATCTAGCTCTTCCATTACCTAGTTATTTAAGTTGTTTTAGTGAATGCCCTTCTCTACAACATTGTCAAATAGAAAAGAGAGACCAAATCACTATTCAACTAGCTAGGTCGATCCTTTCAATCAAACATTGGAACACAAGCCACTAACGGCTTCAAGCTAAGGTTGTTGTCCCTTAGGAAGATCCTTGTTGGGTTGGTGAGATCTCTGTCGCTTTGTTGTAATAAAAAATCTTGAGGCAATTAGGCTAGATCTAGGGTTTATATGATGAAATACACTAAAATAGAAGTTACTGACCTGTTAGAACTAAAAACCCAGAAATCGGGACCTGAAATGAGCAAAGCAGAATTGTCGGGGACCACTGCTAGAAACAAGGGCAAGATCTGAAGGACTAGGGCACCCAACTACTAGTGTCATAGAGTTTCAAGTTGTCTGAAGTCTAAAACCTTTTTGATACCTATACTTTCATCTTTTGTCACCCGTTTTTGTCAGGAACTTTGTCTTTGACTTGCACACTTTTTCAACAATTGAACTATCATACTCATTTTCAAATTCTCTTCTATATGAAAACAAAATAACGATCGAGGGTTTCCCCTTGACATGCAAGATTTGGCATACACTTACTACAACCTAAGCAAAGTTGTCATCATTAAACTGGTTTTACCCCATGGTTTAAAGAGTCATTTTACTCTTCCAATAAATATAAATATTTTTCTCCCAAAAGAAAGATGTTATCTTTCATAAAGACTCAAGTGTTTCTTTTCCTCTTAAATGTCTCGAATGTCTCAATGGCTTAGACACTGCCAAAGCTAAGGTTTTCATGAATAATATTTCACTCAATTTGCATGGCCATCGACCTAAATAATATGCTCATGAGTTTGCTTTGCACTACCTGTGGCCAGCTCAAAGGCTATTATTATTATATAGTGAGTATGGCACTCGACCTACTAAAAGATGTTATCATTAATGAGTATGGCTCTCGACCTACTTGAAGGAGTTATCAAATCTTTCAATGATTACAAGTAATATCATTTTCTCTCAGCCATGTCGGCTTTGAGAGCATGAGACTACTACAATAATGCTCCAATCCTTTTGGCCTTATGGCCTGAGCAATAATAAAAAGACATGAAGTTCTTTCATATAAAAGGATCACATTATCTTGTATCCATTCGGCCACGAGGCCCGTATCATAAATATCAAACATATTAAAAACTTCATAAGGATAATATGGTCCACATTTAATCACTATGTGGCTACTATTCGTGGATTATGAATGCATCTGCATTCTACAGATAAACATGACTGTATTTAAACAATCTTACTTGAGTTGGTTTCGTAACCGACTATGTTTAGCTGGGAGTATATCTTTTGAGGTCGCTGCTAGCTCCTCTAGCAAGCTCACAACCAACATTGTGCTTCTCTGTAGCCTTTTCCCTGTCAACTCTCTAGACAAATAAAACAAAAACCACAATGATCTTTCTCTACTGAGAACTAAACTCTGTCTTTGCATGATGTTCTCTCCAATAGCCATGTAATCTGCCACCTTCAAAGTGGGTGTGGGTTTTTTCGGGGGTATAACTTGCCACCCGTGGGTTTGAAGACTCCATGATATCCATATTAACTCCCATTCAGGAGTCATGTCAAATATTTGAGCTTGTGATAAGCTCTACGACCATTACCACTCTCTCCACTCATCGTGGATAGTGGTACGGTTGGTAACAAAACATAAAAGCTTATACCACAAAGTACTCAACCACTAAAAGATATTAGATATGCCTCACATAATATTATTTATAATGAAATGATACTATAGGGGTATTAAAATAATCTAGGATATTACCTAGCTATGTTATCATCGCTAAGGTGGTAACATTAACATGCGATTATGGGGTCAAGTCTTACTCCCTCGCTTCACTATATTAGACTTTAGATAAGATATTTAAACAATAAAAACAAGGTCTAATAAAGAAATAGATACGTAAATTGTAACACCTAGTTTTCATTTCACCCTAAAAACTAAGTTTTAACCAAAGGTAATAATTTTTTTTTTTGAAAGTTAAAAATAGAAAAGTAATTTGTTTCCAATCCTTATAACCAAGGAGAACATCCATCGACTAACAACAATCATGAATTTATAACTTATACAAGAGGATATAACCATCCATAACATTTAAACAATATGTCGTTAGAAGTCACTTAGAACAAATCCAAAATAGGAACTTACTAATGTCACTGCATCTCGATTGTCGACCATCCAAATTCAAGTCTCGGTAATCCTCAAGAATAAAGAAGAAAAAGTATCTTCAAGGAGCTTAACCTCCAACCACAGACCGTCGGTCTCCCCCACTCCTTCCTATCTGGAAGTGGCCCTACCCTACTTAAAGAGGATAGACTTAGGATAACCAATGGTGTTTGCCATCTGAGTTCTGGTGTTGTGACCTACGTGACTTGTTATCATGCAATCCCTTAGATACCCTCTAGTCAAGCATGACCACTCCACAAGCTATGCCATCCAGTCACAGTCAACTATCAATGCACTTGAGGATCATGCATTACCTTGGCCAAAGGATTTGAATATAATTAGCATTGTAGCAATGCAAGTAATAAGTTCACCCACCCCACTTGACTCGAATTAATCGCAATCCTATAGTTTCCTATAAATAAGTTCAAAATCATGACCTCGATAACCTTAAGGTGTTTGAAATTCATCACGCATTAACGCATGGCTTTGAGGTTTACTCTCTCTCAACTAGCTCATGGAAACATCTCCGTCTACATGATAAAAGAATGGTTTTCTAGCTTATCGATTATTCGGATAATGCTAAAAGTTATTTCTTTGATCTTTAAGTTAGCCCACAACTTAATTTATCAACTCAAGAGTGGTCACTAAACTCATCTTTGTTGTTTTTGGAAGGGTTTCACTGAAAGCCAATTCAAAGTATACAACTGTTCGAAGACCCTACGTTAAAATTTAACACTCAAAAGATTCTACTTCGACTTGTCGAAATCTTCGACATAGCTTAATCTTTGTCAATCTAAACATTTAGAAAACCCTATCTTGTTGTTTCTACTAGCATTAAGATTGCATGCAAGTCTAATCCAGATACTTGACAAAAGACTCATTACATTGCTCTAAAACTTCATTATATTAACTTGTTTGACTGAAAGTCTTCTCTCAGGGACCCAATGGTTTAAATACTTCAATAGCAAAAGAATTATTTACAAGGGCAAATAGACTAAAGTTGGTTATTATTCGCAGCTAGGTTAGTAATTTCACCATGGTCAACCAACTAGTTTTTAACTCAGAAAAAGAGGATGACTGTGAAGTCTTGTATGATACGACTTACACTTCTCACCATTGATATTCTTCTGTCGATGGTTGATACTAACAAATCTTTTACTCTAAAACTAGCTGACTTTTAAAACTTGTCAGAACCAAACAATGGTATTCAGTTGTCCAAAAGAGAACTCAGTCTATGTCGTCAAAGGTTTTGCCACTGCGGCTTGTAATGGCTGTGAAAAGTTTTACGACCAAACACATACTCTGAATTGCACTCTACACACAACTAAAAACCTCCTAAAGTAGAACCAATGACTACACATTAATCTCAACCTTCGCAAGACAAAGCAATAAACTATGAGTTTCATGACTGTGGTGCGGTGCAGTGTAGGAGACAAAAACATTGCTCTGTTTGAAGATGATAAAAACTCACAGGCTACAGTTGATAACAAATAACACCTTGCATCTTTAAGTAAATTCTAAGTTCCTTTAAAATGCAAGTAGAGTCATTACTTAGTATAAACATGTCTAATAAACTACGACTGCGCAGTGAAGAGAGGAAGAGAACCTGTAGATAGTCTCTTGAGTCTGCTTACAGACTGGTCCGCGGCATTTGATATTCTCTAAGCCATTCACCCTTGCTTCTTGCACTGTCTCCTCTCCGCTTCTACTCTCCATTGCTCTCCCTCTAAAACTCACTCACCTCTACTTTAAACCCCATCTAACTGCGAAGGATAACTATCTCCTCCACTCACAAGACCATGCCTAACAAAAAGGATCACTCCCGGCATGCAACAACATTCTCCTCTAAATGCAACCACAACCAGAAAATGGTTTGGCCATTCCACACATTCCGCGATCATCCTCCAAGATGGAGCTCCACATTTGGTGAGGTGGCGGTTGGCAATTTTAACAAACTATCTTACAACTCATATCTGCTATGAGTATAAATCAAATGCAAGGATTATGAATTAAAAGATATACCGACGACCATCATGAGGTCTAAAGCTTGAAGGCAAAAAGACTATTCACAATAAAAGACATCATAGAAAGAACTTAAGTGTGTCCCTCTCGAGCTTCTGCTCGATTACCGACATCACTAATGAATGAAGGAATTATCTCAAAATGACATTTAAAATATAACTAACAATAATATTACATATTCCAAAACCATACGACCAAGGGTACTACACTCCATGGTCTCTAGATTTAAAACATTATTTAAACCCTTTAATATTCGATAATAGCCCAATAAAGAATAATTCAACATCTGTCAAATTTCACAAGGAGACTTTTACGTCATACACTCGTAGAGCTTTGACGACGATAATGACGAATTGAGCGCAAACGCAAAACAAGGTTTGGAATCGACTTACGCACAATTTTTGACTTTTGTGCCGAACCAATAACAAGACACAACTTACAACTTGACCACAGGTATATACATATATATACATATAAATAATATATCAATCGTTCATATTTGACGACACGATTTAGAGTATTACGACACTCATGTCGACTTCCCATACTCAATACGACGACTTACGAAAGGAGAAAGACCTATTCCTGCAAACCTCGACATCTTGACTAAAATTGACTTAGCCCGAACTCAAAGCTTAACTCAAAGCATCTACGTTTGTCTACCTGATATTCATTTTCAGTGGCAAGCACCCATGGGTTATTCCAGAGTCTATTCTCTCTTTCTCACAGATACTTTCTCTTCTTCTTTCTTCCTAGAAAATATGTTCCATCTATTCCTGTCATTGACAATCTCACATTCAATTTGTAGTCAGAGTACCAATGTTCTGATCAAATCACATTTATATCAAATCATTTCATTTTCATATCGAAAGACATTTTAATTTATAACATCAAATTGATCATAATCAAGTAGATTCCATAATTTTACAAAATTAACCTTTTCTATTCATATCATCAGTTCCTATGATGTTAAAACATATCCACATAACTATACTGTTTAAGAAAAAGTAAATAGTAATATTGAATCCAAAAAGGGGATGTAACATGTCTTTCCCCTATAGAATCATCGTCCCCGATGATTGAGTTTACCAAGAAAAAATTTTAACATAAAACAAACTTTTATAGTTTAACATTAATGTTTTTGAAAAGATAAGGAAATCTTTGGTAGATGTCATTATAGTCTTCCCAAGTGGTGCTATCGTCACCATATTGGTCCCACTAAATTTTGCATTGCAAAACCTCTCGTTTACGTAAACGAAGTTTACGCATTTTGAGCACCTTGAGTGGCTTGATCACAACCACTCCTGGCTCTTGTATTTGTAAAGAATTCCATTTAAGAATGTGGTCATTACCTACAAAATATTTCTTTAGGTATGAAACATGAAAAACATTATGCATTTTGGACAAGACTGGAGGTAGAGCAACTTTGTAGGCCACTGAATTGATAATCTCAAGGACTTCAAAAGGTATGACGTATCAAGGAGCCAACTTTGATGATTTACCAAATTTGATTGAACTTTTATGGGGTTTCACTCGTAAAAAAACTTTCTCACCAACCAAGAAATGTCTAGGCACCCGTTTGTGATCTACATAACTTTTTTGCCTGTCGTTGGCTTCTGCCAACCTCTTCCTAATCATTTTCACTTTTTCTTCCATGTCTGTAAGCATTTTAGGTCCAATGCTTATCCTATCTTCTGGCTTATCCCAGCTTATGGGAATTCTGCATTTCCTTCAATATAATGCTTCAAATGGTGCCATCTTAATGGCAGAATGATAGGAATTGTTATAGGCAAATTCAACAAGAGGTAAATATTCCTCCCATCTGTATTGCTGAACCATGCAATACATTCTTAAAAGATCCTCTAAGACCTGATTAACCCTTTCTGTTTGTCCATCGGTTTCAGGATGGTAAGCGGTGCTCACATTGAGTTTAGTCCCTAATACTGAAAATAAAGTTTGCCAAAACCGAGAGGTTATTCAAACATCTCTATCGGATATAATCTTTTTAGGTACCCCATGCAATCTAAATATTTCTTGCACAAATTTCTAAGCCAAAATATGAGCTCCATCTGTCAAATTTCCCGGTATAAAATGTGCTACCTTGGTTATTTTATCTACAACAACCAATATTGCATCATGTCTATTCTTAGACATTGGTAACCCTTGAACAAAATCCATACTAACAACTTGCCATTTCCATTCTAGAATATCATGCGGGTATAACAATCCAGCAAGATGTTGGTGTTCAGCCTTCACTCTCTGACACTCCAAGCAACTTGCTACAAACCTTGCAGCATCACTTTTCATTCCTTTCCAGAAATATAGCGATTTGACATTAGCTAAAATTTTTGTTACTCCTAGGTGTCCAAAATAAGGTGCATAATGAACTTCCTTCCAAACAAGGTTTCTAAGTTCTACAGAATTAGGAACGTAGATCCTTCCTTTAAATCCCATCAATCCATTTGACTCAAAACAGAATCCATCATATCTTGGATCCCTAGGGTTTAATTGCAGAGCTTGCTTCACCTGATTGTAATATTCATCTCCAGATAAAATTTGCAATACTAACTTTTTAAAATTAGCATGAATAGGGATTATAGAAGCTATGTGTCTTCTTCTACTTAAAGCATCAGCTACTCGATTTTCTATACCTTTGATGTAAGAAATCTCAAAGTCATAATCTGATATTAATTCTAACCATCTCCTTTGTCTTGCATTGAGATGAGGTTGTGTAAATATGTAACGAAGACTTTGATGATCTATTTTTAGTGTAAAAGTCTTTCCCAACAAATAATGTCACCACATCTGAAGGGCGTGAATCACTACTGCCAGTTCTATGTCATGAGGAGCGTAATTCTGCTCATAGTTTTTCAACTTTCTTGATTCATAGGCTATTACATGCCCATTTTGCATAAGGACACCCCCTAACCCTTCTCCCGAGGCATCAGTAATAACCTCAAATTGCCCTTCAAGATTAGGGACTTTCAAGATTGGTGTTGTTGTTAACTTCTCTTTTAATAAATCAAATGCCTTTTGACATTCTTCAGTCCAAACAAACTGTTTTCCTTTTCTCTGCAAAGAAGTAATTGGACTAACAATACTTGAGAAATTCAAAATGAATTTTCTGTAATATCTGGCCAATCCCATAAAACTTCGTACTTCTGAAACATTGGAAGGTACATGCCATTCCATAATAGCCTTAATTTTAGCTGGGTCAACTGATATCCCTTCAGCTGATATTGTATGTCCCAAATACTGCACTTCTTTCTGAAAGAAAGTGCATTTCGAAAGTTTCGCATACAATTTGTGTTCTCTTAATCGTTGCAAAATAATTTGAAGATGTTGTCTATGCTCCTCCTCATTTTTGGAATATATCAAAATATCATCAATGAAAACTAGGACAAATTTATCAAGGCAGTCTCTGAAAACACTATTCATGAGATTCATGAAAGCGGCTGGTACATTAGTTAATCCAAATGGCAACATAGTAAACTCATAATGACCATATCTTGTTCTAAATGTAGTCTTGTGAATATCTTCATCTTTCAACCTCAACCGATGGTATCCAAATCTCAAATCTATCTTAGAAAATACTGATGCACCACGCATTTGGCCGAATAGATCATCAATACGTGGTAGTGGATACTTATTCTTTATTGTTGCCTTATTTAGCATCCGATAATCTATACACAATCTAAGGGTTTTGTCCTTCTTGACAAAAATAAGCGGAGCTCCCCATGGTGATACACTTGGCCTTATTAGATCTTTAGACAATAGCTCCTACAATTGAGCCTTCAATTCCATAAGTTTAGTAGTGGTCATTCGATATGGAGCTTTAGATACTGGCTCAGATCCTAGTTTAATATCTATGGCAAAATCAAAGGTTCTTTTTGGAGGCAAGCCTGGCAGTTCCTCAAGAAATACATCACTAAAATTGTAAAGATATGGATATTTTTCCTCAAATGTTTGCTTCTCTAAGGCTTCCTCTACTAGGTCCATTTTGACTACAAAAAGTTGACATCCCTTACGCCTAGCCCGCTTTAATTGTTTTGAAGAAATAGATATGATCCTTATTTCTCTTTGAATACCCTAAAAATTTACTTTATTTCCTTTATCATTTAGACACTCAATTGTTTTATGAAAATAATCTACCTTGGCCTTATGTCTCCACAACCAATTCATTCCTAAGATGACATCGTAGGACCCTAAAGGTGCTACATATAAATTTACCTCAGTGGAGAAGTTTGAAATATCAATCTTAGCTTCGAGCAAACATTGCTCTACCTGAGCCTTTGAGTGATTTGCATACTCAATTGTCCATGGTTTTGACATAAAACCAGCGTTTCTAGGAAATTTACTTAAGACTCTAGATGACACAAAATTTTTTGTTGCACCAATATCAAATAGAATAGAAACAGGAACTCCAAATAATGTACCTGTCATCTCAATTGGAGTAATCTGATACTCAGCTTGTCGATTGTCAAGGGCAGCATGAATCCTTTGTTGAAACACTTCCTGCTGCGAAGGAAGTACCATATTCCTAAGCTACCCGTTCTGCTTTTTATTTGGACAACGGTTAGCATAATGATCTCCAACACAAGAGAAACATCCTCCAATTGGTCCTCTCTTCTCAGATAGTCTACTCATAGCATCATCATTCTTCTTAAAATTGTCATTTTTCTTATAGTCTTCATTTCTACGTTCATTACCAAATCCCCCTTTGTTTTTCTGATTTCCTTTATCGAACCTCATGTTTCCATAACCTTTATCATTCTTCCTTTTATATGTCTGATCATTGAAGTTCTTATCAAATCTCTTACGTTTCTTTTCACGGTAAGCAGAAATGGATTTGATTTTCTATTCCTTCTTAATTGCTTTCTCATACACCTGATCCATTGTGTTTGGACCATGTACTTCCACCTCACCGCCAATCTGAGGATTGAGTGCCATAATAAATTTTCTTATCCGAAATCTTTCTGTTGGCAAGAGACACTATATGGATTCATGATTGTTGTCATTGATGGCAACAAAGGTTATCCCACACATCTACAAGACATGATAGGTCCTCACCAGAAGTCACATTAAAGAAGTGTTGAGGTCCGGTAAGAAAGAACAGAGCTGTCAGTAAGGTCTGACAGACAGGTCCGGATCTCTCAGTAGAAGTATCTTAGTGAAGTGCGGATTTGGGGAAGTCAAGAGGAGTATCTTGACTGATAGATTCCAGGGTTTGAGCCTCCGGTGTGGAAAGGATAAAGAAATATGAATGCTTGAGTGTCGAGTTCCCAAGTGACAATGTGAACAGAGGAAGAACTGACTGGCAGAACATCAGACATTATTCTGGATGTGTTACTGATGATGGTAAAGATTCTTAAGGCATAAGTTATGATTGGCCGACATGATTGATGACTTCTACAAGTATATCCTTGATCCACATCACGGTAAGCAAGGATTTAGCCGACAGATCAGAGTTCA
The DNA here is from genome assembly GCA_027924645.1 of Cunninghamia lanceolata. Classification (NCBI taxonomy): domain Eukaryota; kingdom Viridiplantae; phylum Streptophyta; class Pinopsida; order Cupressales; family Cupressaceae; genus Cunninghamia; species Cunninghamia lanceolata. Next base: position 2,073,727 of record BSBN01001860.1, read on the forward strand.
TTGAAAATATTGACTATTTTGGAGGCCGACTAGAAAGGTGATGAAATCACTTCTGCATATATATATACAAGATGGATTTAGTTGTGAGTGGTGTCATGGTTTTTAGAGATGTGTGAAGAAAAGTAGTAGAGCCGAATAAAAGTAGAAAGGAAGGTCCAGTATGTGAAAGGAGAGCAGCACAAAAGAAGAGGAAAGATGAAGTGTAGCAGATCAGTATACAGAGCCTAACCGGAACTGAACTCCAGCATATGTTGATGCTTCTTATCAATTCAAGTATTGTATTACACTCTTTATAAATTGTAGACAGTGTGTCTCTTGTAGGCAGTGTGCCTCTTGTGAGCAGTGTGCTCGGGCAGTGAGCCCTAATTGGCAAGTGCCATTTTTTATTTCCATTCTTCTAACAGAGAATACAATCTTGGGTTAATCACCCTGTGGTTTTTTCCCTAAACAGGGTTTCCACGTCAAAATATTGTGTCATGTGTATTTCCATTTCGTGGTTATGTTTGCTTATTTGAATTAATGTTGCATTGATTATTAAGAAAGTTTAGAAAGTAGAAATAATTAGGATAACTGATTCACCCCCCCTCTTAGTTATCAACAATTGGTATCAGAGCCAAGTTCCTCCTAACAGAGTCTAACAGCTTGAGGAAGATCTGGGAATTCAAATAGATGTATATGGTTTAAGGGAGCAACTCAAGACTGCCCTTGATGATCTTGAGTAGTCAAATTCTGAAGTCAATGAATTAAAGGAAAGACTCAAACAGGTTGATGATTTCATGAGAGAACTAAAAGACAAATTAAGTCTCTCTATGAAAAAGAGAAAGGAGCTACTTCAGAAATTGGCAAGTCAATGTGAAGCCAATGACACAAATGAAGATCTGAAGGAGAAAACCAAGTTATGTGAAACATTATAAAAAAAAATCATTATGGTAAGACATGAAATGGAATCAAGAGTTATGAAGTTTACCCAAGAGGTTAAAGAGAAAAGAAAAACTGAAGATAATCTAAGACAATCTCTCAAGGAGAAATCAGAAGATTGCCACAAGATGGATAGAATTATCAGACATCTTGAATCTAATCTTGAAGATGCTAAAGATAATGAAGAAAAACTTGAGGATCAAATTGTCTCTCTCAAAAGGGATCTTCAAACAACAAATGAATATAAAGAGAAATTCAAGATAAGTTCTGCTCAACTTGAAGTTCTTCTTGAAAGTCAAAAGAGGGTAGATGACAAGTGTGGTTTGGGATATGAGAAAGGAGAAAGCTCCGGATCCGGTCAGAAGAATTTTGGATCAGAAAATCCAAGGAACAGGTCTAGAAGACCTCCGATAAGGCAGCCTAATGCTCAAAGATATCCATCCTTCAATGGATACTGCCACAACTGCAATAACTTTAGTCATAAAGCTAATCAGTGCAGAAAGAGAATGAATCAGACTAATACATCTTTCTCCGAATAGTGTTTCAATTGCAAAAGGTATGGTCACAAATCTCATGAATGTAGAAATATGCAAATGAACAAATCATTCAATGGTAGATGCTTTGCATGCAATAGAATAGGTCATATGGCTAATCAATGCAGATCAAGAGGATATCAATCAAATATGCATAGAAATGTTGTTTGCCAAATTTGCAATAGATCCGGTCATATTGCAAAATTCTGTAGAAACAAGAATCAGGACAAAAGAGGTCCAGTATATCATAATCAGAATCAAGACAAAGGAAAAACATAGGTGAATGCAGATGAAGTTAAAAGTGAAATGAACAAGATTTGGGTAAAGAGAAGTACAGAGAATGTTGGAAATGGATCCGCACCAGACTCTAGTGCTGATATTCCTTCCGGAAACTAAAAGGTGAGCCCTGGCTCAGGGGGAGCAACAAAAGATAAGCCAATTCCCCCAGCCAGTCAATTTGTGCCTGAAATTGGCACATAGGAAGCTGCGGATCAAAGGGTTCCTAGAGAAACATCTAAATAAGGTATGGTGAATATTTGAGACATCTGCAAAAGATTTAAAGAGTCTAATCTTTCTAGAATTGATCCAGTAAAACAGTCTTCTGGTAAAAACAGGTTCTTCACAAGTTTGGTCCGGTATGATTCTAAAATTGAGACATCTTGATCTATGGATAAATCAAATGATTGAGGAAGGTAAGAAAGCCTGTAGGAAATCACTAAGGACAACTCTAAGTATATCACTGTGATCCAGAAAGATACATATTTCAGAGTAAAGAAAATAGAGCAACCGGAACAACTTAGGTCAAGCATTTATTGCAACTTAACATTAGGGTTTGCGGAGCAATATAAGGGTTTTCTCACTAAGCATTTGCTCATTTTGCATTCAAAAAGAAACGAAAAGAGAGGCTCTACAACAAAATCCCTCAAGCTCATCCAAGATCATTTGGAGAAGTTAATTCATTTAGAAATCGATCTGGCTAACTCCATGAAACTGAAAGGTGCAAAAGGTATTCTCCTTTATCAAATATCTCTCTGTAAATCCTTGAATGATGGGTACTCTAAATATTGTGAAGATCTCTAATAGGCCTCGTCCCAAATTCAAGAAACATTTATACAAATCCTTGGAAGTAGATCCCCTAGGTGCTTTTTCCAGTGCTCCGCATGGTGTCCTGCATATAGAAGATATTAGGGTTTACATTCACGCAAACATTAAAGAATTCAGAGAGTCCAAATTAATGGATATCTATCACAAGCAGTTAATAGATGATTCTTTTGAGATCAAACCTCAGTATAAAGCCATCCGGGATAAGCATTTTGCACAGTGCATTCATTTCCCCTATTTTCTGGAAGATGAATAGGTCCAGTATATCCTGAGCAGAATACATGATAACTTCATATGGTTGAATAGACCATTCAAGCTCACAAAAGATGCCATTAGGGCAGTTACCGGATTGCACTCATTCGATGGGATACCTGTTCTAAAATCTGTCAAAAATCAAACAGTGACTGAGGCTACCGGATCAAAGTTTGATAAGAGGGCAATGACAATTGAGGATATCACTAATCCAGATATCAAGTTTGCATCCATGATCATCAGATACAAAATATATCACTCTAGCAGGGAAAACTCAGTACCTAGAATTGCAATATATACTGCCTATGAAATGTTAAGAAAGAATGCTGACTATGATCTCTGTGAGCTCCTTCTGAACCAACTTTTCAAAAATCTGCAGAAGATAAAGAAAGACAAGAAGAACTCCTTCAAATATGGTGGCTTGATACTATGTCTATTCTTCTATTAAATGAATGAGCTACTCGGATCTAGTGGCTGGATATGGCTAAATGACAGACCAGTTGCCATACAAATCAGGGATTATTTGCATGGACTTGGTGATGTTAAGGCACAGAATACAGCACTCTGGGGCTATTTCAAGAATTTTCAGAGTATGATGCAAGCAAGAGAGAGAATCCCCCAAGCTCTAGTTGAAAAGTATAAGGATATTGTTTGCTTCATGGTAGAAACTGATCAGTGCCTTATGGAGGCAGTGGAACCAAGAATATTATGGATCATGCCGATGGGGTATGAAGTTGATGAGAAAATTGTTGAGCTACATATTGAACACATGTTAAGTCAGCCAAAAGATCCCAAGGCAGAAAGGTTTGGAACCTTTGAGGAGCTAAGTGTAAAGATTCATGTGGAACTCAGACAACTAGAGATCAAGAGGAAGGTAAGAAAAGAATTTGAAGATGTTGCAAAAGGCTTTGGCATATCAAAGGAGGCACTTGATGCCAACAGGGAAAAGATGGAAAGGGCTGAGGAAGAGAAGAAAAAGGCAGAAAAGAAAAGTGAGGAAAGTGTTCCGGTAAAATCTTCCACCCAGACCAGATCATCGAAAAGATCTGCACCTACCACTACCAAAAGCTCAAGGCCATCAAAACTAGAAGCAAAATTATCTGGCAAAGGAGAGAAAAGAACAAAGACAAAAGCCACAAGGGCTTATGCCAGTCAAAGGGATGAAGAGGAGACTGAATCTGATGAAGAAATCAGGAAAGTGAAGAAAAAGAAGAAAACATCCGGTGAACCCTCTACCGGACAAGAGGAAGAAGAAAAGACAGAGGAATATGTTGAAAAACCCACTCTATCCTTAGATCTTGTAGTGAAAGCAGTCACTATGGATGGGAACCTGCAACCCTTAACAGAATTCTATGATGCATATAATGAAGCAGATAAAAAGGTTCTGGAGGAAGCCATAGTTAAGTTTTTGAACACTTACAATAAAGATTTTATTGAAATTATCTCTCTAATTCCCAAAAGCTTAGAGAAAAGGCTTGAAATGAGGAAGAACAATGCTCGAGCAAAAGATCTCGAGATCCAGGAACAGGTCGCCATTCAGCTCTTTCCTTCAATCACTCCGCAACAAATGAATATGATCTTCAAAGATTGCAAGGATGAGTTCCGAAGCAAAGCCAGGATGAATCAGCTCATGCTTGGTGAAACAGACAAAGTGGAAAGAGAGACTGAAGAGATCCTCCGAAATTCTTTTAAAAAATTCAACATTCCAATTATAGAGGACTTGGGTATGGACCCCTCGACCACAAGTGTTGCAGAAGAGTCTACTGAGAAAATGACAGAAGAGGTAATGAATACCGGTGTAGAAACAGCTAAGGACTTGGAATCCTCTGCTCCAGAAGAGGTGGCCCATGAACAGACTAACATTTCTCCTCCGGATTCCCTTGTTGATCCCAGATCTAAAGAAGAAGAAATAATAAAGGAGAAAGAAAAAGAGGTGAAAAGTAAAGAAGGAAGTCAAGCTGAAAAGAACATAAGTGACACTACAGAAGAGAAGAAGAATCTGTCTCCGGCAAGAGACACTGCAAAATCTGTCAAGGACTTCTTGACAAAAGAAACTAATGAGATGGATGAACCGAAATTACTAAAAGGGCCATTAGATTTTGACTCTCTATCTCCGGTACAAACAATGAAGATAGCTTCATTTCCAAATGCGAAGGCCAAAGAGAAACTACTGAAATATCACATGGAAGACTGTGAGCTTATAGAGGTAGCATCCAGAGTGTTGGAAAAGATCATGCCATCTTTTCAAAAGGATCCCACAGCCTCTTCCTCCGGTAATCTCAAAACTCTAGTCAATAGTGTTAGAAAACATTTTAATTCTCTAGAGAAATCAGCTAAGGAGAAGGTCAGGAAAGAATTTTTGGATAAGAGATTCTCAGAGCTGCAAGGGTTAATATCAAATGATAGAAGAGTTATGGGTATTGGGATAAAAAGTTTGGAAAATGCCCTTAAGGATGGAGGTGATGTATACAAATTTTGTATATCCTGGTCTAAAACAATAGTGGAGATTGAGAAGAAAATGAAAGAATAGGAGGATAAACTGATAAAACTTTCTCAAAATTTTGATCCACTTACTACATCCATAATAAATCAAGAATGTCAAACGGTTGCAGTTTTGAATGAAATTAAGAAGCTTGAAAAAGAGAAGAAAAACAGAATCAGTAGGTTGAGTGAGCTCAGAGGGATAATTGTCCCTAAGTTAGAGGCCATGCATGAGGCCATAAAAGAAGCTCAAATCACAACCTGAACCAATGATCCAATAGATCTAAAAAGGGCAGATGCGTTTGCATTCCTGTTGAGCGGTCATATATCAATTTTAGACAGAATGAAGCAAAGTTGGGCTACAGAATTCATTCAATTGAAAACAACTTTTGCAGACATACTTCAGTATATGTAAGTATTCCATATGTATATACTTATGCGGACAAGTTTTTTTGAAAATTTTGGTGTGCGGACCCTACCCTTTGCCATTGATGTCAAAGGGGGAGTGAACAGTAGTGAAAAATGAGGAATCCAACTAAGGGGGAGCTCTGAAAAATGTATATAAAAACAGAGCATCAGCCAAGGGGGAGCATAGTGTAAACACTTAGTCATTTTTCACTAAGTGTTGCCATCAATGCCAAAGGGGGAGATTGTTGGCAAGAGAGACTATATGGATTCATGATTGTTGTCATTGATGGCAACAAAGGTTATCCCACACATCTGCAAGACATGATAGGTCCTCACTAGAAGTCAGATTGAAGAAGTGTTGAGGTTCGGTAAGCAAGAACAGAGTAGTCAGTAAGGTCTGACAGACAGGTCTGGATCTCTCAGTAGAAGTATCTCAGTGAAATGCGGATTTGGGGAAGTCAAGAGGAGTATCTTGACTGATAGATTCCATGGTTTGAGCCTCTGCTGTGGAAAGGATAAAGAAATATGAATGCATGAGTGTCGGGTTCCCAAGTGACAGTGTGAATAGAGGAAGAACTGACTGGCAGAACATTAGACATTATTCCGGATGTGTTACTGATGATGGTAAAGATTCTTAAGGCATAAGTTATGATTGGCTGACATGATTGATAACTTCTACAAGTATATCCTTGATCCACATCACGGTAAGCAAGGATTCAGCTGACAGATCAGAGTTCATTGAAATTATTGACTATTCCGGATGCTGACTAGAAAGGTGATGAAATCACTTCTGCATATATATATACAAGATGGATTTAGTTGTGAGTGGTGTCATGGTTTTCGAAGATGTGCAAAGAAAAGTAGTAGAGCCGAATAAAAGTAGAAAGGAAGGTCTAGTATGTGAAAGGAGAGCAGCACAAAAGAAGAGGAAAGATGAAGTGCAGCAGATCAGTATACAGAGCCTAACTGGAACTAAACTCCAGCATATGTTGATACTCCTTATCAGTTCAAGTATTGTATTACACTCTTTATAAATTGTAGACAGTGTGTCTCTTGTAGGCAGTGTGCCTCTTGTGAGTAGTATGCTCAGGCAGTGAGCCCTAATTGGCAAGTGCCATTTTGTATTTCCATTCTTCTAACAGAGAATACAATCTTGGGTTAATCACCCCATGGTTTTTCCCTTAACAGGGTTTCCACGTCAAAATATTGTGTCATGTGTATTTCCATTTCATGGTTATGTTTGCTTATTTGAATTAATGTTGCATTGATTATTAAGAAAGTTCAGAAAGCATAAATAATTAGGATAACTGTTTCACCCCCCCTCTTAGTTATCAACACTTTCATCCTTTTGATATTGAGGAACATACTTCAAAAATCTAGTAAATTTTTCTACATATTCAACCACAGACACATCACCTTGCCTAAGGTTTTGAAAATCTGTTAGCTTTTGATCAAAATATAACTGTGGTAACCACCTCTTTCGAAAAAGTTCTACAATTTCATTCCATGTCACCTTCAAGGGGCTTAATTCCAGTTCCATTTTCTTGTTCATCCACCAAGTGGATGCTTCTCCAGATAACTGATATGCTCCCCACACTGCCTTTGTAATCTCAGAGTAATTTCTGATTTCAAAGTATTTCTCCATTTCTGTTAGCCATTCTTCTGCTCATCACTGATTTTCGTTCCATCAAATTTGGGAGGAATAATCTTTTTCATATCCTTAGATAGTTCCAGTGCAAGTTTGTATTTTGTCTCCCTCTGAGTTTCACTATCATCTTGGTTTTCACTTGACGTGCCATGATTCCGTTGTTTACTTTTACTTGCATTATTGGAATACTCATTTTCACCCTCCGTATTCCCGGTTTCATTCACTTTCTTTTCCAATTTGCCCAACCTTTCCTTAGTTTCAGTAAGCATATTAAGAATTCTATCTAATTTATTGGTGGAGTTTTCCTGAGAGTTGTGACCTTCCTGATCTTCTCTCTCATTAAACTCTGATTGGTCCATGATTATTTGTTTTCTCACCTGCTTAAGCAAGTACTAATCAGTTCTATGATTTATCATTTTGTATATTATCAAAACATAACAATTGCTCATAACCATAGTTATCCTCAAACCAAAATTTGTCTTTATTATACTTTGCAAAACTGTATATACATTCTTCAAGGATAAACATATCTCATGTTTCACTCAGTATTTACAAGAGGGGTGTAACCTTCGGATTCATTGTCTAACACATATTCATGAGGTGTATAACCCTCAGAATCGCTATCAGATGATAGTACAATGATTTCAGCTCTAGGTGGTATACGAGGATCCCTAGTGATCATGGGTACACTAATAGGGCAACAATTGACCATAATTTGAGCTGCCATCCTAGCTGTCTCTAGGAGTTCTTTTTTCATTCGTTTGAGTCGTGACAAAGCATTGGCAAAAGTTTCCACATCATCTAGCCAAATGTCATTTTCATCATTCATTTTCTCAATAGTCTTGATCATCACAAGTCGTTTCTGCTTAGCTTGCAGATAATGTTCCTTACCAGCGAAGGACTTCCTTGCAGTTTTCTTGATACGTACCATCCTGGCACAGTAAATCAAATCATTAGCTACCCGCATAATGTTGATTCCTAATCAGGTTAGTGGACTCATCAGCCCTAGTGCTAAACCTGGTTAGCTCTGATACCATATGTAACACCTAGTTTTGATTTCACCCTAAAAACATATCATCAGTTCCTATGATGTTAAAACATATCCACATAACTGTACTATTTAAGAAAAAGTAAATAGTAATATTGAATCCAAAAAGAGGATGTAACATAAACATAGGACAACTCGACATCCACACAAGATACTATCGATTACAAGAACATTATGAGAACATTACTTAGTCGATTTGATGTAAATAACGTTGAGAAACCCTAATTCAACTTTACCGATAATAGTTGAATCAAAATCGACTTGCAAGGAAAAAAAAGACTTATACCCACCTCATCTTACATGGGTTCACGAATGGTCATTCTCAATACTTAGATGGCATTATGATCTTTTATGAACATCTATTTCCTTCTCCCTAGGTGATACTCTCCTTCCATCCTCGAAGGAAGAGTTTTTTCCTGATTACACTCACAACCATATAACCATGATCAGTGTCTCATCATTTAATTCATAAATCATTATGACAAAATAATCTTAACAAAATATAATCACATGTCTAATCTCAACATCAACCAATATCCATGTTGTCAATGATTTTACTTGATATTTTTCGCAAACATCAAATCATTAACCTATGATTAATTATCCTATTTGCCACATAAAATAGGATTAAGTTAAATCAAAAGTTGGGGGTGTAACATTCAACAAAGTAGAAGAATTCATCGATTAAGCCTTAATTAACAATATTTGCTTGTGGAAGCTATAAATCTGACTAAAATTACATTGGTTTGTGATATTGAAGTAGATGACCAAAGTCCTCCATGAGCACGATGCTTCTCAAATTTTGAACAAAAATTAATCAAGAAATATCGACTAATTATTAAATATTCCTATTTAGGTATTTCATACTAAATTTGTTGTAAAATATTTTATTTTGCATTTTTCTTACTAGTTTTTTCTTTAAGATGGGGAAGTTCATTGGCAAAGAATAGTAAAACTTAATTTATACATTTAAAGTTCAAATATTTTCTTCAAATAAGTAGGCCTTGGCCTCTTAGTTTCAATTTTATCTTGTTTACTTTGCAAAAAAAACAATGCCTTTTTTTCATTTTGAATTTTTTTATTATCATTTCTATTATTTAATAAATTATAAAATTGTTCTATTCCATTACATGGTTTTTAGATTCATGTTTTTAAACACTTGTTTTTAGTGAGTTGGTTCAGTAGTCACTACATAAATGTTATGAGATATTACTTAGCCCTTAGACTGATGGTTATCTTTAAATTTTATAATAAATGTTGCATGGTAACTATTGCAAAAAAAAATTGTTAAGTTCTCCACAAAAAGTATTCATTATTGTTTTTCTTAGAATGATTTAATTTTATCAATGGTTAATAGCGCATATGCAATCTAAACAATAACAGAATAAACAATAGAATTATTTCTCAAGTAAGAGCTTTTTTTCATTGCGCGCCATTTCGGTTCAAAAGAGAAATGAGATCTTAGAGAAGATCGGCCTAGAAAAGAATAAGATGGACAACTTTTGATTTAAAGAGGTTTCACCTTGAAAATAAAGAGTATCTCTTTCTCGTCAACATTGAAGACAAACATATAATTTTGTAGAGAGTTTCAGGTGAGCAAGAAAAATAAATCTTAGATAAATTCACCTACCTATTCACCTGATAGATGTAGAAAGAAGAAAGGAAAGTAGTTTTAGCCATATGACACTCAATAGTGGCCTTGATCAATCGAACGAGTGGCCAACTAGATTATAGGTAGGAAAATAAAGATTCCTTCCAGCTACTGCTCTCTAGCATTGATGACCCATCGATTGAGTCCTATCTATCATTATATGAACTAACATTGAAGGGTAAGTGCAAAAAGATGGGGGGCCAAAAAGTGGCCAAATGGTTTAAAAAAAAATCATACATAATGCACTCACGTTATGGGTTGGTAATGACGAGCCTAAGGCTCGTCATTACCAACCCATAACGTGCTTGCGTTATAACGTGAGTGCGTTATTAACTATTATAAATTAAAAAAAGGATTGTCATTTCATTTCATTTCTATTTTTCTCCTCTATCCCCGCGGCTTGCAAACCCTAGGAAGGGCGCTCACATTTTGGAAAAGACAATTCAACACCAAAATCTTGTTCATTCATCGCCAAAATGCCGCCACGATGTCGAGCACGCCAAAGGAGTGAGTTTTATTTGTTTATTTGTTTGAATTTGCTTCTAAATAGGTAGGTTTGAGTTGTTTTTTGATGTATATTTCATTAATTGTCAAGAAATATCAATGCACCTCCTCCTCCTCCTCCTCAAAATCTACAAAATTCTGAGGAGGAAATACCTGCGGAACAACCTCCTCCATCCATTCCTTGACATGCCCCTGGAACACAAGAAAATATAATGGGGCAAATTAAAAATAACAAAAAAAAATTGAAGATATAATTGCAAGGTTGAAAGATCCTTCCACTTCAACCTTGTATAGGTCCACGCTTGCTGAATCTCTTGAATCTATGTTATCAAATGTAGATTCAATTAGCATGCAAATAACTAGTTGGATGGATAAGAGGAGAGAGTTTAGAGATTATTATGCAGACAAGCTGTCATACCAAGATGTGAAAAAATTACAAATCACAAAATTAGACTTGTGTTCGATTTTCACAAACCCACAAACAAATCAACCTCTACCCATTACATGCAAGAGGTTCCCTATCCATTGGTGCAACAACCAAGCAATAAGGGACAATTTTGGGCAGAGGTGGTGGATGGTTTTTGACCATCCTCCATGTAATAATAATGAGGTCCTGCAATACTTTTTGAGGAAACTCTACTGCGAGTTTGTCCTCAATAAAGTGCCAAACTATTTTGATATGTGGGACTTCCAGGGTAGAGGTGGGGGGTCAGCACAAGATAGACCAGGGGCACGTCTTGACCCACAGTGGGTAGTGAGACGAGTAATCAGTAGACCAGCCCATGAGCATGTTTCTATCCCTTCCATTGTGAAGGAGAGTGTTGAGGTCGATACACTTCAGTCCATTAGTGCCTTGACTCAGAGCATCATAGAACATGCCAGTCCTGCAGCACAGAGTGGGTTGGGAGATAGTACGAGGAGTAGGGTCCCACCCCATACTTGTCAGGCTTGCGGGTCAACCTGTGGTTATGACCCCATGGATAGTCAGGACGCAGGTGCACAGGCTACATCTGTAGCTGAGCAGATGGTGATGACAGATACCCTCCTGAGTGAGACTTTCGGCCTTAATACTCAGGTAAATATTAGCAAGTTTATTAAATTTAATTTATTAAATTTTATTTTTGAAATGCAAGATTAATTAATTTAAATTGATGATTTTAATGAAATTTTAGGGTCATAGCGTCGATGCAGTTTTTAGTGGTTCGCCACCTGCATTTTACACTAGATCATCTACTATCGGGGTATGTAACTAGTAAACAATTATAAATATTACATGTGAATAGCATCATTATATGAATGGTATTCTAATATCTGATTTTAGATGTTGAATAGGTTAATATTGTAGATTTCACGGCAACACCTGCCAGCGGTGGTGGACTTCAAAGCTTTACGGAGGTAATAAAATAAATAGTTTAATGAATGAATTATACTTACTAGATTTTTGTATGTGACTTGTGTTCTTTATTGTGTGTACTTCCATGTTTAGATGAACGTGTGTGTATGTTAGGAGCCATGATTTGCATCACTATTATAGTTTTCGTAATTAAATAATGTTGTTTTATTTCCAGATGATGTAGGCTGCGGAGACACCTCCCCATGTTCAGAGGGCAATGGAGCATGGTGTGGCCTCTATGATTCATAGCTCCATGGCATTGACAGGGGTATGAGGCAGATTAGTAAATTTCAATTTACATTCATTGTTATAGTTGTCTATTTTTGAAAAATCAAAAGATTATTGATTTGAAGTTTAATTTCTATCTAGATGGTTTCTATAGGACATGACATTACCAGGGCCTATTCCTGCTACTGAGGCAAGTGAGGAGACAGATTATATGTTAGTGGTAAGTGATTATTTTGTTAAATGTTTCATTTTTTATAACATGTAATTTCTATATATTAATGTCTACACTTTTTATTGTAACAGCTAAAGATGCAGGAAGAACTAAATAGGAGGAGTAGCCCTCAGGTTTGTAGTAGACCACTCACATGTGCGTCTCCATCCCCTAGGAGATCAAAGGTTGCCCATGATCTATTCTCTTCACCAGCCAGAGGGGAATGACTTTTTATTGTGTTCCTTTGTTGTATGCCTATATGGCATTTGTGGACATATATTTTGTATTGTATATAGTTGACATTGTATGCCTATATGGCATTCTTGTAAGCCTATATGGCTATTTTGTATATATGTTATACTTATATCGACAGATATGCCTATATGGATATTTGGTTAATACAAATCTTTTTTATTGATGGCATCCATACTTGCATTATAAATCCACGTTTGAATAGATATTTGTAGATGGCTACTTTAAATATTTAAAGTCCAATTGTATTACATAGGATGTTTGTTGATCCAATAAGCTAGCTATTGTTATTCAAGTATCACCTAAACCTCATTTTGGAACTAAAAGATAAAAGTTGTATTTAAAAAAAAAATGAATCATCATGTTGAACAAAAAATATTAATATTCTTTATGAGTAGCATAGAATGTCAACTATATGCAATACAAAAAAATGAATCATCATGTTATTCTTTATGTTTGAGATCCTGAAAATGACTAAGTCTGGTAGCCAGATATCCTTAAACACTAGGATGAATATCCAAGTCATTAAGATGATTGCGCCTTGAGAAAAAGTCATTAAGATGAGCGCCTAAAGGAGACTTTCTTAAACATTCAAACATTGAGCAACAAGCATGAAGGGTTAAGGCGCAATTTGCAACTCATAAAGCCTCAAAAGGGCACCCAACTTAGAGAGAGCATTCATTTAAGACAAGGCGCCCATTGACACCTATTCCACCATAAAAGTGCACCTAAGGTGGAAGGAGAACAAGCCTCTAGTAAGTGAAGCGCACCTATTGTATAAACCACTTCTTTATGGCACCCTAGCATGAGGAGGAGTATGTAAGTCAACAGGAAATGGCACCTAGAATGCAAATGAAGGACTAAGTGGCATTTTCAATAAGCATCAATTCACCTTGAGCTTTCAATAAATACATCAAATTGAGCCCCATAAGCCTAGGCGCCCTTTGCCTTCAAAAGAACCTTGTATCGACATCAAGAGTTGGTCGTATTGGAGTATCGACAGACCTTGTTTAGGCTTCGCCAATAGTGGTCTGTCTTGCCGATGAGTGTGGTTCGAAGTCAAAGACATTGGTGTATCGGAAGATAATCCCATCAGCGCATCGAAAGAGCAGTTGAGAGATTCGCTGATGAAGGGGGTCACACCAACAGTCAAAATCCATCGATGTATCAGCCTAACAAGATTAGAGTTCACCGATGTTTGGAATCTCACCGACGGGTGTGGTCTGAAGGTTGTCATTGGTGAGATCAGTGTGTTGGCAGAAGAGTTTTTGAGTGTGTTGATGGTATTAAGTCCTACCGATAGGCGAGGGACTTAGAGTCTCATATCAGAGTGATAAAGACATCAGTGTGAAAGGATATAAAGTCACCGATAGCGGTCTATCTGACTGATAAGAGTCAATGATGGGATGTTTGTCAGAAGTGAAATCAAACGGAGTCATGGTCGCATTGGCCTATCGGCTGATGAAATTTTAAGCTCCCCGATGGTATGTTGTCTCACCAATAGTGAGTTCAAAGGTTTAAAAGTTGATAATTCTATGCTTCCACTGTGTGCTTTGCATCAGACGCTCATCCCTACTACAGTCTAGCATTCTCTAGTTGTGTTCTCCCCTTTGTTTTTGTGAACGCCTCTGGAAGTAATGTTGAGTTACTTGTGATGTCCTTATTGACTGGTGTTGTTTTGGATTCATGTGTAGTCCTTGTTCCTTATAGTCTATTGTCTACCTGACTATTTGTTGTAACTTATTAAACCACTATGATTCATGTGTAGTCCATGTTGTTTATCAAGTTGAATAATCTATGACACATCATGTATCATTAGAAAATATTCTCGAAGAGAAAGAAAGTGAAAATACTCAAAACAACCCATAACAAGGTGGAGAAGTTTAACGGATGAAGGTTGCAACACTTTCCAACCTCATAGCCACACTAGTCCAATGGATCAGGATAATACTATCAAGCATCCACGTAATAGTAGATAATCTTATCAAAAGTCACAGAGAAATTTCTAAGGACCATAGTGTTATCCCTATGACTTGACACATACTGCTTGTTTCATAAAGCAAAGGGACATGATATAAATATTGTTGTTAAATGGAGCCTAATCAGACTCAGAGGTTAAATTTACCCAACTTTTATCAGTGTGGTTTCCCCCCAAATATTTTCCTACTAGTTTTGGCACCTTGAAGTCTAAGTGCATGAAAATCATTCTGAGTTGGCAACCTAATCCAATGACTTGACACGGATCCCAAAACCACCTATTGGACCAATAGGATCCTAGGCGCTCACTTCATGCATTATGATTTCTAGGTGCCAGTTTGATGCTCCATCACAAGGAAAGTGCGCCCACACTTGCAAGTGTTTTTCTTCAGGATCTAGGCGCTAGTTGAAGGTTGTAGTTGCCAAGAAGAGCACCTAGCAAGATGAAGTCTTTTGAAGTCTCCAAAACACATCAAACACTTGACTAACAAAAAGATAACTTTTTCCCAAGTTATACGCTTCAAGAGGGAAGTTAAAACATGAATAAGTGCCAACTTGTCTAGGTGCAAACTCAAGCTTGTTGAGGATACATATGGCGCCCAACATTCCTTGGTGATTTCATGAACTTCAAACACTCAGAACTGTTCAAGGAATGCCCAATGCCCCTTCTTGATGATAGGCACCAAAGTGAGGGTGGAATTGCACCTTGATAGCATTAAGCGCTATCTAGAGTATGCTACTCCATGGAAATGCACCTTCTTGCTTAGAGTAATTCAAACACTCCAAGGTCTTCAGTGATCAATTCCCCAACTTATGAAATGTCCTCCTTCATTTTAAAACACATTGTAATGCTCCAGAGAGATGACTATACATAGGTGTCAATCTGGGTTAGAAATGCCTCCAAAGTGTGCCTTCTCTTTCAGAATGCAAAACAAGGTCCAAAGGTGCTAATAAACTAAAGCACTTCTTTGGAAAAGTCCCAGAGGTTAAGATGCGCCTTGTCTTAAAGAGGTGCAACTCTTGGGTAAGAAATCTTGTAAAGTGCGCCTAACTTAGTGAAGAGGTTGATAACTTCTAAACCCTTCCTGGAACTTAGATTGCTTCAACTGAAGATCATCTTGCACCAATACATCACCAAACTTTCAATCACAAGATCAATTCAAACTTAGGCACTCATTAAGAGTCTTTCCATTGTTGGCGCATCTGAGAGGTTGAATTGGCAAGAGATGGCGCTTAGCTTCCTAGACCTTGTTTCAATATGTTTGAGTTCCAAAGTTGACTCAATGGTATCAAGATGGAGCCATAGAGTCTTTGGACTAGTTCCTTAGAGTTTCAAAAACATTCTGGCTCCTTGAAAATTCCTCCTACATGCTTGGGCACCATTTCAAGGTCCTGGAACCATGATGTAGCGCCTTATTGCTCTAGGCACCCATTCATGATTGTGCAACTTGAGATTGGCGCCTAGAGTGAATAGGCTTTCATCTTGACTTAATACACTGCCTCCTTCTAACAATTTTTGGGGCAGCAAAAAAACTTTCACCACGGGCAAATGTCTCAGAGATATAAAAAAATTGAGAGAGGTTATTGTAGAGGCACTCTACGTGATCGCGTTACCTTAGACGGAATGTTTCTACGCGACACAGTTCTCGAGTAACATCTCGTCAAAGATTGCTACTTTTTACACTTTGGACTCTTCAGGGATATCGTCGGTACAATGTAGCTCAGATTGTTTCGACATGTTTGGGTGAAAAACAGGACCATGCCTAGTATAAATGTACCCATCCAGATGCGTTGGAACAACTAGTTTGGTCACATCAGGAGCAGGACGAAAGTTACACCACTTTGCAACTTTACACTGCCTCCTTCTAACGATTTTTGGGGCAGCAAAAAACATTTCACCACGGGCAAATGCCTTAGAGACATAAAAAATCGAGAGAGGTTATTGTAGAAACACTTTACATGATCGCGTTGCCTCAGACGGAATGTTTCTAAGTGACATCGTTTTTGAGTAACATCTCGTCAAAGATTGCTGCCTTTTTGCACTTTGGACTCTTCAGGGATATCGTCAGTACAATGTAGCTCGGACTGTTTCGACATGTTTGGGTGAAAAATAAGACCATGCCTAGTGTAAATGTACCCATCTAGATGGGTTGGAATAGTCAGTTTGGTCACATCAGGAGCAGGACGAAAGTTACACCCCTTTGCAACTTTACACTGCCTCCTGATGATTTTTGGGGCAGCAGAAAACCTTTCACCACGGGCAAATGCCTCAGAGATATAAAAAACTGAGAGAGGTTATTGTAGAGGCACTCTATGTGATCATGTTGCCTAAGACGGAATGTTTCTAAGTGACACAATTTTTGAGTAACATCTCGTCAAAGATTGCTACCTTTTTGCACTTTGGACTCTTCAGGGATATCGTCGATACAATGTAGCTTGGACTGTTTCGACATGTTTGGGTGAAAAATAGGAACATGCCTAATGTAAATGTACCCATCCGGACGTGTTGGATAGTCAGTTTGGTCGCATCAGGAGTAGGATGAAAGTTACACCCTTTTGCAACTTTACACTGCCTCCTTCTGACAATTTTTGGGGCAGTAGAAAACCTTACACCACAGGCAAATGCCTCAGAGATATAAAAAATTGAGAGAGGTTATTGTAGAGGCACTCTACATGATTGTGTTTCCTTAGACAGAATGTTTCTAAGTGACATGGCTTTTGAGTAACATCTCTTCAAAGATTGCTACCTTTTTACACTTTGGACTCTTCAGGGATATCGTCGGTACAATGTAGCTCAGACTGTTTCGACATGTTTGGGTGAAAAATAGGACCATGCCTAGCGTAAATGTACCCATCCAGACGTGTTGGAATAATCAGTTTGGTCGCATCAGGAGCAAGACGAAAGTTACACCCCTTTGCAACTTTACACTGCCTCCTTTTGACGATTTTTGGGGCACAAAGAAAACCTTTCACCATGGGCAAATGTCTCAAAGATAAAAAAACTGAGAGAGTTTATTGTAGAGGCACTCTACATGATTGCGTTGCCTCAGACGGAATGTTTCTAAGTGACACGGTTTTCGAGTAACATCTTGTCAAAGATTGCTGCCTTTTTGCACTTTGGACTCTTCAGGGATATCATCAGTACAATGTAGCTCGGACTGTTTCGACATGTTTGGGTGAAAAAAAGGACCATACCTAGCATAAATGTACCCATCTGGACGCGTTGGAACAGTTAGTTTGGTCACATCAGGAGCAGGACACCAAAAATGCAAAAGTTGCTTTGTGCAACTTGACAACATTGACACTTTTTTGCAACATGACTCAAAGACTCAAACTAACCCCAAATGACTCAAAGTGACTTAAAATCACCTTGATTTTGGCACCTAATGTACATTATAGAGGTCTAGGCGCTCCTTATCATTCAAACATCTTAGATGAGCGCCTAGGAAAGGAAAAAACTCTAAGTTTCATCATCATGAGCGCCTAATATCAAGAGACTTTAATGGCTCAAACCTTAGCATGGAGTCCTAAGGTGCATTTCATGTCTCCTTTCATCCATTTTGGCACCCTTATGTAGATTTTTCAACTTGATTTGGCACCTTGTATGTGAAGGAAGATCTAAAGGTATGAAAGTGGATGTCATTTTGCAAGAGTTTGGATCATCAAAATTGAAAGAAATAAGTCTATTAAGCTTGGGCGCCCTTGGTCTTGTTTTCATTCATTATGAGCACCTTGGGAGAATGGTATATAGGTCATCATCATGATTGGGCGCCCTGGATCTAGAGTGTTGGAGAGATCATCAAATGGTGTCTAGAGGAAGTAGGGTGAGTTATGAGTTTGGTCGCATCAGGAGCAGGACACCAAAAATGCATAACATGATGATGTAAAAATGTGTATATGTGTAAAAATCCAAGAGGAAATAAAAAAAAGGACAAACCTTACAAATTAATGTGCATACTTACAACTCAATGTAACATGACTTTACAAAATCAATGTGAATACTTACAAATTAATCTAATGAACCATCCGGGTTTGCTCTACTCTTTATTGTGTCAAGTATTGCTTCATGGTTAGACTCACGCACCTTCCACATGATTTTGTTCAAAGGTCTACCCTGATACTTTATCAAATGAACATTGGATGCCACGACAAGGTTCGAGTAATGAAGAATCTTTTGATGTGTGTCAAAGTCCTAAAATAGCCAAATATTAACACTCTTATGTGGGTACCTTCTAAGCCATGTTCCAGTAATAACCACTGAGCCTGTAGGGTATTCGATGTTTTCTCCATCTGTAACAGGGGCCTCCAATTTCTTTTTGGCCTCAACACAACAACATAAGTAATAATTTGTTCCCTCTTCATTATCTTCATCTGTAATAACTGCATATACGTGCCCTACATTGATATGTGTAGCAAATTAGATGAAATTAGTCAACATTACAAAAACACTACAAAGTAAGATGACATTACCTAGTTGAACTAGATGAAATTAGATGCATATGCGTGCCCTATATTACCTAGTTGAACTAAATCTGATATGTGGTCAAAGTCAACCGATGATTCCATGTGTGTTAGTTCCAGTATCGTCGGGGGTCAATACGTGTCAAGTGGGCTAAGATAACTTAACTGTCATTCGTCAACCCACTCCTTTGACTCACACTCATCCCAAACTTGAATTGTATAGGAAGAACAAAAGCATGACATCTTTCGTGTATGGATACTCCATGAACTTGCAATTGAGCTTCTGAAAGAGTGCATCTCATTTGATCCTGTCAATGTACAATAGTCCTCATATGGTGCAATGTTAGTATCATCTATCAACCAAAAAAATCTACGAACTGAAGACTTACCTTCATTACCTGGACCCATGGAAGCATTACACCACTCGACAATCAATTTTGCATCTGTCAACTTTGCATTGTCTTTATACTTTAACTCTTCTCGTGCTATGGCTCTTTTGATACATGCTCCTGCACCATCATGCTCCTCCTTTCCATGCCCGGCCTCACAAAAGTTCCACATATACTCAGCTAATAGAAATTCTGCGAGTTCTTGAATTGTGACGCACAGTTATCCGACCATATGATTTGCTGACTGAACGATATGCCTCTTCTAGCCAAATCATTGTAGAACACCTGAAAGCAACCTGAAATGAACTCCGTAGAATGCGTGCAATCATCACTAATATAGAAATTATACTCCCTCATGATCTTTCTGTTATCCTCTATACTATCATTCGCATGAATGAATGCGATGTGCACAAATATAGAAACCTGTGTGGAGTTGTAATATTGTGATTGCACCTCACGCTGTGGCTGTAGACTGTAGTTCTCTGCAAAGTCGAGGACTGAAACATTGCTACCAACTGGAAATGTGTCCTTGCATAACTTGAATTGCAAGTCCAACCATCGAGCTCTATGGGCATGTCTTGCATACTCATACACTATGTTGTCACGAAATATAGGCATAAACTGATACACTGGAATCTTTTCAATAACCAATTCACACCTCTTTTCTTCTTTATCATCTTTTGTATTATATGCCACTGTTTTATACTTGCCAAACTCTACTAGTTCATTTCCAACTGCATGTGTTCTTTCCATATCTTCACATATTGGCAAATGTTGCAAGCCACCGCAATGATGACATGTGCCATCCAAGCATAATTTCTTGTAGAATATTTGACCTTCCTCTCTTTCACATAAAATTCTTGATATGAAGTCTCTTGAAGATGTTGGTGGGGCACATATGGCACAACCCTACAAATCATTGTTAGTATGCATATCTAAACATATAAACCTATAAGCATCAAAATGGTTAGAAAATTTAATATGTAATCTACAACAACAAGTAGTGCGTGTGTGATTTATCTTAACATAGAAAGGTTTTAGCATTTCAAAATATCTTTGACAAATTTTAATTTGAGGATACTTCTCTAGAAATTAACCATAAAATTGTGTTTGAGTCTCATCCAAAAAATGCTTTGGATGTGGCTCGCGGTTTTGACTACTGATTCTCCTTCTTACCACATCGCTTTGATTCAAAGATACCCTTGTGTAATTCTTCCAAAAGTCTTCAATTAGTCATCTTAATGCTTCAACAATTGGTTTATCTTTTCGTGGTAGTCTCCCCGAGAATGCCCATAATTCATTGGCATTAGTGTCCTCAATTCTTTGGCATCTTCCAACAACTCTTGATAAAGTTTTCCTATTAATTCTCAATTGTTGACTCGTCTTTCTAATGAGATGATCTTTCCTCATTTGACTACTTACTATAGTCGATGTAATCACACGCCGTGTTGCATTACTATCTTTTGTGCGTGAGGTGTTACCCACACTCTTATACACACTCATTAGATTCTTGACAATAGATTTTTCACTTGAAGCCTCTGATGTTCTCAACCCAAGAATCTTCATGATAGACCTATACTTTATACTTTGCATCATTTCAACGAATAGTTGACATCTTGTAGTCTCATTTAACTTTTCAAAGAACAATCTCCAAATCTTATTAGCATATCTTCTACAAGTACGTTTTGGAATCTTACCTTCCATTGGCTGCAAAATATTCTCATCAATATCAATCAAATACTTTGGCTTTCTATGCAAAATTCTAGGTGGTGTTAAGTTAGGTAAATTCATCTCAACATTAGGAATTTCATCAATATTTAAATGAGATGGGTTAGATGGCATACCTTCGATTGAAGATGGAATAGATGACATACCTTGAGGTTGAGATGGGAACGATGGCGTACCTCCTTCATCACATGTGAGTGATGATGTACTCTCAACTTGATATGTGGTAGATGGTGTCCCTACATGTTGACTTGTGGTAGAGGACGTGTCTCCAACTATGGTATTCAAATCTCTCGTACCACGAAGTTTTTTCATTCGTTCTCTTTGTGCCGCCAATACCATATCTCTTTGTAATGGTTGTGGTTCCTCTTCAATTGGTATGTCTTCATTTATCGTGTCCAATTTCCTCTTCTCACGAAGTTCCCTCATAGCCACTACTTTCTTTGCATTCTTAGCTTCTATCTCTTCCTGTGTTGGTTTAATTCTTGATCGTTTCCTTGGCATGATGGAGAATTTGTATGTAGCATGATAAAGAGACCAATATTAGTTCCTAAGAAATGAATACAAGATAATAGTGGGATTGTATTTTTATTATGTTGTAAGGATTTATTCTTGTATAGTTTGACATCATGGTATGTTAAGGTCTGTTTATTACACATAATTATTAAAGAGCCCAAGTATAGAAAATATACATGGCATCATGTGAGATTTTAGGCTACTTTCTTGATTGGAAATGTGTCTATTTTAAACATGTATGATAAAGCATGATAAAGTAATTCAATCCAAAATAAGGAAATTGTAAAGAACATGCATGTAAAGACTTGACATACCTAAAAAATGAAGATTCGAATGGAGAGAGTACCCAATTATGTAGTGTTTTTTTCTTCTTGCATCAAACTCCTCAACAATTTAAGTTTTTCACCACTTGCTTCCTTTTCAATGTTAAATTGAATAACACTCAAATATAATTACTAACAACAATACTATTTACCAATCTATGATGTTAAATTCCTAAAATTGAATCACAATTGACATTGCAACACTACAAAAATTGAAACTTGAATAGATATATATCAAACTTGGTGTGAAAACTATGCTATTTCCTCCTTCTCAAGTTGGCAAAGTAGAAAAGGTGGTGGAAAGATCATGCAAAGGTGGTACAATGTGTCAAATGTGCATGTGAACTTCCCAACAGCATGAAAGCACTTCTTTTTTGTCAGAGCACATGCAGAATCAGTATGAAAATAGAGCATGTGGGCCTGGATCACGGGGGTCAACATTTTTTTACCATTTCTATAGCAACACAAAATGTGAGCGCATTATAACGCACTCGTGTTTGGTCCTACTATAGATTGGTCACATCCTTTGCATTGATCACATCTCTTTCCAAACCTTCCCCTTTAGACTTGAATGACCACAAGGTTTTTGAAGGAGAACTTTTCTTGTTTCCTGCAAGAGCTTGCCAGATGCTCCGCCATATGATAGGCATAACAATAAAGGGGCAAGCCCTCATAATCAAGTTCTTGGTAGAAAATGCCCATCGAGGAAGAAAGACAGATCTTCTTTGGAAGTAGAAGTTCTAGTTGGTGACAAATCCTTATCCAAGCATAAATAGCAAGGGTTCTATCAAGCGATTTCCAATCCACTTCCACAAAGTCTCCTGAAGACTTCCTGATTGATTCCAAAACATCCACACCCCAAAATTGGAGAGGCAATCAATATAATTGAACCCATAAATCTACATTTGATGACAGAAACCCTCAACACTAAACCTTAAACCCTAATCCATCAACCCTCAACCCTAAACCTTATCCCTAAACCCTAATCCCTCAACCCTCAACCCTAATCCGTCATCCCTCAACTCTAATCCCTCATCCCTAAACCATAAATGCTATCCCTATTCCTAAACCCTCAACAGACTCGATACTATACCTTAAACCCTAATCTCTTATCCCTAAACCCTCCAACCCTATCCCTAATCCTTATACCCTCCACACTCTACTTTAACCCTAATCCCTCAACCCTCAACCCTACCCCTAAACCCTTGACCCTCGAACCTCAACCCTCAACCCTCAACGTCAAACCCCAATCCCTCAACCATTAATTCTAATCCCTCGACCCTCAACCCTATCCCTAAACCCTTGACCCTTGACCCTCAACCCTCAACCCTTAACCCTCAACATCAAACCCTAATCCCTCAACCCTTAACTCTGATCCCTCGACCCTCAACCCTATCCCTAAACCCTAAACCCTCAACCCTCAATGTCAAATCCTAATCCCTCAACCCTTCACTCTAATCCCTCAACCCTAAACCCTTAACACTATACCTTAAACCCTAATCCCTTAACCCTAACCCTAAACCTTATCCCTAAACCCTAATCCCTCAATCCTCAACCCTAATCCATCATTTGTCATCCCTCAACTCTAATCCCTCATCCCTAAACCCTAAACGCTATCCCTATTCCTAGACCCTCAACGGGCTCAATACTATACCTTAAACCCTAATCCCTCTACCCTCGACACTCTTATTTAACCCTAATCCCTTGTCCATTAACCCTATCCCTCAACCTCAACCCTCAACCCTCAACTCTCAACATTAAACCCTAATTCATCAACCCTAAACCCTAATCCCTCAAACCTAAACCCTATCCCTAAACCATCAACCCTCAACACTATACCTTAAACCCTAATCCCTATCCCTCAACCCTTAACCCTTAAAACTTAAACCCTATCCCTACACCCTCAACACTTGACACTATATCTTAAGCCTTAAACCCTCATCCCTAAAGCCTTAACCCTCAATCCTTAAACCTTCAACCCTAAACCCTATCCCTAATCCCTCTACCCTCGACACTCTAACCCTAACCTTGACATTAAATGCTAATCCATCAACCCTAAACGCTATCCCTAAACCCTCAACCCTCAACACTATACCTTAAACCCTAATCCCTCAACTCTCAACCCTAATCCATCATCCCTCAACTCTAATCCCTCATCCCTAAACCCTAAATGCTATCCCTATTCCTAAACCCTCAACAGACTCGATACTATACCTTAAACCCTAATCCCTTATCCCTAAACCCTCCAACCCTATCCCTAATCCTTACACCCTCCACACTCTACTTTAACCCTAATTCCTCAACCCTCAACCCTATCCCTAAACCCTTAACCCTAAACCCTTAACCCTCAATGTCAAATCCTAATCCCTCAACCCTTCACTCTAATCCCTCAACCCTCAACCCTATCCCTAAACCCTCAACACTATACCTTAAACCCTAATCCCTCAACCCTAACCCTAAACCTTATCCCTAAACCCTAATCCCTCAACCCTAATCTGTCATCCGTCATCCGTCATCCCTCAATTCTAATCCCTCATCCCTAAACCCTAAACGCTATCCCTATTCCTAGACCCTCAATGGGCTCGATACTATACCTTAAACCCTAATCCCTTATCCCTAAACCCTCCAACCCTATCCCTTGACCCTAATCCCTCGACCCTCAACCCTATCCCGAAACCCTTAACCCTCGAACCTCAATGTACTCAACCCTCAACTTCAAACCCTAATCCCTCAACCCTTAACTCTGATCCCTCGACCCTTAACCCTTAAAACCTATCCCTACATGCTCGACACTCAACATTATATCTTAAACCCTAATCCCTTAACCCTCATCCCTAAAGCCTCAACCCTAAATCATTAAACCTTCAACCCTAAACCCTATCCCTAATCCCTCTACCCTCGACACTCTTGTTTAATCCTAATCCCTTGACCATTAACCCTATCCCTCAACCTCAACCCTCAACCCTCAACCCTCAACTCTCAACATTAAACCCTAATTCATCAACCCTAAACCCTAATCCCTCAAACCTAAACCCTATCCCTAAACCATCAACCGTCAACACTATACCTTAAACCCTAATCCCTATCCCTCAACCCTTAACCCTTAAAACTTAAACCCTATCCCTACACCCTCAACACTTAACACTATATCTTAATCCTTAAACCCTCATCCCTAAAGCCTCAACCCTCAATCCTTAAACCTTCAACCCTAAACCCTATCCCTAATCCCTCTACCCTCGCCACTCTAACCCTAACCTTGACATTAAATGCTAATCCGTCAACCCTAAACCCTAATCCATTAACCCTAAACCCTAATCTGTCAACCCTAAACCCTATCCCTAAACCCTCAACCCTCAACACTATACCTTAAACCCTAATCCCTCAACCCTCAACCCTAAACCTTATCCCTAAACCCTAATCCCTCAACCCTCAACCCTAATCCATCATCCCTCAACTCTAATCCCTCATCCCTAAACCCTAAATGCTATCCCTATTCCTAAACCCTCAACAGACTTGATACTATACCTTAAACCGTAATCCCTTATCCCTAAACCCTCCAACCCTATCCCTAATCCTTACACCCTCCACACTCTACTTTAAACCTAATCCCTCGACCCTCAAACCTATCCCTAAACCCATGACCCTCGAACCTCAACCCTTAACCCTCAACCCTCAATGTCAAACCCTAATCCCTCAATCCTTAACTCTGATCCCTCGACCTTCAACCATATCCCTAAACCCTAAACCCTCAACCCTCAACGTCAAATCCTAATTCCTCAACCCTTCACTCTAATCCCTCAACCCTAAACCTTATCCCTAAACCCTCAAGCCTAACCCTAAACCTTATCCCTAAACCCTAATCCCTCAACCCTAATCCGTCATCCATCATCCCTCAACTCTAATCCCTCATCCCTAAACCCTAAACACTATCCCTATTCCTAGACCCTCAACAAGCTCGATACTATACCTTAAACCCTAATCCCTTATCCCTAAACCCTCCAACCCTATCCCTTAACCCTAATCCCTCAACCCTCAACCCTATCCCAAAACCCTTAACCCTCGAACCTCAATGTACTCAACCCTCAACGTCAAACCCTAATCCCTCAACCCTTAACTCTGATCCCTCGACCCTTAACCCTTAAAACTTGAACCCTAAAACCTATCCCTACATGCTCGACACTTGACACTATATCTTAAACCCTAATCCCTTAACCCTCATCCCTAAAGCCTCAACCTTAAATCATTAAACCTTCAACCCTAAACCCTATCCCTAATCCCTCTACCCTTGACACTCTTATTTAACCCTAATCCCTTGACCATTAACCCTATCCCTCAACCTCAACCCTCAACCCTCAACCCTCAACTCTCAACATTAAACCCTAATTCATCAACCCTAAACCCTAATCCCTCAAACCTAAACCCTATCCCTAAACCATCAACCCTCAACACTATACCTTAAACCCTAATCCCTACCCTCAACCCTTAACCCTTAAAACTTACACCCTATCCCTACACCCTCAACACTTGACACTATATCTTAAGCCTTAAACCCTCATCCCTAAAGCCTCAACCCTCAATCCTTAAACCTTCAACCCTAAACCCTATCCTTAATCCCTCTACCCTTGACACTCTAACCCTAACCTTGACATTAAATGCTAATCTGTCAACCCTAAACCCTAATCCGTCAACCCTAAACCCTATCCCTAAACCCTCAACCCTCAACACTATACCTTAAACCCTAATCCATCAACCCTAAAACCTAATCCCTCAACCCTCAACCCTAAACACTATCAATAAACCCTCAACCCTCAACACTATACCTTAAACCCTATGAGAAAAGCTTTGCGTATGGTACATCCATAGTGAGTAATTCATAGTTGAAATCAGAAGGATGATCATTATGAGAAAAGATTTGCATTGGGGTACATCTATGTTTCTTGCTATCCACCCCGCACTTAGGGAAGGTATATTGTTATGAAACAGGCAAATAATATCCCATTGTTTACTGGCTCTATCCACAAGAACTACTAAACTATACCTTAAACCCTAATCCCTCAACTCTAAACTTTCAACCCTGAACCCTATCCCTAATCCCTCTACCCTCAGCACTCTACCTTAAACCTAATCCCTCGACCCTTAACCCTAAACGCTATCCCTAAAGCCTCAACCCTAAACCCTAATCCCTCAAGGTCCTAAACTCTAATCCCTTATCCCTAAACTCTAAATCCTATCCCTAAACGCTCAACCCTCAACCTTAATCACTCAATCCTTATCCACCCCTCTCCTCCCCTATCTGGCTCACTCCCATCTCTACCCTCCTCTGCCCTCGACACTATACATACATACATATAGGCATACATAGATACATACATACATACATATAGGCATACATAGATACATACATACATACATATAGGCATACATACATACATACATGATTAATAGCCTTGAACGTAAAAAAAATTAAGGGGAACATAACATGAGTACGTTATAACACGCTCGTGTTATGTCAAACATGACAAATAACAAACTTGCGAAAAAGGAAAAATGCAAAGCAAAATATAACGTGAGCGCGTTATAACGCACTTGTGTTATGTCTTGCTTTGGGAATCCCAAGCCTTGGGCTTGGGATTTGCTTTAGATTTCCAACCCAAAGGCTTGGAGTGCCTTTTGAACAGTCACAGACGTGTTTTTCCATATTCTTCAAGATTTCACATAATTTCGTTCGTGCTAACCCTCAGATTTGCACGTGTTTCAAGGTCGAACAAATCGAACATCTGGGTAATGTTAGGCTTTCTCTTAGCTATTTGATGATGTGATTTTTTTCACATTTTACCAATGTTAAGCCTTTCATCTTTAATTTATTTTGTTTGTGTGTCCATTTTTGGGCAAAAACCACTGTTTGGTCTTTTTTTCATTGGAAATTAACTATTCATTGAAATTTAAAAAAAAATTACATATTTACAAACTAGACTCCATTCTACAAATATTAAAAAAAGAAAAAAATGATTTTCAATTAGTTTTCAAAATTTATAGGGGTAGCACAGCCAAAATTCTATTTTTTAGGATGTGTCCACTTTGAAAATTAGTAAAAAATCAAATATTCATCAAAAGATTATCAGAAAAATCGGGCATAAACTACATGCTATTAGCTAATTTCTTACTGAAGTGATTTTAAAAATACCAAAAAAAATTGACCTTTTGAGGGAGCCACAAAACATGCTATGTTATGTTTTTTTGACAAAAACAACACCAATTTCTATGGCTTCCTCTTTTGAACCCCTTAATCTATGCCATTTTAAAAAAAAAATAGTAGTTTAGAAAGTAGACTCGGAGCACTACGAACATTGTATTGGTTGCATCTCTAAATTTTGAGTGTAACTATGCTCAATTTCTCATCCAAGGCCAGTATTTCTTGATTTCAAAAAAAAAAGTGGCCACTTAAGACCCCTTTTTGGCCCCCCATCTTCTTGCACTTACCCTGAAGTGAATTGATGGAATGAGCTAGCCCCAGCTTGGGTGGGCAAGAATAGAAGGATCTCCTCTCTGGAGGATGTAGTTTTCTGTTGATCTATTCCATCATCTATAAGGTTTCCATTCATAGAGTGGAATCATCTTGCTAGTAATGAAGCATGTTCCTAGTTAGCTTCAAGCATTTCACTACCATGTTATAATGACAATCAAATCTCCTCAAACAATCACATCACATAAGGGATTTGTATGGTTGAATTTAATTGAGAAAATTTAAAAATAATTTGTCATTAACAATAAAATTAGAAACAAGGTGTCTTACTCTATTATGCTCATGGAGGCAAGTATGCTACATATGGAAGGTGAAGCCCTAAAGAGTTATAACTCATAAAAATATATACTAACCAAGCAAGGACATGATAGACTTCCTGTCATTGCTTCATATTGTGTTAAATGACTAAAAAGAGGTTGACAGAGGAGGACCCCTATATGATGCATGTGGTTGAAGATGAAAGCAAATCAAAACAAGAGAGAACAAATCTCACATATCTGTAGCTGGCTTCAGGCCAGAGGAACCAACACCATTATAACATATGACAATGATGTAAATCAGTAACCATCACATATACTATATAGCCAATGTTGTTAAAACTAGGGAATGTAGGAGCTAATTTTATGACATTTTTTTTCTGTTCTTTGCGTGTATGCAACTTGTCTGTATAACTTCATTAAAGCCTAACATGCTTGGAAATAATCTATCGATGTTTTCAATAGCAATACTTTACCTTGAACAATATTGGAGCGTCGTAGACAAAATCATGGACAAATAGCCTCTTCTCTATAGGAGGAAGTATTGAAATGACTAATAAAACCAATGTAAATATATTTTTGTGAAGGTATACTATTTCTGATAAGGTGTCTTATTGTTTGTCATAAATATTCTATTGACTTTTATTTCATTTCATTTCATGTATGTTACTAGTACTGATTTTAATTGATTTTATTATGCATTTGGCCTATTCAATGAGTGTGCTATTTGTGATAAGGTTAGTCACTATTTGTCATAAATATTTATCGACTTTTGTGTATGGTGGTGCTCATTTTTTTAAATTTTATTATTGACTATGCCCATTCAATTTTTATGGATCATTTTATTTGATTTTGCTTGCACAAATATCAAATTGATTTGATCTTTTACCTATGGGGATATTCAACTGATTTGATTTTAGGTAGGGCTAAAGTCACCATTGCATTCATGACTTGCATTAATTAACGTGAAGGGAGGAATAAGAGGTAAAATCTCATGGCCAATCAATTTTTTTTGCCAACACTACAAACTATAGTCATAACAAAAATAAAAGAATACGATTCGTCAACAGTTGTGAGGACTAATAAAAAATTTTGCATATGGAATGCAAGAGTACCCTACCATGGCAGTACTAATACCAATAAATAGTCCTATCAATCAAACACTCCATGAAATGACTTTAACAAAAAACATAAACGTACAATGCTTGGCCCAAAAACTATATATATAAAACCATCCAATATAATTTTTTTACCAATTATTTTAATAAAAATTCATTGCTCAATAGTTGCCCTGCTTATGGTGCAAGTAGGATGCATCTATCATGACCACTAATTAATGTTTTAATAAAAATGCATCTATCATGACCACTAATTAATGTTTTAATAAAAATGCATCTATCATGCCCGGACATTGTGGTAGGAAAAACTAAAGTCAGTGGGGCCCATTATTATACAACTTGCGGAAAAATTTAAAAGCAGAGGAAGATGAGCATTTCCTCGTGTGTACGGGGACATGGTGAAAAATGTGCGGTTCTTGTCATCTCTGTCTATCAAGTAAGAAGACCGCCTACAAATATCCTGTTTCAGTGGGGAACCAGTGCATCTCCCATTTTAGCTTCCATTTCTGCGTATAACTACTGAAGTAGATTATTTTCTGAAAGTTTCCTCCGCCATGGGATCTCCAATAGGCTGCCGTAATATCGTTATACCCAAAGTGCTCCTCTATTTGGCATTAGCCCTCTTTTATATGAAGAATGGAATATGCTGCTTTCTTTCTGCTTTTGGGCTCAGCGAACCCCCGCAAGACGAGAGCTATTCGTGGCAAGAATTTTCAGAGTTCGCCTCTGCCATTTCCTCGACATCAGGTGAGATGATAAAATACAAGTTGCCTGTTATTATATTCCGAGATGTTGCACAGAAATTGGTTGAGATTGAGGAGGATTTTGTGTGCTCTGTCTGCTTGAGCTCTTTCCAAGAAGATGATGAAATCCGAGAGCTGTGCAATTGTTGCCACATATTTCATAGAAATTGTTTGGATAAATGGATTGATAACTATCAGGATACCTGCCCTTTCTGCAGATGTCCCCTGCTTCCACCAACTGAAAGTGTTGATGCAGAGAACGCTTTTGAAAATTAGGGCAGAGGATCAACCCTCTAAACCTCTGAGCGAAAATTTCCAGAGGGTTAGATTGTTTTATTTCTGTGCATTTTATTTCCTTTGTAAACTTTATTGTTATTAATTTATATTATTGAAACGAAATGTTGGTCTTCAATTGTAAAACTGGTCTTGAGAGTGTTGGTTGAGTGAATTTATGCTATTTGATTTAAGGTTATCTTAATATGAAGTTTTTTAAGTTCATTTTTTTTCTAATAAATCTGTGATGTTAAAAATATATATACAATTTTCTTCCAAAGAAAATATATCATACTTATAGAATATGAAAAACCTAACAATTTTAAGTTTTAGAAGTTTGGGGTCATTTTTGTTCTTTGAATTTGAACCAAGTTTATTTCCACATCCACTTAATTGGCCTAAATGAAAAAAATGATAAATTTGTAGCTTGCCAAATACTTTAAAGAGATCAAATTAAAGAAAATTAAATTACATTTTTAAAAATCTATAATTTTTTGAGTTTGATATTCTAATCTTTAAAAAAAATTGAGCTTGATATTCTAAGTTTGTGTTCAATAAAACCACAATTCTCTTGTTTTCATGTGATGTTGTACCTAGCCAGCATTTTTCTTCTTCATCTAAAATGTGCTTCTCTTTTACATCTTTGGACTCTCTTCCATGCATTTGTCTTGCTTCCTTTATCTTTGAGGAGCCCAAAGACATCCATAATATATGTGTTCATGATGATAGTACTTTGATACATGCCTTTGATGATATATTGATCAATAGAGCTAAACAATAATTTGATTCATGCAATAATTATTACACATCCCTCAATTCTTTATTGTGTGTGTTTAGATCATTTTACTTATAACTCTAAAACAAAGGTTTCACATCACTCCATTTCTCCACATTTTAATGTCCCTTCTTAATTTCACACCATTCCATTTAATATTAATTTTAAATATTTTCTTAATTAAATGTAGTAAAAATTGAATTAATTAATTGAGATATAAGGTTGGAATTTGATTTAAATGAAAAATGAAAGGAAAAATGTGATTAAGAAGGGTAAGTGGCAAGGGAAAAAAAGTTATAAAAGTAAATATTAGTACGTGAAATCCACATTAGCACTTAAAAATAATATCTAAACTGATACTAAATTTCTTGTTAAATGGGATCATCATTGTCAAAGTGCTTTACATGCATTAAACATAATTTTAATGAATAGAATTTCACTTTAATAGAGATCAAATTTGTGCAAAGACTCCTTAAATCCTTTGTTTGAAGAGGATAGGCTAACAAAAATATGGGACATTTTTTTATCAAGATTTATAGTATAAGAACCAAGATTAAAAAAGAAATAGATATTGTTAAAACATAGTTTAGACAACATCTATCAACAGTCTTGGTATACAAACAATTTTATTACTATTCTTAAATCCCATAGACTACTTCATCTCAAAAACATTGTTAAAAGCATCCAATCCCAATTAATAAGAACATCATTGCCCCACAAATCAACTTTCACATCATCTTCTTTTGATTCCTTACATGTTAAAAATGTGAAATGTGGCTTACTTATTCCAACAACCTTAGGTAGGTTAGCTCAAAGTCATTTTTTAGAGATATGTGCATTAAACCTCACTCCACCTATCTCAATTGACTAAGCTTAAGTAGTATGTTAACTCAGTGTACCCTTGTCAGTTTTGTGACACAATGGTAACCTAGACCCACCACTCATTCATTGTTCCCCTTGCTACCCCATTTGCCTCCATTCCACATCTAGCAGTCAATGCCTTCTTCATTGTTTAGTTTCTCCTATGTAATTATTCTCTAATTATGGTTAAATTTTTGAAATTGCTATCATCACTAGTGACATGTCACCCTATTGAATAACCCTAGGCATATGTGTCAATGTGCCATGAACCTACAAATTTATTTACCAAATCTAATGCCATCAACTCACTTCACAATAGTAGGATATGAACTCCTTACCTACCCATAAATGCCACCAACTGAAGCTCCCCAGATATTGAAGGTTACATGTTGTGGAACAAAGACCAAAGTCCTCTCCAAAATCCTAAAATAGGTCTCCTAAATTGTTTCATTTGAATAGTGAAGAAAACAAACAATGGAGCCAAAGGATCCTTAACCCTATTTCCTACCCCATCAAGGTTCTAAAACACCATGCAGACTATAAATAACAAAGAGATAATTAACTGTCCCATTTATGTAAAAAATTATAGAGAATATAGGGAAAAGAATAATACAACTGAACTAATTATCTTCATAGCCTTTTCACATCCAAAACACCAAAGATGCTACCCCAACTTGCATCTACAATGCTCTTCAAAAACACCTACAATTATCTTCATAAACACTTGTGATTCACTTCAAAAACACTTGCAAATTCCTTTTGGTTCTTCTATTCGTATGTAAGATTTTGTTTCATGCAAATACAAGGCATAAGAAGTTGCAAAAACATGTTTTAATTTGTAGGAGAGCAATCATGTCATCATTCATTAATTTAAAAGGGAAAAAGGTGGTGGATATATCGAATAGGAACCTATGGCAAAGGCCACACAAACAAAATGTATAAATGGTGGCAAGTATATATCTAATATGAAGCACTCTTGCTAGATATTGTCACAATTTTTCAAGATATAGTCAACACTTTTGCCAAATATAATTGTAGTAATCAAAGAATCTATTTTCCACTTTAGAATTAAAAAATAGAGAAAAGGATGGATGGTGGCAAATATATCGAATAACAAGTCAACAATGGTGAACGATGAATGCAAACCTCAATAGATGGCAAATGACAAATGTAGACTTCAACAGATGGTGAACAATGTGGTTTTCTCAAAATGACTCGACGTCTTTCGAAACATTAAAAGATGGCATGATGCGTGATGATTCCAATGAAAATACCTACCACGATGGATGTTGATGATGTGAAAATCTTGTTGCTAGTAGGGAGGCTACGTGTTATGATGTTTATGACTCATTGTTACATAGTAAGTGGGACCCACCAGTGCTAATTCAAGATGCATAGTATGTCCAGTATGGAGCATTCATTTTAATAATGCAATGGTATGTTAGAGGCATGCTAGATGGTACATCTAGTATGGATGCTAGAGGAATCGTTTCTTGTTGTATCATTGCTTTAACAAAATGGTATTTTGATTATAAAGTAATAAATAATGGTACATTAATTTTAAAGTAGGAAATAACGGTTTATCAGTTTGTAAGGTGCATTGATAAATGAGATTTGTTCATTGTTGTATGATACGGTGTATATGGGCTATCTTTATATATCAAATGGTTTAATAGTAAAAGATAAATGATTTTTTAAAAATATTAAATGGTTTAATAGTTAAAAGTGTTTTTTTCCCAATTTTTCCTATCTAAATGACAACGATAAAAGAGGAATGATTTTTCCTGTATTGTCAATTTCACATGATGGGATGTTGATTCTACAGTGTGAAATAATGGTATGTAGTAGCAACTTGATTCACATTTTTCATCATGTCATTACCCTTTAAAAATTTGTTTGACTTTTGATATTTAGAAGGGTTAGAAGCATTTTGACTACAAGGTTTATACTTAAAGGCATTATATGTTAGCAATTTGGATTCTACAATTTAACATGTGCACACAAATCCATGAAAGATGAAAATTTGTTCAAATACGCATTGTCTTGTATTAGTTTGAGAAACCCCTTAATAATGATGTTTTGCTACTCCAAATCATGTAAGAGAGAAATCTTCTTAGAGCACAAAGAATGAATTTGAATAACATAATCACTAATGTATTCATTTGATGCTTAGGTACACTCAAATAAATTATTTGTTGTTACTCTAAGGGACATATTAACTTTGAATTACTTATATAACACTTTATTGAGATCATCAAATGAGTGTATAGACCCTTAAGCAAGTTAAAAAACTGCTCAATAGTATAATTTTTCAAAGTGCATTAAAATAGCTTTGTTAACAACTTATCCTCTTAAAGAAAGTCTACACATGAAGTTGTGTATGGTCTAAGATGAGTATTAGGGTCAATTTTTTCATCATACATTGAAAAGGGAGGTGCCAGAAACCCAATAGGGAATAGACATGTTACAATTATCAAAAGTTAGTGGTACATGTATAACATCCTTAAATTCATCATTACCTTATCCATTTGACTTGCATCTATTCTCTTTTCCACTTGAACAATTTTTTGAAATAGTGCATCTAAGATAGAGAAAGAGATGATGACTAATGAGCATTGGGAACCACAATGAGGTGTGTGAGTATAGATGTAGGAGGTAAGAGGGGTGGATGAAGTAATGGCTCGACATAATGGCATGGAAGAGGAAAGATACTTTAGGGCATTTAGAGTATGGGATGTCTAGTGTTGAGTATGAACCTAGGGGATTCATTTAATAAACCAATGGCATAGCACATGTATTTGAAGAGTACTAATAAACAAACCTAATTTAATTTCTAGCCCTCAAAACTATGTTTTTGATACTCTTTGCATACACTAATATAATTAAAATACCTCCCTATTTTCACCAAGTATCCTACGTACGTATTTTTCATTACATTTTATACATATTTACCATTTCTACCCTATCAACCAAGGGCACTTCCCACACCTACATCTAACTCAAAACTAGATTTGATTGACATTTCATACACTAAACTCTGGACACAAAAAAACTAGATGAGCTATGACAAATATGTCATCCTGTAGAAACTTTGATTTAAAAGCACTTATACATCTCAACACCTAAACCTGTGCCACACAAACTCTAACATGAAATCCTTGTAATAATAAATATTTAAATATAATAGACATATTAATCTAAACTATAATTAAAGGATTTTAGAGATACTTGGTGATTCTTTTGGGTAGGGTCATGTCATTACCAAAAGGTTCTCAATAACTAGTTTTAGGAAACTTGGGTAGGATGTTAGAATTTGAAAAGATGATTAACTTAGAAAATTAGTGCAAATGAATAGATATTAAGCTATGAATGCAAATGATACGAAATAAAAAGAGCAGCATAGAGTTAGTCTCCATGAGAGTAATGCAAATGATCTAGAAGCAAAATAACATTAAGAGGATGCAAAGCAAAAGATGCAAAATACAAGTTAGAAGGTGAGTATAAATAGACTAGAAGAGAGGGGAGAGATGACAAATATGACCAATGGGAAGATTCCACCACAATAGCCTAAAATAGGAAAGTGTAACTCCCATTGAAGATGTCGACACCTTGCACCCACTCACGCTAATAATCGCTTAATTAACCCTAAGCAAGCTTAATAACATGTGTAGGAAAAACCTAGGAATATAAGAAAATAAATAACCCAACTAGGAAAATAAAAACCTACACTAACACCCTCCTTAAGCGCAACTTAGGTGGGTGAAAAGATGGGTGCTGACAAATGACGCCTAATGAGGTACCCATGTACATAAAAAATTCTCCCCCAAAGAGAAGAAGCTCCCTCAAATAGAGAGAGAGAAGACCCCATAGAGTGGAGGGAGTTAGGACTTCGAGTGAGAGGACTAAGAAGCCCCCAAAAGATGAAGTCTCCTGCACCCCCAACAAAGCTCGTAGATGAAGATACTTGCTTTCTAGGAAGGGTTTGGTGAAGATATCGGCAACCTACTCAAAATTCAGACAATAGCGAAGGTCGATGACATGGACATGAATGAGATCCCGGATGTAGTGTATATGGACCTCAATGTGTTTGGTCTGCTGATGATGGACTAGATTTTGTGAGATCTGAATAGCACTCTAGTTGTCACAAAATATGACTGATGGTCATCTAATCTGGATCCTGAACTCAACGAGAAGATTCTAAAGCTAGATGACCTCAGTGGCAGCATTCATAGCCCCCGATACCTGACCTCAGTAGAAAATAGAGAAATAGCAGATTGCTTCTTGCTTGACCAACAAACAAGACCTAAACCAAGTGAGAAGTTGTAACCTGAAGTAGACTTACGATCCTGAGAATCGCTTGCTCAATCTGAATCTGTATAGCCCACTAAGTCAAGATCAATGTCTGTTGCGTAGTGAATCCCAAAACTATGAGTACCCTAAATGTAGTGAAGTACCCGCGTAGTTGCTTTCCAATGCAGCTCATTGGGCTCCTACATGAATCAAGAAACCATGCCTATAGCATATGAAATGTCAGGTCTCGTATGAGTCAGATAAATGAGACTCCCAACAAGATATCAGTACAAAGTGCCATCAATAAATGTTGAAGAACACTGAGCCTCAAGTTTGAATCCAGAAAGAAAGGGAGTTAGAGCGGGCTTACAGTCAGCCATATGAAACTGTGAGAGAAAATATAGAGTATACTTGGATTGTGTGATGGTGATCCCAGAAGTAGACTGGTAGATCTTAATCCTGAGAAAGTAATGTAACAAGCCCAAGTCAGTCATCAAAAACTTGTCATGAAGGGCAATTTTGACTACCCCAATGGTGGATGAAGAACTCCATGTGATCAGAAAGTCATCAACATACAGGACCAGAAATAGGAGTATATCATCCTACTGCAAAATGTAGACATTGGGATCAGAATGGTACCGAGTGAACCCAACTATTAGAAGGAAGGAGTCCATCTTGGCATACCATGCTCGATGTGCCTGTTTGAGCCCATAGAGAGACTTCCGAAGGCAACATACAAGTGAAGAATCCCGAACGAACCCCTGTGGCTACTACATGTAGATCTCCTCTTGAAGGTCATTGTGAAGAAAATCACTCTTCACATCCATTTGGTGCACTTCCCAATGATTGGCTGCACCAATGACAAGAACAAGTCAGATGGAGTTCATTCTAGAAACTGACATAAAAGTCTCACAGTAGTCATGTTGGTAAACAGATTTGTCACTACGAAATAACCTTTGAAAATGACTCGTTGCCCTTAGAGCAGTGACTAAATTGTCCCAATAGTTGGAGAACCTGTTATTGAATTATCAGCTTTCCTCTACGTTTGAGAGGGGCAGCTCCCTCGTATGATTGAGTTTTTGGTATTTTTGTGTACTTTTAACCTGAAAGTACATAAAGGAGAAAACACAAAACTAGGAAAAGATGACTACAAAAACCCCAACAGTAGACATACGAAACCCAATTGAGATTCCACAACTAATAACGATTACAAAAGGGGTTATTACCAAATAGGTTGGAACGTGCAATGATGATGAAAGGAGTACAATAAATCTCAACATAAGAAGAGATAGGCCATACAAGCACATTCAAAACAAGATACCAAGAGATGGGTGTGTTTCATCACATCAATCACATAGATAATCAATGTATTACACATGTGCATAAAAAGGATTACTAATTCAACATACGAGAAATTAGTTATGATAACATAAGAACACATTTAGAGCACACGAACTAAACTATATTTTTTATTATCTTTGAAATTATACAATTCCAAAATCCTTTTTGTACATAGTGTAAACATAAAAGCTTTTCAAAATGACTGAAAATTTCTCCAGAGTTTCCCCTTTTCTAGAGTTCTCTCAAAAGAGGCCCCCCCCCTTTACATTTCAAATAGCCTTATATTTATAGGCTTTTTCCCATAACCACCTAGTAACCACTTTGTAACCTCACAACTACCTAATAACTACCTTTTTGAAATACAAAAATATAATGAACCTTATTTTGGTTATATTTTACATCGCTTTTCCAGAAATAAAGGTCATTTTCTAACTTTTCAGTTACAATAAGTGACAAAAGTCACTTTTATAAAAAGGTAACTAGAACTTGTGACTTTCAAGTTGTGGATTCTGCTAAGTTCTCTCTATCTCCATTCGCTTCATTTTGACAATCAAAGCTTGTTGGATTTTGATAACTCTTCTGAATACATGTACTTAAGGAAATTAGTAACATAGAAGTATCAAGACAATTCCAAACCAATTAATCCTAGGGCATAATGGCAGTATTCATCATAACCCTCGATTGATTACACAATAGCTTTGTATCCACTGGAAAACCCATAGCTTCCTCAACAAGACCACTACTCCCAAGATTTGAAGATGTGAAGAGATACATCCGATGACCTTCTGAACCAACCACAACAGGATGTGTTCATTCTGACTTCATTATAGACACAATTGCAAATGAGACAAAAGACGTCTTCTAGGCAACATAGATGTTTCCCTACTGCCCATTGGTTGATCACCTCCATGATGGCTATCATGATTACTCAAATTTCTATTTCCTGCAACTTTCATAGGAAGATCATCTCCCTCCTTCCTTGAATCTTAGGCTCTTACCTCAATCATAAAATGTCATCATCATCCACTGATATTTTGAGAGCCATTCTTATATCTAAAATGAATGTGTGCATTATCAACCGCCAGAAGCATTTAAAACATGCGCAATGCAATCTTGAGATGAAGAGCAATAACAATTTGTAGGATCTCTTCGTGGTCCAATGCACTTAAGTCATACTCATTGTATTCACTTCCTCATTCCTGTAAACTATTCCAAAACCCTATTCAAAGGATGTAAGTAGAAGTTGAAGAGTTTTGCCTTGCATCTACCAATTGTATCTACTCAAATGTTTCAAGAACCTTCTAATCAAATGTATTCTACAACCATTACATTACATTCACCCATGTTTCTTTTAAATCATTTTATCAAACATTTTAAGTATTTACACTAGATCACATTTCTCGGTAACACATAGTAACTAAAAATCCTTTGCACATGATTTTGTGTGAAAGGTTTTACTTATTGGATCTCCCATTCCTACATGCACACCATCCAATCATCAAGTTATAGGTAACAATATCCGGCATCAAACCCCATCAACAAATTCATACTACTCAGCCTCTGCTTCCAACATCTTACTTTCTTTGCAAATCCCATTTATAAGAGAGCTATAACTGACAAGATTGGTCATAATGCCAATTCTCTGCATTTCTCTCTATAAGCGGAAAGCTTCCTACGTGTTACCAGACCATCATATTTCATGAGGAAGAAGATGTATGTGGCTTGTGATGCCATCTTGACCTTAGCATAGGCCTTGATCACCAAGTTCAAAAGAGCTAGTTTTAATTCAGCAACCATGATTGTTTTAAATATAGACTGGGGAGTTGTATTACATGTCTTTAGGAGAACAAGAGACCTTATTGCAGATTGGGATTGGACCCACCTTTTCTATTTCAAAAACCACAATTGCTTTAAAAGTTTCTAAAACCCTTTTGACAATTCGTGAATATCCTACAAACATTGCAGTCCATAAGACCACATTTCATGATTTCAAACAACTCACATAACTTCTCTGTATTTTGCTTTACACATCCACCAGAGCATTTCGAACAATAATATCTGAGAAAACTCTCCTTGGATTAAAGTTTGTGATTTGGCACTAGTTGTGAGGAGGCCAACAATGGTTGTGGAACAGATTTATAATAGATTCTATCTTCTTGATGGTTTTTAAAACCTCTTCAAGAAACCTACTTAATGTATCTCCCTCATTCAGCTTTGATAGAAATTCATATCCGATTTAAAAGTTCCCATATGGGCGTGGGCCGCGAGGATGATGGCAATGGTTATGGAATTTGGTTTGAAATCTGCCAATGCATATCCTACAATCATTGTAAAATGCCATACCACATTTCTTTGAGGTAGTTATTCAAAGCTTCTTCAGTTTTATAATCCCATCAAGGTTTTATTGTCTCACATAAATAGTTAGCATATTCCCATGCGTAGGCAATGCTTCCTTATTCTGCATATATGTATATTGTGGCATTTGCAACTATAATATCTTGGATGGACATTCAGACTCGATTCGAAAGCTCCTATTTTGACACCAGTCATAAGGAAGATATAAAGGTTGTAGAACTTGACTTTATGCCAGCCAATACCACTTGCTTGATAGATTTTCAAAACCATTTTAACATCTCCATTATCAAATGCTATGTAGGGTGCGGGTTGTTGTGAGAAGAATGCACAGCATCTCCTTTCATACGCTTGGCCAATCATTTACATTTATTTGAAATGTTCTATTTTCTGCACAATGTCTATACTTTCATATTTAACATACAGGTCCGTCAGGGCATTTCAAACTATAATATTTGACAAAAATCGTTGTTTCGTTGTGCTTTGAGGGATGCCGATGAAGGTCTTGGAATCTGATTTTACACCTGCTAGTCATATGTGCCTCAAAGTTTTAAAGACCTCTTCAACAAATCCGTTATTATGAATATCCTGCAACCATTTCATTGGCGGAGTTGGTATTACTTCGTGGACTTTAACCGGATAGTTTAAATCTTTAAAAGTGTTTTCATCCAATGCATTTCCCAGTTGACTAAGATCCAGTTTCAATTATGCTTTAATCAATTTTCACAACTCGACCAATGCAGATCTGAAGATATTAATGCACAAAATTTCCATTAACTGGTTCATCCCATCTTCATCGGCATGTGATTATGATATTGAAGACAACTTTTAACGTCTCCTGCATGCTTTGATGCCAGTAATAACTACCGCATCTTGCTTTAAAGCCCACATTGATTCTTGATATGGGAACAATCTGATTTTGAGGAGTCACGACTTTCGAAAATAATGGTCTCATTATTTAACTTTACATGTAGGACATGTACACCTCTACTTGGCGGTTGTAATTGTTTTACTATGCATTTGCATGCTTTTGATCAATACTTTTAATCTCATAAAACTTTAGCTCTGTTAAAGATGTCTATTTACTTCGCATGAGTATAGGCGCATTGTATGGAGAGTGCTTCGCCCATCATATCCCAGGTCACATGCAGAGTAAAGAGAATTGGGAATCCTTTCCTTGATTATAGGAGACATTATTTTATGTTCATAAAAAGTGAACCTTCAACTTGAAAAATTACACCTTTTAGTTAGCAAAAAGCCAAAATGCATGAACTTAGCCAAACTCAAAAGTTAACGCAAACTTGGTGAAAAATAAAAATTGACGCAAGGTTTGCAGGAAATGAAAGCCGACACATAGTTTGTGGAAAAAACCAACGTGAACTTTGCGAAAAACAAAAGTTGACATGAGCTTAGTGTGAAATGAAAGTGGACGCAAAGAATAATATTACTAAGCCGATGCAATGTAAATTTTGATTTGGGATAATATTGCTATACAAAGATTCAATAGAGAGAGATAGAATGAACATGACAACGTATGACGCCTTGATAACAAGTTATCGACATGATTGACACAAGAAGCATGACATCGGCAAATTGTAACCAAAGGATGACTTGGCACAGAGGTTTTGATGTGTGAAAAGTTTAAATTTTGGGTAGTTTAAAATGAGGCCAACAACTGGCTCTAACTAGGGAAAAGGACCTTGTGGACGCTAGAACGAACCTAGAATCTCTGGAAATGAATAGTGCCTTATCCATTGGGTGGGTAGAGTCAGGAGATAACACGATGTACAAGGGGAAACAAGGAGACAAGGACACACAGAGATGAGGCAAATGACAAAAACCAATAGAAACTGAAACAAGACAGACACAACAAAAACACCTAGTTAACCTATGTACATGGTAGGTGACTCCTACCTCAAACTACTCCAAAATGATCATGTGAAGCCGTTGACAAGTTAAGAAAAATAGGCACCTGTACAAAAAAGAGATGTGTATGGATGAGGTGCCTGTGAACTCAGTAACCATTCAAAAGTGACGAGAAAAATAAGCCGCATGAAAAATGAGGACTCCTTGAATAACAAACCAAACAAACATTTCTCGTCATAAGCATTTGAGTCCTTCCAACTCGCATTGTTGTTGTCTTGTGTAGCTTCAAACATGTCTTCCGACATCATGTCAAGCACATGAATATCCTCTATCTGAAAATTCTTCTGATAGTTTGAATCAAAGAAAACTGAATCACAAATCAGACATCTTTCATGTGAATCAATTAGTGAAGAAAACTCAATACTCTGTGACTGATCCTTCTCATGAATAATGTCTTCCTTTATCATTAAATCATCACATGCAAAAGAAAATTCCCCCTTCTTTAGCATTACCAACTCAGGATATGCTTTATTAAAGGATTGCATATGAGGATGAGAAAGCAATGAATTTGCATTATGCACCTTTCCACCTTGAAAAGTCTCTTCTATAGTTGATGAAGAAGAAATAACATGAAGCTTTTCATCAATCTTTTGAACACTTCCAATTTCATCCAT
This sequence comes from Cunninghamia lanceolata, assembly GCA_027924645.1. NCBI lineage: Eukaryota > Viridiplantae > Streptophyta > Pinopsida > Cupressales > Cupressaceae > Cunninghamia > Cunninghamia lanceolata. The sequence goes on from BSBN01001860.1 coordinate 2,116,819, forward strand.
GTTCCGACAAACATTATAAATCTGATGTCCTTTATCACTATCATAACCATTACTCACACTGCCTTCTCCAACATTATTGTATGTAGATGATGGACTAGAACATACAATGAAATCACTCAAATAAGGATATTCAGGAATAAGTTCATTTGTAACCTCTTTTCGTGTAGATTCACACCCAATATCCTTGTGGTCTTCTTGCACCTTTGGAGTGGGAGTACTCAATGCTTCATCTTGAGTAGTACATTTAATTTCTATAGTCAAGTATTCTTCTTCAAAAGATGATAAAGGAGAAAGGATGAAATCTTCTTCACAAAGAAAATCATCTTCAGGAGTCTTGAGACACCAATTTGTGATTGAAACTTCATGAGAAAGATCTTGTGGTATTATTTCATTATCATTCTCCTCTTGTTTAGGTCGCATGCATGTCAGGAAAACACTTTGTGACTCATCTTCATGTTCTTTGTTCACACTTTGGTCCAAAATTTCTTCTTGACTCCCTTGATCATTAACCATGCCCGAGAAATCTTTCTCAGTGGTTGCAGCTGTGGAAACAGAACAAGTTGTCACAAGAGGCGTGCCATTGTCTAGAAAAATTTCTTCTTCATTATTGCATGTTTCCATACAATCTTCTTCTTTTATCTCTATCACTTCTTTTTGTTCTTGCTTCAGTGGAGATGTCCTATCATGAGAAAATGTAATAACTTCTTCTTCTCTAGTATATGCATGTTCCGATGAGCATCTTTCAACCCTTTGATCAGAAGATGTTGCATTAAATATAGGTTCATTTGTAGGAAACACTTTTGCCTCTTCTTTTCTATCCTCATCATGCAAATGATATATATTAGCATAATTTCTTTTGTCTTCTAATATATGAATTTCCTCTGGTAGGGGCTTATGATCACGAGCAAGGAAATGAGTCTCCTTCCCATCTTTTTCTTCAATCTTCTGCAATGTTTGAAGCAAAGAAGGATGGACCTGATTAGTAGCAAGTTGCATGCCACCATAGAAACTCTTCAAAAATTCTATTTGCTTAGGATCATCAAGAACTTGATTTTGCTGAGCAGAGGATGCAAAAAAAGAATAATCTTCATCATCACTGTCATTGTCTGATTCAGGAAACTGCAAGTTATGCATCCGGGTTCTTCGATACCAAACCATCTTTTAGGATTCTTCTTTCATATATAGTCACCAATCTTCTTTTCTGCGGAGATACTTGAATATTCTTAAGGAATAAAAAGGCACCGACTCTTCAGCTCATTTCCCCAATAGAGTCGCCAAAAATCTATTGGTAAACAGATTTGTCACCGCAAAATAACCTTTGAAAATGACTCGTTGCCCTTAGAGTGGTGACTAAATTGTCCCAATAGTTGGAGAACCTGTTATTAAATTATCAGCTTTCCTCTACGTTTGAGAGGGGTAGCTGCCTCGTATGATTGAGTTTTTGGTATTTTTGTGTACTTTTAACCTGAAAGTACATAAAGGAGAAAACACAAAACTAGGAAAAGATGACTACAGAAACCCCAACAGTAGACATACGAAACCCAATTGAGATTCCACAACTAATAACGATTACAAAAGGGGTTATTACCAAATAGGTTGGAACGTGCAATGATGATGAAAGGAGTACAATAAATCTCAACATAAGAAGAGATAGGCCATACAAGCACATTCAAAACAAGATACCAAGAGATGGGTGTGTTTCATCACATCAATCACACAGATAATCAATGTATTACACATGTGCATAAAAGGATTACTAATTCAACATACGAGAAATTAGTTATGATAACATAAGAACACATTTAGAGCACACGAACTAAACTGCATTTTTTATTATCTTTGAAATTATACAATTCGAAAATCCTTTTTGTACATAGGTAAACATAAAAGCTTTTCAAAATGTCTCTGAAAATTTCGCCAGAGTTTCCCCTTTTCTAGAGTTCTCTCAAAAGAGTCCCCCCCCTTTACATTTCAAATAGCCTTATATTTATAGGCTTTTTCCCATAACCACCTAGTAACCACTTTGTAACTACCTCACAACTACCTAATAACTACCTTTTTGAAATACAAAAATATAATGAACCTTATTTTGGTTATATTTTACATCACTTTTCCAGAAATAAAGTTCATTCTCTAACTTTTCAATTACAATAAGTGACAAAAGTCACTTTTATAAAAAGGTAACTAGAACTTGTGACTTTCAAGTTACGGATTCTGCTAAGTTCTCTCCATCTCCATTTGCTTCATTTTGACAATCAAAGCTTGTTGGATTTTGATAACTCTTTTGAATACATGTACTTAAGGAAATTAGTAACATAGAAGTATCGAGACAATTCCAAACCAATTAATCCTAGGACATAATGGCAGTATTCATCATAACCCTCGATTGATTACACAATAGCTTTGTATCCACTGGAAAACCCATATCTTCCTCAACAAGACCACTACTCCCAAGATTTGAAGATGTGAAGAGATACATCTGATGACCTTCTGAACCAACCACAACAGGTTGTGTTCATTCTGACTTCATTATAGACACAATTGCAAATGAGACAAAAGACGTCTTCTAAGCAACATAGATGTTTCCCTACTGCCCATTGGTTGATCACCTCCATGATGGCTATCATGATTACTCAAATTTCTATTTCCTGCAACTTTCATAGGAAGATCATCTCCCTCCTTCCCTGAATCTTAGGCTCTTACCTCAATCATAAAATGTCATCATCATCCACTGATGTTTTGAGAGCCATTCTTATATCTAAAATGAATGTGTGCATTATCAATCACCAGAAGCATTTAAAACATGCACAATGCAATCTTGAGATGAAGAGCAATAACAATTTGTAGGATCTCTTCATGGTCCAATGCACTTAAGTCATACTCATTGTATTCACTTCCTCATTCCTGTAAACTATTCCAAAACCCTATTCAAAGGATGTAAGTAGAAGTTGAAGAGTTTGGCCTTGCATCTGCCAATTGTATCTACTCAAATCTTTCAAGAATCTTCTAATCAAATGTATTCTACAACCATTACATTACATTCGCCCATGTTTCTTTTAAATCATTTTATCAAACATTTTGAGTATTTACACTAGATCACATTTCTCGGTAACACATAGTAACCAAAAATCCTTTGCACATGATTTTGTGTGAAAGGTTTTACTCATTGGATCTCCAATTCCTACATGCACACCATGCAATCATCAAGTTATAGGTAACAATATCCGGCATCAAACCCCATCAACAAATTCATACTACTCAGCGTCTGCTTCCAGCATCTTACTTTCTTTGCAAATCTCATTTATAAGAGAGCTATAACTGACAAGATTGGGCATAATGCCAATTCTCTGCATTTCTCTCTATAAGCGGAAAGCTTCCTACGTGTTACCAGACCATCATATTTCATGAGGAAGAAGATGTCTGTGGCTTGTAATGCCATCTTGACCTTAGCATAGGCCTTGATCACCAAGTTCAAAAGAGCTAGTTTTAATTGAGCAGCCATGATTGTTTTAAATATAGACTGGGGAGTTGTATTACATGTCTTTAGGAGAACAAGAGACCTTATTGTAGATTGGGCTTGGACCCACCTTTCCTATTTCAGAAACCACAATTGCTTTAAAAGTTTCTAAAACCCTTTTGACAATTCGTGAATATCCTACAAACATTGTAGTCCATAAGACCACGTTTCATGATTTCAAACAGCTCACATAACTTCTCTGTATTTTGCTTTACACATCCACTAGAGCATTTCGAACAATAATATCTGAGAAAACTCTCCTTGGATTAAAGTTTGTGATTTGGCACTAGTTGTGAGGAGGCCGACAATGGTTGTGGAACAGATTTATAATAGATTCTATCTTCTTGATGGTTTTTAAAACCTCTTCAAGAAACCTACTTAATGTATCTTCCTCATTCGACTTTGACATAAATTCATACCCAATTTAAAAGTTCCCATATGGGCGTGGGCCGCGAGGATGATGGAAACGGTTATGGAATTTGGTTTGAAATTTGCCAATGCATATCCTACAATCATTGTAAAATGCCATACCACATTTCTTTGAGGTAGTTATTCAAAGCTTCTTCGGTTTTATAATCCTGTCAAGGTTTTATTGTCTCACATAAATAGTTAGCATATTCCCGTGCGTAGGCAATGCTTCCTTATTCTGCATATATGTATATTGTGGCATTTGCAACTATAATATCTTGGATGGACATTCAGACCCGATTTGAAAGCTCCTATTTTGACACCAGTCATAAGGAAGATATAAAGGTTGTAGAATTTGACTTTACGCCAGCCAATACCACTTGCTTGATAGATTTTCAAAACGATTTTAACATCTCCATTATCAAATGCTATGTAGGGTGCGGGTTGTTGTGAGAAGAATGCACAGCACCTCCTTTCAGACGCTTGGCCAATCATCTACATTTATTTGAAATGTTCTATTTTCCACACAATGTCTATACTTTCATATTTAACATACAGGTCCGTCAAGGAATTTCAAACTATAATATTTGACAAAAATCGTTGTTTCGTTGTGCTTTGAGGGATGTCGATGAAGGTCTTGGAATCTGATTTTACACCTGCTAGTCATATGTGCCTCAAATTTTTAAAGACCTCTTCAACAAATCCGTTATTATGAATATCCTCCAACCATTTCATTGGCAGAGTTGGTATTACTTCGTGGACTTTAACCGGACAGTTTATAATCTTTAAAAGTGTTTTCATCCAACGCATTTCCCAGTTGACAAAGATGCAATTTCAATTATGCTTTATTCAATTTTCACAACTCAACCAATGCAGATCTGAAGATATTAATGCACAAAATTTCCATTAACTGGTTCATCCCATCTTCATTAGCATGTGATTATGATATTGAAGACAACTTTTAACGTCCCCTGCATGCTTTGATGCCAGTAATAACTACCGCATCTTGCTTTAAAGCCCACATTGATTCTTGTTATGGGAACAATCTAATTTTGAGGAGTCATGACTTTAAAAAATAATGGTCTCATTATTTAACTTTATATGTAGGACATGTACACCTCTACTTGGCGGTTGTAACTGTTTTACTATGCATTTGCATGCTTTTGATCAATACTTTTAATCTCATAAAACTTTAGCTCTGTTAAAGATGTCTATTTATTTCCCGTGAGTATAGGCACATTGTATGGAGAGTGCTTTGCCCATCATATGCCAGGTCACATGCAGAGTAAAGAGAATTGGGATTCCTTTCCTTCATTATAGGAGACATTATTTTATGTTCGTAAAAAGTGAACCTTCAACTTGAAAAATTACAACCTTTTATTTAGCAAAAAGCCAAAACGCGTGAACTTAGCCAAACTCAAAAGTTAACGCAAACTTAGCAAAAAACAAAAATTGACGCAAGGTTTGCGAGAAATGAAAGCCGATGCATAGTTTGTGGAAAAAACTGACGTGAACTTTGCGAAAAACAAAAGTTGATGCGAGCTTAGTGTGAAATGAAAGTGGACGCAAAGAATAATATTACTAAGCTGATGTAACGTAAATTTTGACTTGGGATAATACTGCTATACAAAGATTCAATAGAGAGAGATAGAATGAACAGGACAATGTATGACGCCTTGATAACAAGTTATCGACATGATTGACACAAGAAGCATGACATCGGCAAATTGTACCAAAGGATGACTTGGCACAGAAGTTTTGATGTGTGAAAAGTTTAAATTTTGGGTAGTTTAAAACGAGGCCAACAAGTCAATCCTAAGAACCTGGGAGAATCCTTTGGCGACCGGGTGAGCCTTATACTTATCAACCGACCCATCTGCTACAAATTTTGTCTGATAGATTTGTAGACACCTAAAAATGACTAATACATTATCATCCCATCATATGCATCATTTTCTCATCAATTCTTCTAATTCAACATTAATTAAATGATTTCTAATTGTTTAATTAATTTCACTTGTCATCAATTTATTCCCCCTTCCACCAATAATTAAATATTTCATAATTATTTAATTAAATCAATCTTTCCCTCCAACTTCAATCATCAATTTCACATTAATTAAATGATTTCTATTATTTAATAAATTCACCATCTTATTCCTCTATCCACAAATAATTAAATAATTTCAATTATTTAATTAGCTAATTATTATTCTAAAATTGAATAAATTATTCTAATATATTAAGTTGACTTTTCTTATTTCCTATTTTCCTCCATCATGCACAATAAATTAAATAAATTTATTTATTTAATTTCTATTTTATCTTCCCATCTTCTAAATTTATCTTTTTTTTCTAAATATCTTGCATGCAAATAAATAAAATCAAATATTTTATTTATTTCTTAATTTCCTCCATCATGCACAACAAATTAAATAAATTTATTTATTTAATTTCTAATTTATCTTTTCATCTTCTAATAATATCTTTTTCTTCTAAAAATCTTCCATGCACATAAATTAAATAATTTATTATTTAATTTTATCCTTTGCATGTCAAAAAAATCAAAAATTGAGTTTACTTAGCTTTAAAACTTTGTTTTTCTCAATCAATTCATAAAATAGAAAAAGAATTTTATTCTTATGAAAATCAATCCTATCTTTAGTCAAGAAAAGTAGTTAACTCTTTGAAACAACGTTTTGCATGGACATTTGTCATGTGCACATTTATTCATGTCTCCTTAATTTATCTCATCCATCGATTTCATCTAATTTCCTCTATTATTGATCGATCTTCTCTAAGAGCTATAAATACGCCCTTTCTCCTCTTCACAAACCCTTCATGGACTTTGAGCAATTGGCATCCATATCTCCTAGCACTTTTGAGCATTCATTGAAGCAAACCACACATCCATTTGAGCTATCATCCATCCATCTCGCTACTAAGGTTATGCTTTTAGTATTTTGAGCAATCCACATTCGCAAAATACACCAAGGAATTACACACAATGGGTAACATTTAGTATTTCATGCTTTTATCTTATCTTTGTTATACTATTGTTGATTTCTTGAAGGTTATGATGGATTTTGGTATTGAATCTTTATTGTATTGATCCCTTTATGAATTGCAGATTTCCCCATACACATTTTGGCATGCTCGGTGGGACCCACTCCCTGAATTTAACACATATTGGCTTGAGAAATTTTGTTTTTTAGGCTACAGGTACAGAGTTGCACTTTTGGCTGACAGAACAATGCATTTGGTCTGAACTTTGGCGCTTTTGGTTGACAGAATTGCACATTTAGTCTATAGAGTTGCACTTTTGGTCGACAATATTGTGCATCTAGTCTCTAGAGTGGTGCTTATATTTTTTTAAGTTATATCTTGTGATTTCTAACTTCTTTCAGGCACGTTAGGCACTTAGTTTTACCTCTTTGCATGTAAGATGACTTATTTGTAGGCATTGACTCTAATTGTTCACAAGATGATGTATTTGTGGACATGTCCAAATGCCTTTTGACCTAATTAATCCATTATTTTGCTTTTTTTTCTTTCTAATTGTGTAGACCTGACAGAGTAACACTTCTGAATAATTCCTTGGCACATTCGAGACATCTTATTTCACTTTTTAGACAATAAGATTGTGCTTTTGACTTTTTCTATCCTTTGTTTGCAGGATTGAGATAGAGTTGCACTTCTGGGCAATAGAGTTGCACTTTTACACTACAAAGTTGCGCATCTAATCAATATCATGGTGCTTCTGGTAAAATATTTTTGCAATTGGTTACTGTTGTTGCACTTTTGGTTAACAGTGTGTATGCTTTTGGTTAATTCTGAGTTGCTATTGATTAATATACTAACGCTTTTAGTTCAGCAAGTCTTGTAAATAGCTTTTTCCATCTAACAAGTGGCTTTTTGGAATCTAACATGACTTGTGTAGCCTCTTATCACTTGTCAAAGAAGCAAAAAAGTGAACTACTAATGTATTTGGTGCAGGAAGCTTGACAAAGACTTGATTTATCACTAGTCTAGTAGAACACTCCAATTTCATTAAGAGAATAACAATTGTTTGCCATGTCTTGAATGTTTATGTACAAGGTGATCTTGGAGATCAAAAGTACTAGATTATTCACTTTTACTCATTTTATTTGTTGTATTCTTGAAGACTCGAGAGTCATACATATGCTCTTCTCTCATGTCGCAAGACGATCTTGAGAATTAAAAGTACTCAGAATCCTCTATAGAAGGCCTATTAAGGGATTTCATCACCCTTAAGGATGACCTTAACTGCATGTTCTAGTGCAGTATATAAATGTTATGAGAATCGAAAGACTCATTTCAAAGGAAGGACCCCGTCTAGTCTAGCAAAAACCCCAAGACCCTCGGTCTGTCGAGACTTGTGTTTGGTTGATGCTTGATTGGATGATTGGGACATCCCATTCACAGACTTGGACCACACCGTACCTCATGTATATTTGGGGGCACCCTAGACACCTTGTTAACGTAGATAAGACCTTCAATCATCATATCATGTGGTGCATCACTACAACAGGGGGAGAAGAGCTCATGTTATTACCTCTGTTGTTTGAGATGGAATAAACTTTGGGCAAGACTTTAGTCTCTAAAGTGAGGGGTGTAAGGTGGTACAAGACCTTGCATTCCCTACCTGTACAAGCAATGGTATATGGTATCAAGGGGATGGAAGCCGCCATTATCTAATAGTAGGGGTTGAAATTGCACCTAAGTGAGTCCACATGATATGACAATCCTTGATTGAATAAAGCTAGGAATGTACAAGAGTGTTTGGTGTGTTTTCATGTGATATACCTATACAAGTCACTTGTTATCCATGAGGGCTAGTAGCCTTTCACATCATTATACACCTTGAAAATCATCATATCTTATGTTTTTGTTTGATCTATTGCCAAAAATAAGATGTCTACTAGCCATTTTCACCCTTTCTATCAGTCCTGCGCTTCTGATCAATCTTGTGGTGCTTCTAATTATCTATGAGCATCTAGTCAGTATCTTGGCACTTCTGGTCAGTATCTTGCCACTTTTGGTCAATATCTTGGCACTTTTGGTCAGTATCCTAGCACTTTTGGTCATAACTATGGGTCTTTTAGTTAAGTCCCAAGTTTTTGACTTTCCTGAACTATCATCTTCATCCCAATTCATCTGATTTGATACAACCTATCCTCTATCTATCCATATCACATCCACTTCATCCCAATTCTGTCTAAAAGAAATTCAATTCATCCTAAAACAACTTCAATCCACATCCATCAAACATCATACCTAATCATTTCTAAACCACTTGACATCATTCCTAAACCATTTCAACATCAAACCAATCATTCCCAAACCACTTCAATAAGAAACCAATCAAACCCTAAACCATTTCAAGATTAAACCCTAACCACTTAACATCATCCCTAATCATTTTCAAACCACTTCCAATCATTCCCTAAACCATTTCAACATCAAACCCTAACCATTTCACATCATTCCTAAGCCACTTAACATCATCCCTAATCATTACAAGCCACTTCCAATCAACCCTCAATCATTTGACATCATTTGTAAACCACTTGACATCAAACCCTAAACCACTTCCAATCATCCCCCAATCACTTAACATCATCCCTAAATCATTCCAAATCACCCCTAAACTATCCCAAAACATCCCTAAACTATCATAAACAATCCCTAAACTATTCTAAACCAACCCTAAACTATCCAAAAACATCCCTAGACCAATTGCCATCATCCCTAAACTATCCCAAAACATCCCTAAACAATTCCTAAACCATTATATACCATTCCTGAACCATCCTAAACCACCCCTAAACTATCCTAAAACATTCCAATCCATTCCTAAACCAATTTATTCCATTCTAAATCTAATCCACTTTAACTTTGTTGTCCTCAAAATCGGCTGAGCTCATTTTGTAGGACGACCCCTACGAAACTTGTTTGTGGGAAAATTTTGAGAGAGTAACCTACACTCTAAGTTCACAAATCGAGGTGATTCATCTCATCCTTGTGCGTAGTCCTCTTGTTTCCGATTATCTATTCGAGTCATTTCTCGTTTGGATTTCTCGAAACTTGTATAAGTTGATTGAAATGGTTTTCTCAATTTTAAAGAGTTAGAGTATTTTTGTGTATATGCAAGAGCGGTGAATTTTGCTGCCCATGCATTCTTTGTGTTATCTAAGTCCATGCTAAAGGGGCAAAATTTGCTGCCATTACATGCTTTTTACATTAGCTCATGCGGAGGCGGTGAATTATGTCGCCAATACATGTCTTGTCTATAATGCATGCAATGCCGATGAATTTCACCGTCGAGGCATGTATTAAATGTCACGGCAGTTAACACGTGCGGTATTTAATTTGAACTTTCAGTTTCGTTATAAGTTTTTAAATCATTTTTGTTTTGTCCTTCTTTCTATCCTGTTTGCGTTTCTTACTCTCCATTTATCAAGTCATCGATTCGACTTGAAGAGCAGTGGATTGTGAAGATTTTCATCATCTCGGTTTCACTTTCTTTTATTTTCTAGTTCTCCGTATCAGGTTAGTTTTCTTTTATTCTTTTCATAGTCATTTTGTGTTAAGGGTTTTATAAATGCATGGAATCGTGTTTAGATTTATAGTTGTTTCTATTTTTTTTTTTACTACTATGTTTTGAAACCCTATATTTTCAAAGATCGATTACTTAAGTTCTTATTTTCTTTTTCTTTTTCTTTTAAAAAGTATTTTTATTGTAGATTTTCTGAGTCTTTCAGTTTTAGGTTTTAGGTTTTATGTAGATAGTGGTAAATTTTACCACTTAAAAGACTTCAAAACTTCTGAATATGCTCGAGCGGTAAATTTTACCGCTCAAGCATTAAAACAAACTTCAAACTTTCTAATGTCGAGTCGGTAAAGTTTACCGCTCAAACGTGTGAACTTTCAAGTGTCTAAGTGTTAAGTCAGTGAATTTCACCATTTATTCACTTATGATTGTTCCATCCCAAATGTGTATGGGTGGTGAAATTCGCCGCCCTTACACAAAGCAAACAAACTTCCAATATGTAGAGTCGGTAAATTTTGCCGCTTATACACAAATCTTGCAAAGTTTTTCCTAAGTGTTGAGGCAGAAAATTTTGCCGCTTAAACATGAAAAAAATGCTTCGACCTACCTGCAGGAGCAGCAAATTTTGCCGCCCTGACATTTGCATTTCCCTTGACATGCAAGGGCGGCAAATTTTGCCGCCTATGCATTCACTCTCTCAAAATTTTCTAACTCTAGAAAACTTTCTAAATTGTTATCCTGATCCCGCTTTCCTCTATTTTTTGACCCGCTCACACTTTAGCCCTTACAAGCTCATCCCTCTAGTCATGATCAACAAATATGCAGTTTCCCAAAATTGCCAGTATTTCCCCTAACTGCTAAATCATGACTCTTTGATTACAATTTCTCTTGCAAGTAGCTGTCGAGGTCTTCATTTGAAGGAGTCATTTTTTGCAAATGACTAAACTGTCTCCGAAGAAAGCAAAAGCAATGAAGTACAAATGTCAAGGTGTTTTCCCAATCACTTCGAATGTTGATGATATTTAGGACATAGAGATCGGTCATGTGGATATGACTAAATTTGTATAGAGGACTAAGTTAGATAACCCCAACCCTCTTATGCAAAAGATTGTCAAGAGCAACATTCACCTGGTGTCTTCATTCCCAGTGGCTACACACAATACAAAGTTTGTTCTTCAGGTTGCTTATTTCTATAATAGAGATACCAGAGCAGTGGTTGATGCTCAAGGTAATGTAATCATGAGGCTTGATCTAGAGTTTGTTGATAAGGTTTTCATGTGTCCTACTCCTGCTGAGGTTGTGAAACTTGATTTTACTATTGCTCAACAAGAATATGATAAGAATTATGAGAAGCCTAAAAGGATAATTAATACCAAGTGGCTTAAGACTCCAAGGTCAAACTTGTCCAGGTGGCCAAGGAGCTTTCCTTGAAGTGATTTTGTTGAGGAAGTGGCTAATCTAATACCTCTTCTCAATAGAGTAAGGGGACTAGCTTCTTCTTCACTTTTTCATGAATGGATGTATCCTTTCATCAAAATTATACTTTAGAGCAAATAGACTATCTTCCGGGGTGAACAAATCAGCAATGCCTTCTATGAGCAACTGATCAAGGTACCTACTAACTTCAAATTCTATATGACTTCCTATCTTGTATACATAATGAGGATCTTCCCAGGCTTGACATCTGAAGGGGATAGGAGGGTTGTTCCTTTGTTTACCAATATTATCCTCAGCTTACATTGAAGGGTTCAATCCACCATTTCAAAAGGGTAAATGATGCCTTCTTTGTTGTGTTCTTGTGCCTTTTTGATCCTCAGTTGGAACAAAGAAGAGTCTCAGATGAAGCATGGCTAGTAGTAAATGGTTTTGGTTGTTTATTTCTCCAATTTCTGAATTTCACATACTTAAGGGTTGGCTTTTTCTAAGGCTATCCATATATGTTGCCAAGATTTCCTTCTGATAAAATGGTTCTGATGGAGCTGTTTCGAAAAATGATTGTTGTCCATAACAAGAAAATGGAGTTAAAGAAACTTGGTTTTAGATTTCCCGTTGAGATTGGTAGATACTCAGTTTCAACTGTAGCAAAAGCCAAGGCTATGGAAACTGAGATGCAATTGCTAACTATGAAGCAATTCAAGAGGAGACCAAAATTTAATTATAGAGGAGTGAAGGATAAAATCAAAAGAAAGACTCAATTTCATGAGCCAATGGTTGAGGACATTTGGGTTGATCTGAGGACAAAAGAGGAAATCAGAAAGCTAGACTATAGCAGGTTACCTCTAGAACAAATTGAATATTTGGGTCTAGCTGATATTCCAGAGGACATGGTTGATGATGAAGAGGTTCTCAATTCAAGCTATGTCAATCAGAATGTTGCTAACTCTCCCTTGCTTGCTATACAATGGTCTCAGAAGGAATTGACCTCCTTAAGGAAAAGGTTTGAGCCCGTGTTAGCCAATACAAACCTGTGGCACCAAAGCAAAGGTATACCATTGAAGGATTTTATCACCGGTTCAGAGGAAGAAGTTTTTAAGCAAATGAGAAAGAAAGTTGAGATAAGAACCATGAATAGGAATAATGCTCCTAGCACATCTAAGGATTCTAAGCCTAAGATCAAATTTGTGACAAGAGGAAACAAAGTTAGAGAAGCAGAGGAAGAATTTGTTGCTAAAGAAATGGAAGTTGATGCAGAGCAAGATGTTGAAGAACTAGTTTCTGAAGGCATGAATGTTGAGGACATGGATGTTGAGAATAAGTCTGCATCAGACAATGAGGGTGAGCAGGAGAAGGAAGAAGAAGATGAACAGGAAAATGTATGGGATATAGCTGTGTCTCCACATGGAGATGTGTTATCGGATATTGATGTCTCTTCTCCTCATCCAAATGTGCTTGTTTTAGTTTATGTTCCTAATCCTCCTATAACCCCAATGTCACCCATTCACATTCAATCATTTGAGTTCCCATCATCTTCCAAAACAATTTTTGATGATTCTAATGTGAATTTTGATAATGTTCTTCGTTCTTATGGATCTATTCCTAGTTTGTCATCCCCTTCTTATGACATTGATGGTTATACAATATTTGAGTAATTTGTTTTGGGTTCTGAGCAAGCTGTTAATGTGGATGTACTAGGTGCTGTGTTCACCAATACTCCTCCCATTTTTATTGCTACAGGTATAAGTACATCTCTTTCCACTCCACCAATGATTCCTAATCAGAATATAAGTACATCAATACTTCACCCATGGCTTTCATCTTATACTCCTAAGAGAAAGAAACAGGAGCTATCACCAGATGATATTGATTTGGGGAAACTGCTAACTCCCAAACCAAAGGCACAAAAGAAGAAGCCTAAGACTATGTCAAGGCTTATTGATGATAAGGGGATCAGATATGCAGAGATTTCCAAGCCTCCTCTTGAGGCTACTAAAGATACTTTGATGTGAATGACTATGTGATATCTAGGGTGGAATTGGGGAAATTAACACATGAAAGTATTAAAGTTGATTTCTAGGTCACTGCCACATCTCTTCTTGAGAAATATGATGAGAAGAAACAAAAGGAATACTACAAATTTAAAGTTGAGTAGTTAGCCATGGTGTTACAGAAAATCACGATGACATCATTAATTATAGAGCCTATGGCAGTAACAGTTGAAAATCCCTTGGTCAAAAAAGCTAAAAAGACTCAAGCAAAAGGGAAGGTTGTAGAGGAATATTTAGAGAAATTGTCAACACAGGGTGTTTCACTATTGAAGGCAGCAACAAAAAGAAAAGCAAAAATGGCCAAGGTAAGAGCAGAATTAGATGAATTGATTGATTCTTTTTCTGTGGATATTGAATATATGGATTCCAGTTTGGAAAAATGGGAAAGCATAAAAATGAAGACTCTTGTTTCACTTGGCATTATTGCAAATCGAGAGGCATATGTTTCAACAAAAGAATGCCTAGTTCACTAAAGAAAAGTCTTGAATGAATTAATCAAAGAACTAGGAGATGCCCGAGGGCTGTGTGATGACAGTGATCTAAGTCTCTTGCATAAGTTGGAGCAACTCCCATGTAAATTGATTGATGATAATCATGAATTTCTTCTAGTTGATGAAATGATATAGGAATTCAATAAGATGATGTAGGCTGAGTTTGAGGAAAAAGCTTTCTCAATTGATTCATTGGATAACTTGATGGATTATCAATTAACCCTAGACAATTTGAAGGTCAAGTTGAAAGATCATGAGAAAGTCACCCGTACCATCAAAGATACAATCACTAAGGCTAGAGTAATCTCCAACAACACTTCCACACCAGATAGTATTGAAATGCAAGCAGTGATCACAATGTATGAAGGGTCAGCAAAGAAGGATGCCAGTGGAAGTTGATATATTTGATCTTTGCCTTAGTATATTTTTGTAGTTTCATATGTACTTTTCATTTAGTTTTGGACACTTTTACATGTACTTTTCTCAGATGTAATTACATGTAAAAACTTAGGAAGTCCCAAGTGAATAAGGACTCCTATTTTTGAATAAGTCAAAGTAGTTAGGTTTTTCCTAAATTTTCTCAAGGCCTCTCCCTATAAACAAAGAGCGCCTCTATTGTAATTTGCATCTGTTATCTATTGCAAGGAAACTCTGACAAATTGAAAAACATATCAAGTCTTTGAGCTTTTCATGTTTATCAAATTTTCAAGGAAATATTAATATAAGCAAGCAGATTGAGTATCAAACTTTGAGTTGAATCATATTGTTTTATGATATTAGTGTTCTTATGTCATTGGTATTATGTTATATTGAATCATTTCTGGAATCGTGGAGTTTTATTGAAAATTGAGAGAAGTGTTCTTGTTCTGGTTAAATAGATTTTGTGCTATTTTCTCATTATGGGAATTTGTGTTTACATTTGTGAGAATAGAATTGTTTAAAGACTTTGTGTTGTAAACTGCTGTGTTCAATCTAGTTATATCGTGTTGGAGGAGAGTCAAGACTTTGAGCTACATTTGAATTCAATCAAGTTTATTTGTGGGAAATAAGTCAAGCGATAGAAGACTTTGTGTTTCTATGGTTTGTCTCAGTTCAGAATTTATTAAATATCAATTCTGTTGAAATTATCATTTTGAAGCAAGAACATCTATTCTGAAAAAAGAGAATAGGATGAAATGGAATCATCACGAAAATAGTGTTTAGTGTAAATAAGTTTTATAAACTGTTGTTTGTAATAGTTAAAGTATCTAGAGGGAACCTCCCCTTACTAAGAGGAGAGACTCTGTCTCATCATAGCTGTGGCGATATAACCATTTTGTCATTAGTTAGCTAAACGACAAAATATTCACCCAACAGTTTTTTGGCAACTCTACTAGGGAAGAACCCGCAACTTGGAGCCTCGTACTTTAAGTTGAAGCTTTTCATCCTTGTCCATTGGTTTAAGTTGTTTCTAAATTTTTGTTGAGTACATTGCATTCTGATAGACTCAAGGTATACAAGAAGTAAGAGAGATCAAGGTATTATTGATCTTGTGTTTGAGTTAATGCAGCAAAATAACTTTGGTCTTTTGCCTCCACAACCTTGGCTTCAGCGAACAAGGAGTTTTCTCCTACCAGCACCAGGTCCCCTATATCAAGTGAAGCTTCCAACTCCAATACTAATAGATTTTTATCTGTTCAAGTTCCATTAAGGTTTGTTATCCCACCTTTCAATCAGCGCATAATGGCAGCTCAATGCCCATGGGGTAATACTTTTGGACCTTTGAATTTGACACCACCGCTGCATGAACTACCTCATAGTTCAAGGAAGAATTTCCCAAAATTCTATAGTGATGGGAAAGTCCATCTGGATGAACACATTGCAGCTTTTTGTATAGCTTGTGGTGTGCTAGGGGTGGAACACGAAGATGTAGCTATGTGACTTTTTGTAGAAACACTGCAAGGTGCTACTGCGGATTAGTTCTACCACCTTCAAGCCCAAACCATAACCAACTGGAATACTCTCAAAACCAAGATTGAATCTAGGTTTAAGCCTGTGGAAGATGCACATGCTTTGTTAGCTCAGCTAACACAGATGAAGAAAGAAGCACATGAACCCATTCAAGATTTCATCGCCAAGTTCAATAAATTGACAAATAGGATTCCAGCAACCGCTCAACCAACGGTGAAGAATCTTAAATGTTTCTTCATCAACACCCAACTTCCTGAGGTAAGTTTTCTATTAAGACAGGCTAATCCTATAGATCTTCCTTTAGCTCAAAGTTTGGCTATAGAGGTTGAAGACGATCTTATCCTTGCGGGTAAGATAAGAAGAGATTCAAACAGAAATAGAGGTCAGCCCTCTACTAATAATTCTTCCACAAGCACCACAGATCCTATGGTGTAGAAGTTAGCAAATGAGTTGCTAGCTTTGAAAAAGAAAATGTCCCAATGTATGTCTGCTCCATCTTATAGGGACATACCAAGAAGGACATTCCCTAACAATTCATATCAAGGCAATGCTGCAAGAAATCAAGGGCAACAAAATCGTCTTCTGCCAACATAGGGAAATATTTCCATTGAAGCACCGCTGGTCAACTTAGCTGTTGGCTATTATGAAGCAGAACAGGATAATTCTTTCCAACTTGATTTGGATGAGGAAAATAATGCTAATCTTTTTACAGAAGAAGAATTAGCTGGCGAATCTACTATTGGTTTTCTAAACTACCAAGATGAAGCAGAAAGAGAAGGAGAGGTATATGATGGAGCGTATACTATTTTTACCAGGTCCCAAAATTATTCAAATTAGCAAGTGGCTAATAAAGGAAAGTCAAGAGAAGAGCCTCAACCTGTGATTTCAATTGCAAAATGAGGAACTCCATTGCCTTTTCAATCAAAGGACCCGACTATTAATAAATAAGTCAGTTCATCTAACAATCCTATTTCTTCTACTTTTGTTCCTCAGACCAGTACTACCCCAACTAAACCCTAGAATGAAGGATTTCCTACCTTTGTATCTAATTCATTTCAGCTCTTTGACATAATTGATCATGCTCAAAAAACCAAAATCGAGATGTCTGAGGTAGAATATTTACAAGCTAACCCTGACCAATTTGATAGGTTAGCTAAGTATGTTAAAAACAAGGCTGCCCCTATAGGGCAAGATTCTCCTAAAACTATTCATGAATCCTCAAAGAATAGGTCCACTCAAAATAACCTAGTCACTACTCCCCTTGTTTCTCCAGGGAAAAGAGAACCCTTCTATGCTTCTCTATTGGTCAATGGCCACAAGCGAAGCAATTGTACCATAGACTCGGGTGCTTCTGACAATGTCATGCCTGCCAAGGTGGCAGATGCTCTCGGTCTCACTTTGACCAAGACCTTTGGGAGATGTTTCTCAATGGAAAATAAATAAGTGCATTTGTTAGGCCAAATCAAGGATGCTCAATTTGCATTTGCAGCTTTTCTAGATAAGAGGATCAAGATGATCGTCCTAGTTGCTGATGTTTCAGCTTCTTATGGCATTTTGCTTGGATGTAATTTTTGTAAGGATGTGGGAGGAGAACTAAACATGGATTTATCTGAGGCAAGGATACCTGTTAAAGGTGTCATGCAAAAACTACTTCCTAAAAAGGAGGAAAAATATATTGTTACTCAAACTGAAAATCTAAAAGCTCAAATTTTGTTTTAGTCTTCAGGAATGGGTAATTATTTCTTGACCACTGAAAATACTTCTAGTTCATCAGATGAGAGTTTAGATAATTCAGATGGAGAATTAGAAGAAAATTCAAATGAAAGTTCAGACAAGAGCATAGTGATGTCAGATTCTTCTCTCTCTAATGAGCAAGAATCTATTGGTCATAGAAACATCAAAATGGTAAGTTCAAATGATGTTTGGATTTTAGAATTTGATGGTAGTTGTTCTTCCATTGGATCTGGGGCTGGAGTAGTTCTAATATCTCCACAAGGTGATATTTTTCCTTTCTCCTATAAGCTACAGTTTGACAATACTAATAACACCACTAAATACGAGTCATTGTTACTCAGAATGGAGGCTGCTCATGTTAAAGGTATTAAAAATCTTCAAGCACAAGGTGATGCTGAGCTTGTTGTTTGTCAAGTGAGAAATCTTTATTAGACCAAGAATGAAAGACTGAGACATTACCACAATCATGTCTGGGATTGCATTGAAGGTTTTGATGCTTTTGACATCTCCATAGTACCGAGAGAGTTTAATGATCATACTGATTCATTAGCTGTCTCTGCCACCCTTATGGTTCCTCACAAGGATTTTAAAGGTGATAAATACATAATTAAGTTGGTTTTCTGACCAAGCGTGCCAGATAATGCTGACCATTGGCAGGTCTTCAATGGTGATAATCAAATCATAGCTTTCTTAGAGAAGATAGATAGCTTTGATGAGCTCTATTTTGAAGGTAGTGATTCTCCACCTCGGGAATATGTTTCTGAAATAGATTCACAGACTGGTGAGGAGATTCTTTAGCTAAAAGGGAATAAAATTCAGAAAGGTTTGGTTTCTCTAGAAAAGTTATTTAACAAGCATGATAGATATATCAAACAATAGCAACAATTTGATTCAAATTCATCCATGGAATTTGAACAAGTAAATTTCAGTTCTGAAGCGGATCCCAAGATGGTTAACATCGGGAAATGTTGCACTGCTAATTAGAAATTCAAGTCCATTACACTTCTTCACCATTACATTGAAGTGCTGGCGTATTCATATGATGATCTGAAGTCTTTCAGACCCAAGGAGATCCAACAAGAGATTCCTCTCAAGATAGGATCGTTACCTCATAAGAAAAAATAGAGGCAGTATAATCCCAAGATATCAGGTACTATTCTTTCTCAAATCCAAAAAATACTGAATGCTAGGATAATCTTTCCTATCCATCATTCCACTTGGATTGTGAAAATTGTTCCTGTGAGAAAGAAGAACGGAGAAATCCGTATTTGTGTTGATTTCAGAAATTTGAATCAATCTTCTTTAAAAGATAACTATCCTCTGCCTATTATGGATCAAGTGTTACAAACTGTAACTAGTTCAGAGATGTTGTCTATGTTAGATGGCTTTTCAGGCTACAATCAAGTAGAAGTCAATGAAGAAGACCAATACAAGACTACTTTCACAACACCATGGGGCACATTTGCATATCACAGGATGTTGTTTGGTTTGATTAATGTTGGCGCTACTTTCCAAAGAGAAATGGACCTCGCCTTCAGAGATGAAATGGGGAAATTCATTGTGATGTACCCTAATGACTTGACCGTTTTCTCTAAAAATCATCAAGATCATGCCTACCATTTGCAATAGGTTTTGGAACGGTATTGTCAAAATGGTATTTCTCTTAATCCTACGAAAGTAGTTTTTGGGGTTAGAAAGGGTAAGCTTCTGGGTCATATTGTGTCCAAAGAAGGTACCAAAATTGACTCTGAGAGAGTCAAATCTATCCAGAGTCTTACTTTGCCTGCTAGTAAGACTGCAGTTCATTCTTTCTTCAAGAAGGTAAATTTTCTGTGGAGGTTCATTCTAAAATTCGCAAAGAAAACTTGTCATATTGTCAATATGATGAAGGGTAAGACCACTTTCCTTTGGAGCGTGGAAGGTAAAGCATCCTTCGAGGATATTAAAAGGGCCATAGCTCATGCTCCAGTTCTGGTTTGTCCTGACTAAACTAAAGACTTCATAATGTACAATTATGCTTTCGAGCATACACTTTCAGCGATTTTGGTTCAGCAGAATGAAGAGGGTGTGGAATCTCTGATTTTGTTTATGAGTTGTCCATTGAAGGCTTATGAACTTAAGTACTCAAATATGGAGAAACATGCTTAAGCCGTAGTCAAGGCGGTAAAGCATTTCTGATTTTACATTCTGAATTCACATACTGTTGTTTTGGTGTGGGATACAACAGTGAAATCTATCCTAACACAATAAGAATTTGGGACTAAAAGGGGCAATTGGATTGCCAAAATTCAAGAATTTGATCTTGATATCAAACCCACCAAGCTTGTGCATGGCAGAGGTTTATGTCAGCTGATTGCTGACAATGTCCCAAAAGAAATAGGTGATGAAGAGGTAGAGGTTGAGGATGTTCCAACTGTTCTCTTCGTTACTACAACAGATGAGTGGTATTCCAATATCACTTATTTTCTCATGTATGGTGAGTGTTCTTCTCATTTATCTTATAAAGAGAAGCGGACTATCAAGTTAAAGGCTACAAACTATGTTTTGTGGAATAACAGTTTGTATAAAAGAAGTCTTGATGGAATTTTTCTCTGTTGTGTGGATAAAGCACAACAAAATAAACTTCTAGAGTCTTTTCACAATTTGGCATGTGGAGGACATTTTTCTGCACTTGTAACAGCTCATAAAATTTTGCAGGCTAGGTACTATTGGCCTACCTTATTTCAAGATGCGTACAACTGGGTACGTAGATGTGAACTCTGCCAGTAGTTCGTTGGGAAGCCTAAGTTAGCTACACTACCACTAAAGCCAGTTGTGAGTGAAGAACCTTTTCAACAATGGGGCATTGACTTCATTAGTGCTGTGAACCCACCGTCGAGTGCGAGACACAATTTTTTTCTCACTGCAATAGATTACTTCACCAAGTGGGTGGAGGCAATTCCAGTTAAGCATGCTACTTCTTAGGTAGTATGTCATTTTCTCAAGGAGAATATCATTTCTCGATTTGGATTTCCAAACAAAATTGTAGAAGATAATGCTACATGTTTTTCTTCAAATGAGATCAGTAGTTTTTGCTTTGAATATGGGATCATCCTTTCACATTCATCAAACTATTATCTGCAAGGGAATGATCATGCAAAATCTAGTAACAAGAATCTGGTTACAATTATCAGGAAACTGGTGGAGGATAATCAGAGAACGTGGCATAAAGATTTGTTTGATGCTTTATGGGAGGATAGAATTACTCCTAAAAGGGCAATAGGCATGTCACCATTTCAACTTCTATATGGTTTGAATGTAGAAATACCTATTACTTTGGAATTGTCAGCTTTGATGTTGGCAAAAGTAGTGGAAGATAGAACTTTTGAAAGTTCTATTGACAAAAGAATAATGTACCTCACTAAACTTGAAGAGCAACATGTTATGGTAGTAGACCGTATTGTTGAGCATCAAAGTCAGGTCAAGAAACTTTTTGACAAGAAGGCGAAGGCTACATAATTTCAAATTGGGGATCAAGTCTTGTTATGGGACAAGAGGAGGGAGCCAAAAGGAATGCATGGGAAGTTTGATTCCCTATGGAGAGGCCCATTCATCATTCACCAATTTTGTGGTGATAATAGTTTCTTACTAGAGTATCAAGATGGAACACCATTCTTTCTACCCCATAGTTGACAACATCTGAAGCATTTCAATCCCTAAAGTATCAGATAAGTTCATTTGTACATTTGTACAATTTTGTGTTTTTATTTTTCATTTTTGTTTAGTCTTTTTGTGTCTTTTTGTTTTGGTAGCTTGACTCTATGGCCCAATGGCATGGATGAAGGCACTTAGAGACTAGATTCTTCTCCCTTTGATCATTTCAAAGAATGATTGAAGGAAGTTCCCCAGTTAGAGCCAGCTATTGTCCTCAAAATCAGCTGAGCTCATTTTGTAGGATGACCCCTACGAAACTTGTCTGTTTCATAACCTACACTCTAAGTTCACAAATCGAGGCGAGTCGTCTCATCCTTGTGCATAGTCCTCTTGTTCCCGATTATCTATTCAAGTCATTTCTCATTTGGATTTCTCGAAACTCGTATAAGTTGATTGAAATGGTTTTCTCAATTTTAAAGAGTTAGAGTATTTTTGTGTATATGCAAGAGCGGCAAATTTCACCCCCCATGCATTCTTTGTGTTATCTAAGTCCATGCTAAAGCGGTAGAATTTGCCACCATTACATGCTTTTTACATTAGCTCACACAGAGGTGACGAATTATGCCGCCAATACATGTCTTGTCTATAACGCATGCAATGTCGGCAAATTTCGCCATCGAGGCACGTATTAAATTTCATGGCAGTTAACTTGTGCGGCATTTAATTTGAACATTTAGTTTCATTTTAAGTTTTTAAATGCATTTTAAATCATTTTTGTTTCATCCTTCTTTCTATTCTGCCTGCATTTCTTACTCTCCGTTTATCAAGTCGTCGATTCGACTTGAAGAGCAGTGGATTGTGAAGATTTTCGTCATCTGGGTTTCACTTTCTTTTTGTTTCTAGTTCTTCATATCAGGTTAGTTTTCTTTTATTCTTTTCATAGTCATTTTGTGTTTAGGGTTTTATAAATGCATGGAATCGTGTTTAGATTTATAGTTATTTATGTTTGTTTTTTTTACGACTTCTATGTTTTGAAACCCTATATTTTCTAAGATTGATTACTTAAGTTCTTGTTTTCTTTTTGTTTTTCTTTCAAAAAGTCTTTTTCTTTTAGATTTTTTGAGTCTTTTGGTTTTAGGTTTTATGTAGATAGCGGTAAATTTTAATGCTTAAAAGACTTCAAAACTCCAGAATATGCTCGAGCGGTAAATTTTACCGCTCAAGCATTAAAACAAACTTCAAACTTTCTCATGTCGAGTTGGTAAAGTTCACCGCTCGAACATGTGAAGTTTCAAGTGTCTAAGTGTTAAGTTGGCAAATTTTTCTGCTTATTCACTTATGATCGTTCCATCCCAAATGTGTATGGGCAGTGAAATTCGCCACCCTTACACAAAGCAAACAAACTTCCAATATGTAGAGTCGGTAAATTCTACCGCTTATACACAAATTTTGCAAAGTTTTTCCTAAGTGCTGAGGTGGAAAATTTTGCTGCTCAAACAAGAAAAAAATGCTTTGACCTACCTACAGAAGTGGCAAATTTTGCCGCCTTGACATGCAAGGGTGGTAAATTTTGCCACCCATGCATTCACTCTCTCAAAATTTTCTAACTCCAGAAAACTTTCTGAATCGCTATCCTGAGTCCACTTTCCTCCTTTTTTCTGACCTGCTTGCACTTTAGCCCTTACAAGCTCATCCCTCCAGTCATGATCAAGAAATATGCAGTTTCCCAAAATTGCCAGTATTTCCCCTAACTGCTGAATTATGACTCTTTGATTACAGTTTCTCTTGCAAGTAGTTGTCAAGGTCTTCATCCAAAGGAGTCATTTTCCCAAATGACTGAACTATCTCTGAAGAAAGCAAAAGCAATGAAGTACAAATATCAAGGTGTTTTCTCGATCACCTCAGTCACTTCGAATGTTGATGATATTCAGGACACAGAGATCAGTCATGTGGATATGACTGAATTTGTAGAGAGGACTAAGTCAGATAACCCCAACCCTCTTATGCAAAAGATTGTCAAGAGCAACATTCACTTGGTGTCTTCATTCCCAGTGGTTGCACACAATACAAAGTTTCTTCTTCAAGTTGCTCATTTCTATAAAAGAGATACCAAAGTAGTGGTTGATGCTCACCGGAATGTAATCATGAGGCTTGATCCAGAGTTTGTTGATAAGGTTTTCATGTGTCCTACTCCTGCTGAGGTTGTGAAACTTGATTTTACTATTGCTCAACAAGAATATGATAAGAATTCTACAAAGGCTAAAAGGATAATTAATACCAATTGGCTTAAGACTCCAAGGTCAAACTTGTCCAGGTGGAAAAGGAGCTTTCTTCGAAGTGATTTTGTTCAGGAAGTGCGTGATCTAATAACTCTTCTCAATAGATTTAGGGGACTAGCTTCTTCTTCACTTTTTCATGAATGGATGTATCCTTTCATCAAAATTATACTTCAAGGCAAACAAACTATCTTCTGGGGTGAACAAATCAGCAATGCTCTCCATGAGCAACTGATCAAGGCACCTACTACCTTCAAGTTCTATATGACTTCCTATCTTGTATACATAGCAGCCTCAATGAGGATCTTCCTAGGCTTGACATCTGAAGGGGATAGGAGGGTTGTTCATGTTTACCAATATTATCCTTAGCTTACATTGAAGGGTTCAATCCACCACTTTAGAAGGGTAAATGATGCCTTCTTTGTTGTGTTCTTGTGCCTTTTTTATCCTTAGTTGGAACAAAGAAGAGTTTCAGATGAAGCATGGTTAGTAGTAAATGGTTTTGGTTGTCTGTTTCTCCAATTTCTGACGTTTACATACTTAAGGGTTGGCTTTTTCCAAGTCTATCCATATATGTTGCCAAGATTTCCTTCTGATAAAATGGTTCTGATGGAGCTGTGTCGACAAATGATTATTGTCCACAACAAGCAAATGGAGTTAAAGAAACCTAGTTTTAGATTTCCCGTTGAGATCAGTAGATACTCAGTTTTAACTACAGCAAAAGCCAGGGCTATGGAAACTAAGATGCAATTGGTAACTATGAAGAAATTCAAGAGGAGACCAAAATTTGCTTATAGAGGAGTGAAGGATAAAATCAAAATAAAGACTCAACTTCATGAGCCAATCGTTGAGGACATCTGGGTTGATCTAAGGATAGAAGAGGAAATCAAAAAGCTAGACTATAGCAGGTTATCTCTAGAACAAATTAAATATTTGGGTCTAGCTAATATTCCAGAGGACATGGTTGATGATGAAGAGGTTCTCAATTAAAGTTATATCAATCAGAATGTTTTTAACTCTCCCTTTCCTGCAATACAATGGTCTCAGAAGGAATTGACTTCCATAAGGAAAAGGTTTGAGCTCGTGTTAGCCAATACAAACCCGTGGCTGCTCCAAAGCAAAGGTATACCATTGAAGGATTTTATCACCGGTTCAGAGGAAGAAGTTTTTGAGCAAATGGGAAAGGAAATTGAGATAAGAACCAAGAATAAGAATGATACTCCTAGCACATCTAAGGCTTCTAATCCTAAGATTAAATTTGTGACAAGAGGAAGCAAAGTTAGAGAAGCAGAGGAAGAATCTGTTGCTAAAGAAATGGAAGTTGATGCAGAGCAAGATGTTGAAGAACCAATTTTTGAAGGCATGAATGTTGAGAAGATAGATGCTGAGAATAAGTCTGCATCAGACAATGAGGGTGAGCAAGAGAAGGAAGAAGAAGATGAACAGGAAAATGTACAGGATACAATTGTGTCTCCACATGGAGATGTGTTATAGGATATTGATGTCTCTTCTCCTTATCCAAATGTGCCTGTTTCAGTTTTTATGCCTAATCCTCCTATAACCCCAATGTCACCCATTCACATTCAATCATCTGAGTCCCCATCATCTTCCAAATTTTTTTTTGATGATTCTAATGTGAATTTTGATAATGTTCTTCATTCTTATGGATCTATTCCTAGTTTGTCATCCCCTTCTTATGACATTGATGGTTCTGCAATATTTGAGCAATTTGTTTTGGGTTCTATGAAAGCCGTTAATGTGGTTGTACCAGGTGTTGTGTTCACCAATACTCCTCCCATTGTTACTACTACAGGTATAAGTACATCTCTTTCCAGTCCACCAGTGATTCCTGATTAGAATATAAGTACATCAATACTTCCCCCATGGCTTTTAGCTTCTACTCATAAGAGAAAGAAATAGGAGATATCACTAGATGATATTGATTTGGGGAAACTACTAACTCCCAAGCCAAAGGCACAAAAGAAGAAGCCTAAGACTATGTCAAGGCTTATTGATGATAAGGGGATCAGATAGCTAGAGATTGCCAAGCCTTCTCCTGAGGCTACTAAAGATACTTTTGATGTGAATGACTATGTGATATCTAGGGTGGAATTGGGGAAATTAACACATGAAGGTATTAAAGCTGATTTCTAGGTCACTGCCACATCTCTTCTTGAGAAATATGATGAGGACAAGAAACAAAAGGAATACTACAAATTTAAAGCTGAGCAGTTAGCCATGGTGTTACAGAAAAACATGATGACATAAAAAATTATAGAGCCTATGGCAGTAACAGTTGAAAATCCCTTGGTCAAAAAAGATGAAAAGAATCAAGCAAAAGGGAAGGTTGTAGATGAATTTTTAGAGAAATTGTCAACACAGGGTGTTTCACTATTGAAGGTAGCAGCAGAAAGAAAAGAAAAAATAGCCAAGGTAAGAGCAGAATTAGATGAATTGATTGATTCTTTTTCTGCAGATATTGAATATATGGATTCCAGTTTGGAAAAATGGGAAAGCATGAAAATGAAGAATCTTGTTTCACTTGGTATTATTGCAAATTGAGAGGCATATGTTTCAACAAAAGAAGGCCTAGTTCACCGAAGCAAAGTCTTGAATGAATTAATCAAAGAACTAGGAGATGCCCGAGGGCTATGTGATGCCAATGATCTATGTCTCTTGCACAAGTTGGTGCAGCTCCCGTGTAAATTGATTGATGATAATCATGAGTTTCTTCTAGTTGATGAAATGATACAGGAATTCAATAAGATGATGCAGGCTAGGTTTGAGGAAAAGGCTTGCTCAATTGATTCATTGGATAACTTGATGGATTATCAATTAACCATAGACAATTTGAAGGTCAAGTTGAAAGATCATGAGAAAGTCACCCCTACCATCAGATATACAATCACTAAGGCCAGAGTAATCTCCAACAACACTTCCACACCAAATAGTATTGAAATGCAAGTAGTGATCACAATGTATGAAGGGTTAGCAAAGAAGGATGCCAGTGGAAGTTGATATATTTGATCTTCGCCTTAGTATATTTTTGTAGTTTCATATGTACTTTTCATTTAGTTTTGGACACTTTTACATGTACTTTTCTTAGATGTAATTACATGTAAAAACTTAGGAAGTCCCAAGTGAATAAGGACTCCTATTTTTGAACAAGTCAAAGTAGTTAGGTTTTTCCTAAATTTTCTCAAGGCCTCTCCCTATAAATAAAGAGGGCTTCTATTGTAATTTGCATCTTTTATCTATTGCAAGGAAACTCTGACGAATTGAAAAACATATCAAGACTTTGAGCTTTTCATGTTTATCAAATTTTTAAGGAAATATTAATATAAACAAGCAGTTTGAGTATCAAACTTTGAGTTGAATCATATTGTTTTATGATATCAGTGTTCTTATGTCATTGGTATTATGTTATATTGAATCATTTCTGGAATCGTGGAGTTTTATTAAAAATTGAGAGAAGTGTTCTTGTTCTGGTTAAATAGACTTTGTGCTATTTTCTCATTACGGGAATTTGTGTTTACATTTGTGAGAATAGAATTGTTTAAAGACTTTGTGCTGTAAATTGTTGTGTTCAATCTAGTTATATCATGTTGGAGGAAAGTGTAGACTTTGAGCTACATTTGAATTCAATCAAGTTTATTTGTGGGAAACAAGTCAAGCGATAGAAGACTTTGTGTTTCTATGGTTTGTCTCAGTTCATAAGTTATTAAATATCAATTATGTTGAAATTATCATTTTGAAGCAAGAACATCTATTCTAAAAAAAGAGAATAGGATGAAATGGAATCATCACGAAAATAGTGTTTAGTGTAAATAAGTTTTGTAAACTGTTGTTTGTAATATTTAAAGTATCTATAGGGAACCTCCCCTTGCTGAGATGAGAGACTCTGTCTCATCATAGATATGGTGATATAACCATTTTTCTGTTAGTTAGCTAAACGACAAAATATTCACCCAACAAACTTCCTCTCTCATCATCTGGAGCAAACTATCAAAACCCACATAACTGTAACCCCAACAATTTTACCCACGACACTAGAAGCAACATCCTAGAAACCAATAGCGCCATTCTTCTTACCCGAAGCGCCATTCTGCAAATAAGCTCCTAGGAGTGAAAATTTACCCTCAAATAGCTCAGAAACCCTCAAATTTTGAAAAGCGTCATTCTAGTGACTAATTGCACCATCTTAAGCACCAGAAGTGCCATACTTTTCACTAGAAGCACCATACCTTTCACTAGAAGTGGCACTTTGCAATCAGGCATCCATAGGGTCCAATTTGCTTTTTGACAGCCTAGAAACCCCCAAATTTCTAGAAGCACCATTTTGGTGACCAATTGTGCCATCTTGACTATACGAATAGCACCAGTCCTTTCACTAGAAGTGCCACATTGCAATTAGGCCTCCAAGAGTGAAATTTTACCTTCAGACAACCCATAAACCTTGAAAACACCAAAAGCGCCATTATGGTGACCATTACACCACCCTATCAACCAATTGCGCCACCTTATCAACCATTTGTGCCACTACATCTACTAGAAGCACCACTCCACCCTAGAAGTACCATGTTGTGCCTCTAAAGTGCCTAGCCACTCCAGAAGCACCATTTTATGCATTATGTCATCATTGTCCCTCTAATTAGTCACCAAACTACCTTTGGGCATACAACAAATCAACCCTCAGTAATATCACATAGAAACCTCATCACTATGGTCCTGATAATCAATAGACCAAGGTTCAACCCCTCTCCATCATACTCAGATGATAGAGACATAGAGGAACTCAAACGCCTATATGGATCTCATCCCCAAGCTATATCTTCAATCCAACACACGACACTGTCATACCAATCTCCATCATACACATCTCCTAGTCCACTTGAAGCACATATATAACAACTTAAACATGACTATGAGGGATTGGATCCTATCACTAAGGAAAAATGTAGAAATACCATCCGTGATAACCCCTATGCACATCTCATCATTGGAGATCCTCCTAATGCTATCATATCCACAACATCATATTACATGCCCATGCAAACTCCAAACCATCAAATCATGAATCCATACTTGGAAATACAAACTTCTTCCAATCCAACATTGGCTAGCATAAGTTACAACCCTATACCTAATTGTATATCCTATGACAAGGGACATCAAGGTCATCCATATCACCCTCCATCTATATATATTTACCTCCATCCATTTCCCAAGAATCATTTTCCTATGCAATTCCTCCTGTTGGCAAGAGACACTGTGTCGCTTCATGGGTGTTGTCATTGATGGCAACAAAGACCATCCCACACATCCGCAGGACATGGTATGTCTATACCGGAAGTCAGATGGAAGAATATCTAGGTCCAGTAAACAAGAACAGAGCATGCAGCAAGGTCTGACAGTCAGGTCTGGATCTCTTAGAGGAAGTATCTCTATAAAGTGCGGACTTGGGAAAGTCAAGAGGAGTACCTTGACTGATAGATTCTAGAGATTGAGCCTCCGGTGATCAAAGAGTGGAGAGATATGAGCACCTAAGTATTGGGTTCCTGTTTGGCAGAGTAGACAAAGGAAGAACTGACCGGCAAAGCATCAGACCTTAATCTAGATGAGATATTGATGGTGATCAAGGTTCTTAAGGTATCATTCATGATTGGCCAACATGATTGAAGACTTATATAACTATCTTTTTGATATGCATCACTTAGTAAGCATGGATTCAGCTGACACACCAGAGTTTGGAAATATCTTGAGTTTTCTAAATGCTAACTAGAAAGATGATTGAATTCATTGATGCGGATATATATACCAGATTGATTTCAGTATGAGTGTGTGTGTTGTGTGTTGTGAAGTGCGAAGAAAAGCAGAGAGCAGTGTGGAAGTTGAAATACAGGTTTGGTATGTGACAGAACAACAACCTAAAGCAGAGGAAGAATGAAGTGCAGTAGAGCAGTTTATTGAGCCTAATCGGAACTGACCATCAGCATATGTGGATGCTTTTCATCAATTCAGACACCTGGTTACTTTCTTTGTAACTTGTAGACAATGAGTCTCTTGTAGGTAGTGAGCCTCTTGTGAGTAGTGTGCTCGGGCAATGAGCCCTAATTGGCAAGTGCCATTTTGTACATCTATTCTTTTAACAGAGAATATAATATTGGGTTAGTCACCCCATGGTTTTTCCTTTAACAGGGCTTTCCACATTAAAATCCTTGTGTTATGTGTGTTGATTTCATTTCTGCTTTCATGTTCATTTATGCTCATAAGTTTTGATACTGCACTAATTGTCTAAGAAGAAAAGAAAGTTAAATAATTAAGATAATTGATTCACCCCCCTCTCAGTTATCAACAATTGGTATCAGAGCCAAGTTCCTCCAAACAGAGCCTAACAGCTTGAGGAAGATCTGGGAATCTCAATGGATATGTATGGTATGAGGGAGCAACTTCAGTCTACCCTAGATGATCTTGAGCAATCTCATTATGAAGTTAATGCCCTGAAGGAAAGACTCAAACAAACTGATGATTTCATAAATGAACTCAAAGAAAAATTGAGTATCTCTATGAAAAAGAGAAAGGAACTACTTTAACAATTAGCAAATCAAAGTGAAGCCAATGATACTAATGAAGAATTGAATGAGAAAAATAAGTTATGTGAGAAGTTATCAAAATAAGTCATTATGGTGAGACATGAAATGGAATCAGGGGTTATGAAATTTACCCAAGAAATTGAAGAGAAAAGAAAAATTGAAGATAATCTAAATCAATCTCACAAGAAGAAGTCAGAAGACTGCCACAAAATGGATAAAATAATCAGGCATCTGGAATCTGATCTTGAAGATGCTAGAGATAATGAAGAACAGCTTGAGAATCAAATAGACACTCTTAAAAAGGATCTTCAAACAACAAATGAATACAAAGAGAAATTCAAGATAAGCTCTACTCAACTTGAAGTTCTTCTTGAAAGTCAAAAGAGGGTAGATGACAAGCAAGGCTTGGGATATGAGAAAGGTGAAAGCTTCGGATCCAGTCAGAAGAATTTTGGATTAGGAAATCCAAGGAACAGGCCTAGAAGACCTCCGGTAAGGCAACCTAATGCTCAAAGATATCCATCCTTCAATGGATACTGCCACAACTGCAATAACTTCGGTCATAAAGCAAATCAGTGCAGAAAGAGAATGAATCATATTAATTCATCCTTCTCTGGATAGTGTTTCAACTGGAAAAGGTATGGTCACAAATCTCATGAATGTAGAAATATGCAAATGAACAATTCATTCAATGGTAGATGCTTTGCATGCAATAGAATGAGACATATGGCTAATCAATGCAGATCAAGAGGATATCAGTCAAAAATGCAAAGAAATATTGTTTGCCACAACTGTAATAGATCCAGTCATATTGCCAAATTCTGCAGAAGCAAGAATCAGGATAAAAGGGGTTCGGTGCATCATAATCAAAATCAAGACAAAGGAAAAGGAAAAGTGGATGTGGATGAAGTTCAAAGGGAGATGAACAAGATTTGGGTAAAGAGAAGTACAAAAAATGTTGAGGATGGATCCGCACCAGAATCTGGTGCTGATATTCCTTCTGGAAATTAAATAGTGAGCTCTTGCTCAAGGGGAGACACAGAAAAAATAATTTCCCCCAGCCAGTCAATTAGTGCCTGAAATTGGCACATGGAAAGTTGCAGATTAAAGGGTTCTCAGAAAAACATCTAAATAAACCTTGGTAAAGATATGGAAGAATCGTAAGAAATTTAGATGAGGTTAATCTACCAAGATTGATCAAGTTTAAAAGTCATCCGGTAAGAACAGGATTTTCACAGTTAGATCTGGTATGATTCAAATTGAGGTATCTTGATCTGCGGATAAATGGAATGATTGGAGAAAGGTAGATAGATTGCCAATATTCACCAAGAATAACTCTAAGTGCATCTCAGTGATCTG
Source organism: Cunninghamia lanceolata (assembly GCA_027924645.1). Taxonomy (NCBI): domain Eukaryota; kingdom Viridiplantae; phylum Streptophyta; class Pinopsida; order Cupressales; family Cupressaceae; genus Cunninghamia; species Cunninghamia lanceolata. Next base: position 2,148,839 of record BSBN01001860.1, read on the forward strand.
GAAAGATCTCTCTCAGAAACAAGGAAAACAAGGCAACCAGAATAACCTAAGTTGTGCATTTATTGCAAAGTGGAATTAGGGTTTGCGGAGAAATAAAAGGGTTCTTTTATTCACCATTTGTACATTTGCATTTGAGAAAAAGAGAAAAGGAGCTTTGTAACGAAATTGTCTCAAGCCCATTAAAGATCAACTGCAGAAGTCGATTCTTCCAGCAATCTGATTCAGATCATATCGTGAACCCTAGAAACATAAAAGGTATTTTCCGCTCTTGAAAACCTCTCTCTGAATCTTTTGAAAGATGGCTACCCTGAATGTTGTGAAGATAACTGATAGGCCACGTCCTAAATTCAAGAAACATCCCTACAAATCCCTAGAAGTTGATCCCCTAGGTGCCTTTTCAAGCATTCCGCATGGGGTTTTACATGTAGAAGATGTTAGGGCATATATTCATGCAAACATTGAGGAATTTGGTGGTGCAGGTGCACCCTAGCATGAATATGCCTCCATGAGGTAGACTTAGGATTTTAATTTTGTATAGGTGTTCTTATGTTGTAATAAGGCCTAAATGGCTACATTTAACTTGTAAAAGGTCCTAGTTAGTCATTTTGATGTCATTTGATACCTAATGTAAAAGTTGCACAAATTGACAAAAGTTGTCATAAGCAACAAATTGCAAAAGTGCAACAAATTGTAAGAAGGTGGAAGGTAAAGGGACAAAGTAGTTAGAAAGTTAGTTTTAGGTGGTGGTTTTGGTTATTTAAGGCATATTGAAGCCTCACAAACTTCAAGGCAGGTTGAGGGATGATGTATAAGTGAAGAAATTAATAGAATACTCTATTTTTCTGTAATTTCCTATATTTTTATTGTTTTCAGGCCATTGTACGACCAAGTACTATCCTTTAACATCTCCTCCTCTATTGAAGGTGTTAGACCTATGAATCTTCTTTAATATTCTTTTTGTCTCATGAAAAATGATTTAGTTTTGTGAAAGGTATGAGTGTTTTATGGATTGTAACTTTTAGATTTTCCTTGCAACAGTCCTGTTACAGCATTTGGTACGGTTTTGTACGAATAGATATAGGGAAAATCCATATATGGTTGGAAATAGGATCAAAGAACCTTTCAAATTCATCTAGTATGAGGTCTTAACTCTATTCCTAGAGGAAGATATCACATTTTTTCTAAAACTACTCTGTTAACTAGGTTAACTAGGATTTTGGTAGGAAAAATGTCATAAAACCTCATTCCACTGTGGGAATCCTCTAAAACTTAGTGGAATGGAAGTAGAGGGAGTGATTGAGATTTTGACCAAGGCTCAGGACTGAAAAAGTTGTTTTGGTATGTTTAAATTGATGCCCTAGGTGACTGCAGCAGCATTTTCCTTGTTATTTTTGCATTTGAAGTGGGAAAACAAGCATAGAATGAAATTGTCTTGCATCCTGACTACAAAACCCTTGAAATACATTGTTTTTCCATCCATTTGAAGTGTCCAAGGGGTCCAGAGAGTTTGGTGGTTCCATCCAAGGGTACTTGCTTTACAAACTAGACCTATTTAGGGCTAAAAACCATTGGGGGGTTATTGGTTAAGGCATACTTTCCAAAACAACGCAAACCCATTCTAGAGTATGTTGTGGGGAGGCATAATGGGTATCTATTTCATGTCTGAGAGTTTCATTTGGGTGTTGGAACAAAAAATTATTGGGACTGTTCTCTGTTTGTAGGGCTACTAGCCTTTCTTGAGGTTTGTGAAGGAACTAATAGTTCAAAGTTTGATCCACCTTTGCCAATGGATGGGATGGGTTCTAATACATGTCCAAACACCATTTCCATGAAGAATTCAAAGCCATTAACTTCTATTCCCACTTTTGTGTAAAGATCTTCGTTTTTGGGCTTGTAGGTGTAAGAGAACCTTGTCTTGTTTGTCTATCCTTTCCCATCCAATTTGCCTCTACATCAAATTGGTATCAGAGCTAGCGAAAGATCTAGACAGAGGTGTTGTGTATTTTCTATCGCTGAGAAGGCAGGTGAAGAGTTGAAGGAAAAACTGAAGAGTTGAAGCAAAATGTTTGGTTAGTGACCATTTTGAAGACGGAGATTGTAGAAGGTATTTTGTAGGCTGACAGTAGTTGTTAGACTATTGCAGATGCTCGTGCCATCTAGTTGCGAGAAGGAATAGGATTCCTGTAGTATGGGAAGATGATGTTGAGGTCTGTCAAGACCATTCACCAATAAAGATTTGGCTGGAAGAGGGTACAGAGTGAGGCCACTAAGAGAGAGTGGTAGTGCATCTCCAGGATCTGCTGTTGGACGAGAGGAATGGGTCTGTGAAGCAGCATGTAGGATGGACATCTGATTGAGCATTGTGTGGTATTCATTGAAGTTTTGATCAGTCTGAGAGTACTCCATTGCTAGGAGTAGAAGAAGCCTGAAGATACTCTAAAATGTTGATGGTAGTTTGCCATTGTTGGTTGGTTGGTCACTATTCCATTGATGTGAAGATTTGAAGCCTGAAGCTGAAGAGACAGAGTCAAAGATGAAGCTAGACAGAGATGCAGGAAAAGGTAGATTTGTTTTGCAGGTACATTTCCAAGGGACTTGGAAATCTTTGTTGGTTGGTTGTATGGTGCAGGTGCACCCTAGCATGAATATGCCTCCATGAGGTAGACTTAGGATTTTAATTTTGTATAGGTATTCTTATGTTGTAATAAGGCCTAAATGGCTACATTTAACTTGTAAAATGTCTTAGTTAGTCATTTTAATGTCATTTGATACCTAATGTAAAAGTTGCACAAATTGACAAAAGTTGTCATAAGCAACAAATTGCAAAACTGCAACAAATTGTAAGAAGGTGGAAGGTGAAGGGACAAAGTAGTTAGAAAGTTAGTTTTAGGTGGTGGTTTTGGTTATTTAAGGCATATTGAAGCCTCACAAACTTTGAGGCAGGTTGAGGGATGATGTATAAGTGAAGAAATCAATAGAATACTCTATTTTTCTGTAATTTCTTGTATTTTTATTGTTTTCAAGCCATTGTATGGCTAAGTACTATCCTTTAACCTCTCCTCCTCTATTCAAGGTGTTATCCCTATGAATCTTCTTTAATATTCTTTTTGTCTCATGAAAAATGATTTAGTTTTGTGAAAGGTATGAGTGTTTTATGGATTGTAACTTTCAGATTTTCCTTGCAAAAGTCATGTTGCAGCGTTTGGTACGGTTTTGTATGGATAGATACAGGGACAATCCATATATGGTTAGAAATAGGATCAAATTAAATTTCAAATGCATCTAGTATGAGGTCTTAATTCGATTCCTTGAGGAAGATATCACATTTTTTCTAAAACTGCTCTGTTAACTAGGTTAACTAGGATTTTGGTAGGAAAAATGTCATAAAACTTCATTCCACCATGGGAATCCTCTAAAACTTAGTAGAATGGAAGTAGAGGGAGTGATTGACATTTTTACCAAGGCTCGGGACTGAAAAAGTTGTTTTGGTGTGTTTAAATTGATGCCCTGGGTGACTGTAGCAGCATTTTCCTTGTTATTTTTGCATTTGAAGTGGGAAAACAAGCATAGAATAAAATTGTCTTGCATCCTAACCATAAAACCATTGAAATACATTATTTTTTTATCCATTTGAAGTGTCCAAGGGGTCCAAAGAGTTTGGTGGTTCCATCCAAGGGTACTTGCTTCACAAACTAGGCCTATTTAGGGCTAAAAACCATTAAGGGGGTTATTGGTTAAGGCATACTTTCCAAAACAACCCAAACCCATTCTAGAGTATGTTGTGGGGAGGCATAATGGGTATCTATTTCATGTATGAGAGTTTCATTTGGGTGTCGGTACAAAAAATTATTGGGACTGTTCTCTGTTTGTAGGGCTACTAGCCTTTCTTGAGGTTTGTGAAGGAACTAATAGTTCAAAGTTTGATCCACCTTTGCTAATAGATGGGATGGGTTCTAATACATGTCCAAACACCATTTCCATGAAGAATTCAAAGCCATTAACTGTTGTTCCCACTTTTGTGTAAAGATCTTTGTTTTTGGGCTTGTAGGTGTAAGAGAACCTTGTCTTGTTTGTCTATCCTTTCCCATCCAATTTGCCTCTACATCATTTGGGGAATCCAAGCTAATGGATATCTATCACAAACAGTTAATAGATGATTCTTTTGAACTCAAACCTCAGTACAAGGCTATGTGGAACAAGCATTTCGGTCAGTGCATCCATTTCCCCTGTTTTGCAGAAGATGAGTGGGTCCGGTATGTTTTAAGCAGAGTGCATGATAACTTCATATGGTTGAATAGACCATTTAAGATCACAAAAGATGCAATTAGGGCAGTAACCAGTTTGCACTCATTAGGAGGGTTACCTGTTCTCAAATCGGTCCAAAACCAAACTGTGAGTAAGGCTACCAGATCAAAATTTGACAAGAGAGCAATGACAATAGAAGACATCACTGATCCAGATGTCAAGTTTGCCTCCTTGATAATTGGTTACAAGATATATCACTCCAGCAGGGAAAATTCAGTACCCGGAACTACAATTTACACTGCTTATCAGATGTTAATAGAGAATGTAGATTATGATCTTTGTGAACTTCTTCTGAACCAACTTTTGGAGAATCTGCAGAAGATAAAGAAGGATAAGAAGAATTCTTTCAAATACGGTGGCTTGATACTCTGCCTATTCTTTTACTACATGAATGAGCTACCCGGATCCAGTGGATGGGTATGGCAAAATAACAGACCGGTTGCCATTCAAATTAGAGATTACTTGCATGGGCTTGGTGATGCCAAGGTACAAAACACAGCACCGTGAGGTTACTTCAAAAACTTCCAAAGCATGATACAGGCTAGAGAAAGAATCCCTCAATCTCTAGTTGAAAAATACAAAGATACAGTGTGCTTTATGGTAGACACTGATCAATGTCTAATGGAAGCAGTGGAACCAAGAATAGTATGGATCATGCCAATGGGGTATGAGGTTGATGAGAAAATCCTAGAACTGCATATCCAACATCTGCTGAGTCAGCAGAAAGACCCTAAGGCAGAAAGGTTTGGAACCTACCAAGAGCTAAGTGTAAAAGTTCATGTTGAACTAAGACAACATGAGATCAAGAGAAAAGTAAGAAGGGAAGTAGAAGAATTTTCCAAGAGGCATGGAATTTCAAAGGAGGCACTTGATGCAAACAAAGAGAAGATGGAAAGGGCAAAGAAAGAAAAGGAAGAAGCAGAAAAAGAAAGTACTCTGGTAGAAGTCCCCTCCCGGACCAGATCCTCTAAGAGCTCTGCACCTGCCACTGCTAAGAGCTCAAAGGCATCAAAACTGGAAGCAAAATCATTTGATAAAGGAGAGAAGAGAACTAAGACAAAGGCAACAAGGTCCTATATAAGTCAGAAGGATGAAGAAGAGACAGAATCTGATGAGGAGATCAAGAAAGTGAAGAAGAAGAAGAAGAAAACATCCGGTGAACCCTCTGCCGGTCATAACAAGGAAGAAGAGGCAGAAGAATTCGTTGAAAAGCCTACTCTCTGCATTGATGACATCATCAAATTAGTTACTGTGGGTGGGAACCTGCAACCAATGGTCAAATTTTATGATGAATATAGTGAAGCTGATCAGAAGATATTACAAGATGCCATAGTCAGGTATCTAAATATCTACAACAAGGCATTCATTGAAATTATATCTCTGATTCCCAAAAGCTTAGAGAAGGAACTTGAAATAAGAAAGAACAATGCCCAAGCAAAAGACCTAGAAATCTGGGAGCAGATTGCTATCCAACTCTATCCCTCCATCACTCCAAAGCAAATAAACATGATCTTCAAAGATTGCAAGGATAAGTTCTAGAGCAAAGCCAAAATGAATAAGCTTATGATTGGAGAGATTGATCAGGTGGCTAAAGAGACTGAAGAGATCCTCTGAAATGTGTATAAAAGATTCAATATTCCTGTTATAGAGGACTTAGCTGATGACAAAGGAGAATCTACTGAGTCAGTTGCAGAAGAGACAAGTAAAGAGAAAGCTAAGGACTTAGATTCCTCTGTTCTGGAAGAGGAAGTTCATGGAGAAGCAGACACCTCTCTTTCGGATCCCCCTGCAGACTCTGAAATTGAAGAAAAAGAGAGAAAAGAAGAGAGCATCAATCAAGGAGAAGTGAAGGGAAGAGAAGAAGGTCAAACTAAGAAGACCACAAGTGACAGTGCTGAGGCTGCAGAAGGAAAGAAGACTCTGTCTCTGGCAAGAGACACTACAGAAATTGTCAAAGATTTCCTGACTAAAGAAATGATGGAGATTGATGAACCGGAGCTACTTCAAGGACCATTCAATTTTGACTCTCTCTCCCTGGTTCAAACCATGAAGATAGCATCCTTTGCTCAAGCAAAGGCAAAAGAAAAACTTTTGAAGTCTCACATGGAAGACTGTGAACTGATAGAAATTGCATCCGGTGTATTTGAGAAGATCATGCCATCCTTCCAGAAGGATCTCTCGACCTCCTCATCTGGTAATCTAAAATCTCTTGTAAATCATGTTAATACACATTTTGATTCCTTAGAGAAGTCAACTAAAGAAAAGGTCCGAAAGGAGTTTTTGGGAAAAAGGTTCTCAAAGATATAAGGATTTATAACCAATGATAGGAGAAATATGGATATTGGGATAAAGAGCTTAGAAAATGCTCTTAAAGATGGTGGAGAAGTATATAAATTTAGTTTATCCTGGTCTAAAGTGACAAAGGATATTGAGAAGAAAGTGAAAGAACAAGAAGATAAACTGTCAAGCCTCTCTCAGAATTTTCATCCTCTCACCATATCCATAATAAACCAGGAATGTCAGACTATTGCAGTCATAAATGAGATAAAGAAGCTTGAGAAGGAGAGGAAGAACATAATAAGTAGGATGGGTGAACTTAGAGGGATGATTATCCCTAAATTAGAGGCCATGCATGAGGCCCTAACTGATACTCAGAGCACAGCCCGGACCAGTGATCCGATAGATCTAAAAAGGGCAGAAGCTTTTGCATTCCTGTTGAGTGGTCACATCTCAATTTTGGACAGGATGAAGCAGAGTTGGGCAACAGAATTTGTCCAGTTAAAGTCAACTTTTGCAAATATACTTCAATATATGTAAGTATAACATGTATATATACTTATGTGGCTAAGTATAGTTGGATTTTTGGGAATTTTTTGTGTGCAGATTCTACCCTTTGCCATTGATGTCAAAGGGATAGTGAGTAGTAGTGAAAAATGTGGAATCTAGCTAAGGGGGAGCTCTAGTAAAATGTACAATAGAACATAGCATCAGCCAAGGGGGAGTGTAGTGTGACACTTAGTCATTTTTCACTAAGTGTTGCCATCAATGCCAAAGGGGGAGATTGTTGGCAAGAGACACTTGTGGCTTCATGGGTGTTGTCATTGATGGCAACAAAGACCATCCCACACATCTGTAGGACATGGTATGTCTATACCGGAAGTCAGATGGAATAATATCTAGGTCCGGTAAACAAGAACAAAGCATGCAGCAAGGTCCGACAGTCAGGTCCGGATCTCTCAGAGGAAGTATCTCTATAAAGTGTGGACTTGGGAAAGTCAAGAGGAGTACCTTGACTGATAGATTCTAGAGATTGAGCCTCTAGTGATGAAAGAGTGTAGAGATATGAGCACCTAAGTATTGGGTTCCTATTTGGCAGAGTAGACAGAGGAAAAATTGACCGGCAGAGCATCAGACCTTAATCCAGATGAGATATTGATGGTGATCAAGGTTCTTAAGGTATCATTCATGATTGCTTGACATGATTGAAGACTTATATAACTATCTTTTTGATACGCATCACTTAGTAAGCACGGATTCAGCCGACAGACTAGAGTTTGGAAATATCTTGAGTTTTTCGGATGCTGACTAGAAAGATGATTAAATTCATTGATGTGGATATATATACCAGATTGATTTCAGTATGATTGTGTGTGTTGTGAAGTGTGAAGAAAAGTAGAGAGCAGTGTGGAAGTTGAAATACAGGTCTGGTATGTGACTGAACATCAGCCTAAAGTAGAGGAAGAATGAAGTGCAGTAGATTAGTTTATTGAGCCTAACCAGAACTGACCCTCAGCATATGTGGATGCTTTTCATCAGTTCAAACACCTGGTTACTTTCTTTATAACTTGTAGACAGTGAGTCTCTTGTAGGCAGTGAGCCTCTTGTGAGTAGTGTGCTCGGGCAGTGAGCCCTAATTGGCAAGTGCCATTTTGTACATCTATTCTTTTAACAAAGAATATAATCTTGGGTTAGTCACCTCGTGGTTTTTCCTTTAACAGGGTTTTCCATGTAAAAATCCTTGTGTTATGTGTGTTGATTTCATTTCTGCTTTCATGTTCATTTATGCTCATAAGTTTTGATACTGCACTAATTGTCTAAGAAGAAAAGAAAGTTAAATAATTAAGATAACTGATTCACCCCCCCTCTTAGTTATCAACACCTCCACCTCCTAATCCTAATCCCTTTGTTCCCTTACCATATAATCCTTCACCTAATCCACCATCAAATCCTCTTATCTGTCCACCACCTAGCCCACTACCTAATCCACCATCAGATCCTCTTATATATCCACCAACTAGTCCACTACCTAATCCACAATATGATCCACCATCTAGTCCATTAACCCCTTTTATCCCTCCACCATGGGATCTATCCACTCCTAATCCACCATCAAACCCTATTATCCCTCCACTTGATCCTAATCCTAACCCCACAACATCTGCCATCATGAAGGATGTGACCCAATATACATATACATATCTTACTCCAGAATTCATGAAGGATGTGTGACAAGGAATACTAACATAGAATAATACACTATCATGCACTCAAATGTCTATCCTTTCACCTAACAAAGAACCTCCTAATATCATGTCTATCACCCCAACACCATCATTCATTCCTATGCATATCCATCCTATTAAAGAGTCCCCTACCATGAATGCAAAATAAGACCCATCATGTAGCCATATTGTCAAACATCAAAAGCCTATCATGTCCATCCATGTCGCCTCCATCCCTATCCACACTCAAGAGCTATGTAAAGAGTCAAATCCAAAGTATGATCCACATTGTTCCTTACCAAGTCAAGATCAAACTATTCAAACTCCTCCAACTCCTATCTACGATCAAGGTCCTATTCATGATCAAGCTCCCATTTATGATCAAGCTCCCCTCTATGATCAAGATCCTATCTATGATGATCCTCTTATCTCACTACATGCATTACATGAGATAAATGTTGTCACTTCACCCATCCAGAATTCATGAAGGATTTGTGACAAGGACTACTAACACAGAATAAAATGCTATCATGCACTCAAATGTCTATCCTTGCACCTAACAAAGAACCTCCTAATATCATGTCTAACACCTTAACACCATCATCCATTCCTATGCATATCCAACCTATTAAAGAGTCCCCTACCATGAATGCAAAACAAGACCCATCATGTAGCCATATTGTCAAACATCAAAAGCCTATCATGTCCATCCATGTCACCTCCATCCCTATCCACACTCAAGAGTTATGTCAAGAGTCAAATCCAAAACATGATCCACATTGCTCCTTACCAAGTCAAGATCAAAATATTCAAACTCCTCCAACTCCTATCTACGATCAAGGTCCTATTCATGATCAAGCTCCCATTTATGATCAAGCTCTCCTCTATGATCAAGATCCTATCTATGATCATGCAATCTATGATGATCCTCTTATCTCACTGCATGCATTACATGAGATAAATGTTGTCACTTCACCCATCCATAATCCCACAACCATCCATGAGCAAGATATCCAAATTACTCCTATCTATCCATCCAGAACACCCTATTCCCAAGATGAGAGACTTGATCCCCAAGAAAACATAGATAATCAGACAAGTAAGTTGAATCCTATCACTTCACATCCTACTGAGCATAATGTTAGTCAAGATCCAAGCATCTCAAGTCATCCATTGCATTATCCTCCATCAACCCCTATTGATCTTCCACCATCTCCTATCAACCCCATTCCAACTCCATTATCCTATCCAATTGGTCCTGCTACTTTCATCCATGGTGGTTCTCTTGTCGAAGAGAAACAAACTTCATCCACCACCCCACCTTCTGCATCCAATTATGGACTCATGTCTTGTTTCCAAAACAACAAACATCCCATTGCATTTCGTATGTTCCACAACATGAAATATCAACGCAAAGGTTTAGGCCTTCATGAACAAGGTATTGTAGAGCCCATCCATGTCAAAATCCATCCACGAGCACATGGCCTTGGTTTTTCATCCCAAGAAAAATAATTTGAATATGTTGGTACCACCTCCACACCTCCTAAAGTTACTTCTTCCAATCTGACTTGTGGTGCATCTCATTGCACCTCCAACTCATATGTTGCCATCCTCCTCCATCATCATACCATTCGCAAAAGCATGTGACCATACATCTCACTCCATCCACTCTTCCTCCACTCCTTCCAACTCCTAATATTCCCATCGTTCCATCCCCCTAATCCCTTCATCCATTAGTACATTCATCCCTCCATCCACACATCTTGCTCCCTTATATCCCCTATCATTCCTAATCATAGCTAACGAATGCAGACATTGACCAAATATGAAGCTATCCCCAACTCAATGAAATTCAAAAATCAAAATTTGGATGCTCCCACACATATAGCAAAATATCCACAAAATCCTCAAGAATATCATGTCACAGGGCATCAATACACAAATTCAAAGCCAAATCCATCTCAAAAGTTATATACACCCACACACCTAAAAGAAAAAATGAAAATAATGTGAGTCCCCAAGCAACAAGACATTAATCCGATTGAAGCATCCACATCTCAATTCATCCCCCAATTCCAAAAATCTCGCTTCCCATTAAAAAATCTTGCAAATCCTAAGTCTATTTCGGTTCCTAAATCCCTATATCAGCGATTCCTAAATCCCCTATCCCAATTCCTATTACTCCCCACTCCTCATCAAATTCCAGGGCTTCAAAATCTATCACGATGTGTGTAATCATTGGTCTTGGTTCCCTTCAATTCCATGAGATTTCCACATACTTCCATCTTCCCATCATATATCCCTTATCCGACATACTTCCATCATTTAATAAAGAGAAAGATAGTGATGAAGATAAACATTATAAAAAACCAAATATCTAGACAAAAATATAGAGAAAGATAAAAGTAAAATAAACATATGAAGAAAGAGGGAGGGATGTGCAATGTAAAACAAAAATAAAGCAATAAATAAATAGAGAATAAGTAAGAAAGAAAAAATTTAAGATAGAAACGACGAAAAAAGATAGAGAAAGAAGGAAATAGAAAAGAATAAAATAAAGAAAATACAAATAATGAAAAATTAAAATGAGTGAAACAAATACAAAGAGATACAAAGAGAAAAAAAAAATAAACAGTGAAAGAAAGAAAAGAGGGAAGAGAGAGTAATTGAGAGAATGAGAGAGTCAAAGAAAAAGAGGTAGAAAGAAACAAAGAAAAAAGACAATAAAAATGAGACAGAGATTTAAAATATAGATTGAAATAAAGGGAGAAAGAAATATAATAGGAAAGAATGAGAGAAATAAAGAAAGAAACAAAAATAAATGGTGAAGGATAAAAAGAAAAAGATTATATAATGGGAAATAAGTATAGAATGAAATAAAGGCAAAAAGAAATACAATTGGAAAGAATGAGAGAAATAAATAAAGAGACAAAAAAAAATGGTAAAAGATAGAAACGAAAAGGTTTAGAAAAAAAATAAGTGAGAAAGAACAAAATGGAGAGAGATATAGATATAAGATGATATCCAAACAAACAAACAAACATAGTTGGAGAAATAGAAGAATAGAATGAAAACAGGATGCATAAATATAAAGAAAGTCAAAAATAAATACTAATGAATGAATTTATGAAAGAAACAAAGATATATAAAAATAGAGAAAAAGAGAAACAAATGAAATTTTGAAATTTTGAAAGTGAGAATGAGAGAGAGTGAGAGAGAAAGAACAAGATAAAATAGAAAGAATGAGACAAAGAGACATAAAGAAACAAAGACTACTTTTCAACTCAGTTTAGGAGAGGGTCACTTGACTACTTATAACATGATTGTGGATCCCTATGGGAAATTGTGGAGCTATGGGATGGGGATTCCATATTAATAGTGGCATGCAATAGTACCACTTGATTTGTGGACATAATCAAGATGGTGGAGGTGTAATTAGTTGATAGGGTGCCTAATAGTTTGAGAAATCCTATATTGTAAACTACCTCATGTAGAGCCAATATACATAAATCTAAGGGAGATGGGGGACACAATTATGAAAAGTATATAATCAATACCATTAGCTCCTGAGGTCTCCATTATACAATCCCTAAGAGGGTGATGACATGTAGAGCATAGGGGCAGAAAAAACAATAGATGTAGACTAGACCAATCCCACCACCACCACCACGACAAAAAACATATAGTAATAGATTTAGAGGAAATAAAGGGAGAGGTGATAAAAGAGAGAAGTGGTGAGATTAAGGAGATGGACTTTTGTAATAGAGTAGAGACGAGGGCTATAAGAACCAATCTAAGTTGTTAGTACTATAATTCTTGTTACTTGTATTTGATTATTTTAGTTCCTTTTATAGAAACTCACATAGATTTTGTAGACTAATTAGGCTTAGATAGGTGCATGTAGATTTTAGTTACTTGTATTTGTAGACTAATTAGGTATTCACCAAGCCTAAACAGGATCACATCATGGCCATTTAAACATAACGTGAGTGCGTTATTGCTAAAATTACTCATTTGGCCACTTTTTGGTATACCAACTTGGTGCACTTGCCTCCTCTCTATATCTCTATCTACTGTCTCTCTATCTATCTAATCTCTCAATCTCCCCCCTCTCTATTTCTCTTTCCATCACTCTCCATCTCCATCTCTCTCTATCTCTATGTCTCTTAATCACTCCCTCTCCCCCTCTCTATCTCTATCTATCTATCTCTCCCTCTCTATATCTCTATCTATCAATCCCTCTATCCCTCTATCTCTCTATCTCTCCATCCTCCCTCTCTCCCTCCCTCTCTCCCCTATCTCTCCATCCTCCCTCCCTCTCTCTCTCACTCTCACTTTCTCTCCAATAGTTCAAGTGACAACCACTCCACATTCCACACCTCAAATCAACACCATAGTCTACCACTAGGAACTCCTTCTTGGTGAAGTGGGTGGACTTGGTGACATCACTCCCATTCCACACAACCATATCACTACCATCTATGAGATCCTCTTGCCATGAGACGAGAGTGATTAGCCAAATTCTCCTTTTTTTAGCTAGATTTTGTTGGAAGAGCAGGAGTAATTCAATCATACCATCAATATGGGTGTAGCACATATTTCATGTTTTGTTTTCAGTCCACCTCATTCACCTTTTGTGATGAGAAGATTTAGAATATCACATATTTTGGTGAAACCAACATGAAAGGAAAATCCTTCTATACAAGCCCTTTCATTTTCTTTCTTCCACCTTTCACCCACCTTGTCTTCCCATTTTTTTGTGGTACTTCTGGTGCCCTTAAATATGTCTAGAGCAATAAAACAATAGGGACAAGGTCCCTTAGACCTAGCTAGCCCTCCTTCATTCAACTGGTACATCCTTCCCAATCCATTAGCACCTATCTCAAATAGGTATGATTATAAAGATGTTAACTCAAATGGTGGATAACAATGACTAAAAAACTTCATAACTTCTGATAACCTAGTTCGGAACCAAGATACTATGATTCAACCAAACCTAGATAAAATTAGAGCACTCAAGTGCTCATCTGATAAAAAATCCATCATTAGTGTCATCCCATCACAAACTACAAAGACACTATCACTTGAATCTACAATTAGGTGAGACTCTTACAGAAAGACCTAGAAGAATCTTGTATAGCATGAGAGGCTCCCCATATAGCTTATCAACATGAATGAGATGAATCATGCCAAGGGGTACTAGAAATCTTCCTTTTGGAAAGAACCAACATGACTACACAACCCTCACTTACTAAAATAAACCCACCTCATGATGGATAAATACAAAACATAGGAGATGCTACCTCAGGAGCTCTCATAGCCACCATGATCCAATAGATCAAGATCCTTGAAGCTAGGATCCTTGAAGAGAGAGGTGGGGAGATAGAGGGGGAAACATAGATGGAGATAGAGTGGGGGAGAGAAGGGGAGAGAGAGGGGGGATATTAGGAGATATAGATAAAGAGAGGGAGAGAGAGGGAGGGAGGGAGGGAGGGATAGAGGGATAGATGGAGAGATAGAGAGGGATGGAGGGAGAGGGACTAATACAAAGAGATGGAAGATAGAGACATTGAGAGAGATGGGGGAGATAGAGAGATATAGATAGAGAGGGGATACATAGGAGGAGATTGAGGGATATAGATAGAGAGTGGGAGAGATGAGGGAAATTAAGGGATATGGATAGAGAGGGGAGAGAGAGAGAGAGAGAGGCAAAAAAGATGGATGATAAAGACATTGAGAGAGAGGGAAGAGATAGAGGGGAGATTGAGGGATATAGATAAAGAGTGGAAAAGAGGGGGTAATTTAGGGATATGGATAGAGAGGGAGAGAGAGAGGGGGAAGGGAGAGAGGGAGAGATAGAGAGTGTGAGAGTGATAATGAGAGACAGATATAGTGAGAGGGAGAGATAGAGATAGAGATGCAAAATGTGGAAGCACAAACAAGGCACGTGAACTATTAAACAGAATCTCTCAAAGAAATGTGTTCTCATGGAATGCCCTGATTGCATAATACAAACAAAATGGATTTGTTGAAATTCTCTAGAAATTTTCAACCAAATGCAATGGGTAGGAGTATGCTCACGTTTTGTGTTCAAAAAAATGTGTAACTTGTATTTAGAAACTTTCAACCAAATGCAATGGGCAGGTTTGCTCACATTTTGTGGACCACAAAATGTGATCGCATTATGGCTTGGTTTCACCAAGCCATAACACAAACACATTATAGAAATTTAAACATATCATGAGCATGTTATTGTGAAAATTACTCATTTGGCCACTTTTTTGTATACCAACTTGGTGCACTTGCCCCAGCTCGTAGCTGGCTATCCTCATCTAGTAGGCCCTGCACCCTCAAATGGTCCAAGCATGTAGCTAGTCTGCTATGCACCTTCTATAGGTCTACCGTCATGATATCTACCTGGCTCTATAGAGCATCACATGCATTCTCTACACTCTCGGCTCTCATTACTACAAGGTATCGCTCTACTGTGAGTGCAATGACTTGTGTCATAGCCTAGTCCTGCTCTGTTGTGAGTGTTGTCACTTGGGAAATTGCCTAGTCTCACTCCACTATAATAATAGTGACCTCTACAGTGGCTTGGTCCCTACTGACCCAACTCTCCTCAAAAGCAACTCTAAGTTGTGCCACGAGATCAAAAATGTTGATATGTCATCCGGAAGTCTACTGAGGACTATAGCTGGCCCGCACACACTACTCAGGCTAAACACTCAGCACCATCTCCTCAAGCACTCATTTTATATAGTCAAGCAACTCCCATGTGCACACTACAAAAAGAAAATAAGATTCAAGTCAAATCTCTCATTGTATCAAATCAAATCAAAATTAGATACATATCTATTATTCTACTCAAATGATAATTGAACTATAAAGTTCTCACCTAGATCCTCGATCTTCCAATCAGGATCTAAAGGAGCCACACGACTCAGTGGTGTCATGCTTAGCGTGCTACCAACTGTTGTCGCTAATGTCGAGATGGATCTCCCAGTAGTTATGTCGCTTGACTCCCCTCTCTCCCTCTGACTCAGTGCACACTAGTCGATGGTGATACCAGTGCTACTTAAGGTCAAGCTCTATGCCTCTCATTTGTAGCAACACTACTCTCATCACCGTCCCACCTAAGCTGGTGCAGGCTCCTCATCATCATCACTATCCTCCTTGCTCACTATCTCCTCTCCTCCTTGCTCCTCCTCTAGACCTTACTTTGATAGTGGTCATAAGTCTCTAGCTGGAGTGTTAGGTGGCAAGATAGGAGTCAGTCAAGAAGTAGTCCACCATGATGCAAACAATGGGGTCACCCCCACATAGTCATCATCTTATACTAGTGTTGGATCCTCCTCCTCGCTATCTAGATCACTCAACTCCACATCCACAATGGTGGGATGGGGCCAGTCCCCTAGTCTCACAACGTTGTGATGTGAGCACACATAAGTCGACATAGCTACAGGAATACTCTGTACTTTCCCAAACTACTTCATCACGTGATCATGGTAGGATGGCATTATAATGTGATCGAGGAAACCAACTAGTAGTTGGTACATTTGCATCCTCGCTGACTATTGTGTCCACCCAACCCAAGCATACACCTCCCTATATGGTTGCCAGATAACGTATGTGCTCTACAGTCAGTCAAAATTCTATCTCTAGTATAATAAATCACCAAAATACCATGGCCTCCTCAACCCATATGCATGGGCTCATGGCTCAACCCAAATGACCATTGTGGGTAACCCCATTGGCCATGTGCACTTGAGGTGCTTGAATGCCCACACCTAGAGTAGGGCATGGGTCATGAGGCTCTGGCTCTTAATGGACATAATGTCCTAGATCATGATATAGGTGGGTGAGCATGCTTTGGCCCCATGTAAAAACTATTCACTACTCCTCCATCATGTCCTAATGGTATGGATGATGTCGCCATTTAGCTATGTGCCTTGTCTATCTGGTGCTATACATAGTGCGATGGTAGCAACAAGCACACGATGAACTAGTGGGACATCCCCACCCTGCTCTAACCATCGTAGATAAATGTTTCTTGAGGTATCCCCAAGGATAGTGCAGCCAAGGGCATACATTTATCCATCCAAGATATAAGCTACTTTAATCTCTATTCTATAATGGCTATGGCTTGCCCTTGAACTGGTAGCCACAGGATTTGATACACGTCCTCCAAGGTCATGATCATCTCTCCCATCAGAAGACAAAGGTATCCGTATCCCATCTCTCCATCAATGCCATGAGCATGCGATCATGAAATCACATCTCCAACATCGTATACACCCAGTAGACTTTGATGACATGTAGAAGCATAGCCTCCTCCAATGTGAGTGTGCTCTGTCAATCTCTTAGTAAGGTAAAGATCATACCGCCCATGTGCTCTCGCATCATCATAGGATACTGCAAGCATCAACCAAAAATTATATTAGTTCTAAATCAAAATTCATCAAATTTTGAATGTAAAAATATAAAATTTTCTCTAAGTCTTTAGGACGCTAGCTCATCCCTTGGACCCTAGTGCCCTTTTTGGATGCTAGTGCATCTAAAGGATGCCTATGCGTAGACTTGACACCAGTGTTCTAGACAGACCCTAGCACCTGAATGGGATGTCAGTGCTCCACGTGGGCCCCATTTGGCATGAAAAACAAGAAAAAATGCATTAAATTAAAAAATATATATACTTTGCGTAGTGTGACTCCCCGCTCAACCTGCTCCCTCAGTACATCTAGTTGTGGTGGTTGGTAAGCTCATCTACATGGCATCTTTACTCTCAAAATCACTTAGGTGCTCAAAAATTAGTAAATTAAAGTGAATAGTAAAAAGTGAAAAAAATTACTATTTATAGAAAATTTTCAAATTTTCTATAGCACCTTAACGTAAAAACCTTCATAAATTGGGCCTCTAGACTCTGATTTTCATACCATTTATTGCGTTGGAATCCTAGTTCCACCCTTTTCCTATAATATATTCTTCGCTTCAGTGTTATTTTATTAAATAACCCTATGAAGGGCATATTCATCATGCTTTACGAAAATGTTCAATGTGGTGGATCTTTCTCCCTATTTCTCCCCTTTTTACTAGTAGGTACAAACATGGGGGGCATACATCCACCCTTATTTTCATTTTGCTTCATACTGTCTTCATGTCATTTTCTATGTATTTTAATTTTTTTGTTGTTTTAGCTTTGATTTTCAAACTGGCTTATTCTTGGTCTTATAGGATTATTCGATTTCTAACAGAGTGATTTTTCAAGCTTATGGTACCTAACACTGTGGTTTTGTAGATTCCTAGTATGAGGGCATCATTCTTCCACCTGGTAAATTTCTACGACCTCTACAGTATCCTTTTCATGCTTATTTGCTTTCAGCATTTCATTTCTACACTTTAGCATACCTTAACATTTAGTGTCATTAGCCCGCTAAAGTGGGGACAAAATATAGTGTAGAAAATTACGTACCCTCACAATTTCATGTTGTGTTTTGACTTGCTTTGGTGTCCATGCCCGTATCATGTTTCTAGGGCCACTCAACCTAAACCTTGGCTTATCTTACCCCTCACCAAGGTTTGCCAAAATTCATATTAAACATTCATTTATTTCAATTTTGCGAAAATACGTGTAAATTTTGGGTGAATATTCTTAGGATGCAAGTACTACGGGCAGACATCCTCGTGCCATGCTGGTGTCCTAAATATTCTAAAAATTTTAAACGTTGATTTTCCTGCTTTTTCTTTGGAATCTGTTACTGGTAACGCTCACAAGGCAATGAAATGACCCTTGTAGCATACCTGACCCTTCCAAATTCTCACTCTCCATGCAAAATGCAAGATTGAGGAAAACAAGTTTTTCTTTCTCGGCTTTTTGATTTTTAGTTTTCTCTCTCTCATGTTGTTGAAGAAATTTACAAGCAGACTATTGAAGATTAGATTGTTGAAGCTCTCACAAGTAGAATCTAAAGATTTGGATGCTCATTCATGTTGTAGCATCTCCTATTTTGGTTTTGGGGGATCATGGTTGTGATTTGTGCTTGGAGGAGGCTCTCTCACAAGGGTTTTGAATTGTTCTTCTACAGATTTGGCCCACAAGGAGCTTGCAGCCTCCTTCACTATTCCAAAACCTAGTAACATTGTTCCTTTGGAAAGAAATAGTGTTATTCTTAGGTTTATATTTCATACATTTTTCATTTTCATTTTGGCAAGCTTGTGGTGTAGACCACCACCCTTATTTCCATTCGTACACTAGAGTATTTTCTCCCTGTAGACCAGGGATAATACTCTTAGTTTTATTTATTTTGTCACTGTTGGTTATTTCCACACACTTAGGAAATAGGAGCACTCACTCTTTATTTTGTTCTACCAAAGTGATTGCCCATGGAGGTCAAATGACCAAAATAGGGGCTTCACTTAGGCAAGCTCCCAAGCATCCCCAACCATTTTTCCTATTATGTGTTGTGTGGTTGAAGAAGAGGATTCGAACGCACGAGAGTTTATTCATTTCTCTCTCTCTTATCTTGTCATTTCATTTCTTTATTATTTTTAATTAAATGCATTATTTTTTCAATTTATTAGCATACTATATTACTGGGTTCTCATTTTGGTTCTGTATGCAAGCCGAATGAGATTACAGACCTAGATTTCATCATACAACAAGGATTTTTATTTTTTTGTTGCTAGTTGGACGACAATGCTATGTGTAAACATCCTCGCAATGTGTTGGCATCCTGCGTTGAGACTCTCCTATTATGGTGCCAAGCTCCATTCTCTCTCTTGTTGCTTAATCTGAATTTGTTTCTGTGAAATATGTTTTATGTTTCCAGAAGTTATAATTTTTCTTCAATATCTTAGTGTTCTTGCTTATTAAAATCATTTGATTTTTTAGTATAGAGCCAAGTAGGACCTGGCTGGAGTCATTTTTCTCTTCTTGATTGGACAACAATAGAATGCTCTTCATGGAAGCTAGTTAGTAATTTATTTCTAGTTAGATTGTATTATTAAATCTTTCATTAGATTCAAATTTTATATACTACGGTATTATTTCCAAGAATGTTGTTCAAAAAGGTTCTTCCATACTTGTATGATCGTTGAAGCATAATTAGTACATACAATTTTGGAAATTCCAAATATGATCAAATTCAAACTATCTTCAATCACTAAAACTAAAAATGACTTGCCTAAAGTTGTGCAAATTTCTTCTCAATACAATGTACATGCACTCCAAGCTTTAGGGAACACACTTGAAACTCTTTGGATTAAATCTACATCTTATACGTTTGGAAATTTGTGCAACCTTAGTGAATGCCAAAAATATAGGGTTGCCCTTAAAATGTTAAAGAAGCCACATGGGTTGGCTCTTTTCACCGTGAAGATTTTAACTTCTATTGGGCTTTGAAGTGATGAGAAAAAAGAAAAGGTTTCCCCACCATTCATAAAATCATCCACCATCTATTGTGTTCATTTGGATTGAACTTAAAATAAGAGAACCATTTTCAAAATAAAAATACAAAATTTTATTCTATGTTTCTCAATTTCTTCTTTTTAATATATTCATCAAAATCTCTTAAAATATTAAACTCATGAGTAAAAGCTCCTAAAGATCCTATTGGATGGATTGCTAATGGGCACATATCTAAATAAAAAATAATCCTCTCAATCAAACACTCCATGAAATGATTTTAATAAAAAATCATAAATATGCAATGCTTGACTAAAAAACTATTTATATTCTAGGTATATAAATAAAACCATTCAATTTATTTTAATAAAAAGTTCATTGCTCAATAGTTGCCCCATATGGTACAAGTAGGATGCATCCATCATGATACCACTAATTAATATTTTAATAAAAATGCATCTATCATGCACTCACGTCATTGTAGGAAAAAACCAAAGTCATGGGGGCCATTATTATACCAATAGAAAGAGTCCCTCTTAGAACATGTCAAAAATTTAAACGCAGAGCAAGATGAATGCTTCTCCCTGTGTAGAGGAACATGTGAAAAAAGGCACTCTACTTAAATATCATCCATTTTTATTGGCTAGAATTAGTCTTGGAGATTGAAGTGGATGATGTTTAAGAATAACCGTGAAAAAGATGATTCATGTTGAAGTGAATGATGTTTCGTGAAAAAGGTGTGATTCATGTTGAAGTGAATGATGTTTAAAAATAGCCGTGAAAAAGGTGTGATTCATATTGAAGTGAATGATATTTAAAAATATCCCTGAAAAAGTGTGATTCAAATGATGTTTAAAAATAGCCGTGAAAAAGGTGTGGTTCTTGGCATCTATATCTAAGAAGACCGACCGCGTACAAATATCCAGTTTCACTGGTGAACAGTGCACCTCCCATTTTAGCTTATATTTCTGCGTATACTTGAAGTAGATTATTTCCTCAAAGATTCCGCCGCCATGGGTATTCCTATAGGTTGCCGTAATATCACTATACCCATGGGTTCTTTCTGGTTTTGGGCTGAGCGAAATTTTCCAGAGGGTTAGCTTGTTTTATTTCTGTGCATGTTACTTCCTTTATAAACTTGATTATTATTATTATTATTAATTTATATTATTGAAACGAAATGTTGATCTTCAATTGTAAAACTGGACTTAAAGAGTATTGGTTGACTGAATTTATGGTTGAGTGAATTTATGCTATTTGATTTAAGGTTATCTTATTTAAGGTTATCTCTTAATAAGAAGTTTTTTAAGTTTAATTTTTTTTTTATAAATCTGTGATTTTAAAAATATATACACTGTTTTCTACCAAACAAAATATATCATTTTTATAGATTATGAAAACCTAACAATTTTAAGTTTTAGAAGTTTTGGGTCATTTTTGTACTTTGAATTTGAACCAAGTTTATTTCCACATCCACTTAATTGGTCTACGTGAAAAGAATGATAAATTTGTAGCTTGCCAAATACTTTGAAGAGATAGAATAAAAGAAAATTAAATTACACTTTTAAAGATCTATAAGTTTTTTGAGTTTGATATTCTAAGTTTTAGTGTTCAATAAAACCACAACTCTCTTGTTTCCATGTGATGTTGTACCTAGTGAGCATTTTTCTTCTTCATTTAAAATGTGCTTTTTTCTTTTACATCTATGGACTCTCCTCCATGCATTTGTCTTGCTTGCTCTTCTTTGAGGGGCCCAAAGACATCCATAATGTGTGTATTCATGATGATAGTACTTTGATACATGCCTTTGATGATACATTGATCAATAGAGCTAAACAATAAGTTTTACTTATGACTCTAAAACAAATGTTTCACATTACTCCATTTCTCCACATTTTACCGTCCCTTCTTAATTTCATACCATTCCATTTAATATTAACTTTAAATATTTTCTTAATAAAATGTAGTAAAAATTGAAAATTAATTAATTGAGATATAAGGTTAGAATTTGATTAAAATGAAAAATGAAAGGAAAATTGTGATTAGGAAGGGTAAGTGGCAAGGGATAAAAAAGTTATAAAAGTAAATATTAGTAAGTCAAATAAACATTAGAACTTAAAATAACATCTAAATGGATACTCAATTTCTTGTTAAATGGGATCATCATTATCAAAGTGCTTTGCATGCATTAAACATAATTTTAATGAATAACATATCATTTTAATAGAGAACAAATTTGGGTAGAGACTTCTTAACTCCTTTGTTTAAAGAGGATAGATAGACAAAAACATGGGATTGTTTGATCAAGATTTATAGTATAAGATCCAAGATTAAAAAGGAAATAGATATTGTTAAAACTTAATTTAGAAAACATCTATTAAGAGCTTTTGTACACAAAATAAATATTATGAGTGCTTAATCTCATAAATGTTGTTAAAAGCATAGAATCCCAATTAATGAGAACATCATTAGCCCACATATCAACTTTCACATCATCTTCTTTTAATTCCTTACATGTTAAAAATGTGAAATGTGGCTTGCATATTCCAACAACTTTAGGTGGGTTAGCTCAAAGTCATTTTTGAGAGATACGTGCATTAAACCTCACTCCACCTATCTCAACTAACTAAGCTTAAGTAGCGATTGGTTGGATGATGGATAGCTTGGGTGATTGTAGGGTGCAGCCGGCTAGGGCTCCGCCCTAGCATGCCTTCTTGCCTTTGAATCACATTTTCTATTCTATACATGGTGTTGAGGGGGGTGGCTGTTGGTTTTTTAGGGTGGGTTTGCGATTATTGTGTGGGGTTGTTGCGTTTAGGGGTTTTTGGCTATAGATCGTGGCTATTTTAGAGGTTCTTCCCAGGGG
This sequence comes from Cunninghamia lanceolata, assembly GCA_027924645.1. Lineage (NCBI taxonomy): Eukaryota > Viridiplantae > Streptophyta > Pinopsida > Cupressales > Cupressaceae > Cunninghamia > Cunninghamia lanceolata. The sequence goes on from BSBN01001860.1 coordinate 2,171,916, forward strand.
TTTTGTTTGAGTTTAATGTTTTGTTTTCGAAGGTTTTCTGAGCAGTAGGATTTTGAGATCAAATTGTTCTTCTTTATTTTTTCTAGAGTAGGGTTTGGCCTTTGTGGCTTCTTTTGGCCATAGGGCATGTTGTAGGGCTGGGAGTTGGCTATAAGGTTTCTTTTCGGGAGGCTCTCAATGGAGTAGATCTCTCTTCTTCAAATCACAGTAGGTTTTGAAAGGGGAGAACATTTCTCAGCTTGGAGGGCCTCGAATTTCAAAAGTTAATGGCTGTCTTGAGAGGAGCCATGATAGGTTGATTTTGGTGATCTAACCGGACTCCGTGGAGGAGGATGTCTCTTACATGATACATCATGCTTTAAACTACAAATTTATGGGGATTCATGTTTCTCTTCCCTTTCTTGATTCTTGGGCAAGGCATACTTGGAACCCTGAGGTGATATGGAGGTGATGTTGGCGGCTAATAACTACTTCATGGTGGTGTTTCCAAGTTTGGCGGATCGTAATAAGGCTTTCAAAGGGGGCGGTATTTTTATAACCAGGTTGGCATGTTTATCAAGCCATGGCATGTTGGCTTTAATCTAGCAGGGGAGCTTTCGTCTAGAATTATTTTCTAGGTGCGGCTCCCTTAGTTCTTTCTTGAATTATAGAGAAATGATATTCTGCATATGATTGTGTCGTTGCTAGGCAAGCCGATGGGTCCTTCACAACAAACACTGGATAAAAGGTAATTTCTTATGCTCACATTTGTATTGAAATAGATTTAAACAACCCTTTATCGGATTCTATAGAAATTTGGTTAGGATCTTCTTCATGGACTCAATAGCTTGATTATGAAGCTCTCCTATTTCGATGTCGGGTCTGCCATGAGTATGGTCATTTGCAAAGAAATTGTCCTAGGATTAATCCTGCACGGGCTCAGGATAATAGGCCTCCTCAGCTGGCTTCAAAGTTGGATAAGGGGAAAGCCCCAATTACAGTGGAGGAAGCAGATAAAGATGGTTTTATTCTAGTAAAACCTCATACTAAGGGAAGAGGGCAGAAGATGACTCTCAGGGATAGACAAGTTTATGGTTTATTTAACTATTTTGATGCTTTGGAATCTTTTGATCAACAAGAGATGAATCCAGAAGGGCTTCAATTTGGATTAGGTTCTTTGGGTGTGGAATAAGAAGGAACAAGGGAGGATGGTATTAATGATATTCAACAGGTAGAGCTTTCTGGTGCATAGATGGAAACATATCAGGTTCTAGTGGTTTCTAGTGTTCTAGAGTCAGTTGGTATTTTGGAGGCAGTCGATGGATCGGTTCAGGATGCTCCCGTCCATCCTCCTAAGAAGGAGGTTCTTGATGCAAGGAAAGGTAGTAGATCTTGACCATCTTCAGGGATTCAACAAAAGAATCTCAAAAAGGGAGCTCTGGAGAAGCCTCCCAAGGTGGGGTGTAAGAAATATCAAGAGAAAGTGAAATTAATAGGTGAGTCTTTGGTGGAATCAGGGTCAGTTAAAACCATTGATTTCCATTTCTCTAATTCTCAAAAATGATTGTCCTTTCATGGAATTCAAGGGGATTGAATAGCATCCCTAGACAAAAGTTTGTTAATGATTTGATTCGAGTTCATTCGCTAGATATAGTTTTCATCCAGGAGTCGAAGTTGTCAATGGAAGGCATGTACACCATTGCTTCTAGAATATGGGTGAGAGGACAATTCCAGTGTATTGGGGCCTAGAGAAGTGCAGGTGGTGTAGCTTGCTTATGGGACCCGCGTAAGGTTTCTCCACTTTGGTGGCTCTCTAGTAGATTCTCAATTTTAGTGGTTGTTTCTAGTTTAAAATCTGGAGAAATTATTATTTTCACCAATGTTTATGCTCCGGTTGATTTTTTAGAAAAACTATGTGTTGGTCTTATGTTCCTTATGTTCAGTCCTTAGCCCCTTTCTATCCTTGGATTTTGGTAGGAGACTTTAATTCTATTACTAGTCTAGAGGAGAAAAGGGGAGGTGTGGGCAGGTTAGAGCCTTCTACTAGGTTACTTAGGGATAATATTCTCCACATGAATTTGGTGGACATAAAGCCTAACAATGGCTTGTATACTTGGAGTAACATGAGATGTGGTGAGGATTCTCTCTAAAAGGTTAGACAAGTTTTTGGTCTCTAGTTTTTGGGTTGGTGATAATTGGGTAACCAATTTAGAGATTTTGAATTGGCGAAGTTCAAACCACTAGCCTATCAAATTATCAACTACCTTTTTTGGAGTTACAAAGAATCCTTCTTTTAAGTTTCATCTTATGTGGATTCGAGATCCCTCCCTGCAAGATCTTATGGTAGAATGGTGGATCAAAGGTGAGCCTACTTATGGCATGACAATGTAATCCTTTGTCAAGAGATTACAGTATGTGAAGTTTCAGCTTAAGAAGTGGAATAGACAATGTTTTGGTAATGTCTTTATGGCTAAGACAACTACCCAATCCCGCTTGGATGTCATTACCCATCAGATTAGGGATCATGACCTCATTGAAGGGAACCTTAGAGATGAAGGTGAAGCCCTGAAGGAGCTTATGGAATGGGAATTGCATGAGGATATCTTTTAGAAGAAAAAGTTGTGTATTGAATGGCTTCAGGAAGGAGACAAAAACACATCATTTTTCCACAACTCCGTCAAATACAGAAGGCATGGGAACATGATCACCTCTCTTATGTCTTCCTAGGGGATTCAGTTATTATCTTACTGGGAGATATCGAGGGTGGCTTCTTAGTTCTTCTCCTCTTTGTTCACAGAGGAGTCTTCCCTAGTGGTGGATGAAGAAAATTTTATTTTGGACTGTATTCCTTCATTGGTTTCTAATGAGATGAATGAGTTGCTTATTAGTCCCATCTCCTTAGCAGAACTGGAGGAGAATGTGTTTCACATGAAGAAAGGGAAAACCCCAAGGCTTGATAGATACCTGATAGAATTCTTTTAGGAATTTCAGGAGATTATAAAATATGATTTATTGGAGGTAGTACAGGAGTCACAAAGGATCAAACAAATGTTGAGAGCCATGAATGTTACCTTCCTTTCTCTTATTCCCAAAATAGAAGGGGCTATTTCACTATATCTTTTTAGGCCTATAGCTCTTTGTAATGTGGTCTATAAGATTATCACAAAGTTGATTGTGGAGAGGCTTAAATCATGGCTCAATGGGTTGATTTCTGAGGAGCAGGGTGGATTTGTTGCATGCAGGCAAATTTTGGATAGGGTTGTAGTTGTGAATGAGGCTATTCACTCCATGGCATCTTCTAAGGAGAAAGTGATGTTCATCAAACTAGACATGGCCAATGGTGCATTCATGGTAGGAGGGTTCAAAGAATGAACTGTCCAAACCATGCAGCAAGAGTAAAAAAAAAGAAACAACACAAATATAGAATGCAATGGAAGATTCAAATACTCAATCAGACAATCAAAATGCTTATATGCTGGCAACATGCGGGCTACAATCAAATGGCTCACATGCCTGCTTTCCAGGCTACAACAGAAATGAAAGATATGGTAGTGAAGTGCCTTCCTAAAAAAAACTATCTTATCTAAACTATCATAATTGCTAACTAACTCCCTAATGCATCTAAGAGATCTATATATATCATCTTCAAGCTCATAGAATCCTCCGTGTCAGCCACAAGAGGTTACAAACTCCAATGAATGATGAAATGTGTAGAAACATGTAGGTCGGCCTACAACACATGGTATTGCTCTGTAAATGAATGAAACTTGGTGCGGACCTCAAGGAAGGTCTATTGGGTCCTTATGTGTCATGTATGATGTTCCATTTGGCTCCGCAAGTCACGGAAGTCCGCAAACCTTCTCCTTCAACTGTCTACCTGAATGCTCTGTTCTATAAAAGTTGATGATCTTCTGATAGTGATAACTCTTAGGACACAAATCCAAATTATTTGAAATATTTATATGATGTAGATGACACTATGTAGATGCTAATTCTTGCTCCGTGAGCTCTGATATGAAGATGCGGCAAAATGCGGTAGGAAATGTTGAACTGTAAATCCCTAAACTAAACTGAAATGAAAGAAAGAAAAAAATGCAAATATTTTTGGATGATGCAAGATTGCTCTGTAACTTGGGATGCTCTTGCATCAGACACCCAGGGTTGTTAAAAAAGTGAGTCCCTCACTTTGTTGGGGCTAGAGGAAAACCAAGGCAATCTACCTCAGCCTGAGATATCCATGATGAATCTTCTTCTGATCTTCCTTTCCACTTAACCAAATACTCTTTATGTTGCTTGCCTCTAGTACTGCGTCTGACTCTACTATCCAAGATGTTCTCTATTTGCTCCATTTGTTGTTGTGGTAACTGATTCTTCAATCCATCTTCAATGCTGTCACTTGTTTCTCCTTCATGATACTAATATAGGTTTGCAATGTTGAATATAGGTGATATACCAAATGTCTCTAGTAGCTCCACTTCATATGCATTCCTTGAATCAAACCTCTTAAGAATCTTACATGGTCCAAACTTCTTCATCTTCAGCTTGTTGTATGTCCCCACTGAAATCTCTCCTTTCTTAGATATACCATTACTTCATCTCCAACTCAAAATTATGTCTCCTCTTCTCATCTGCTTGCTCCTTATACTTACTATTCATCGCCTCCAAATGTTTCTTGACATGATTATGTACTGTCTCCATGTACCCTGCAAATTCTTCTGCCTCTGCACTTCTCTTGTTCTCCATACTCGGGTAAGTGCAGGAAGATGGGGGGCCAAAAAGGGGTCTTAAGTGGCCACTTTTTTTCTGAAATCAGGAAACACTAACCTTGGATGAGAAATTGAGCATAGTTACACTCAAAATTTTAAGATGCAACAAAAAACAAGGTTCGTAGCGCTCCGAGTCTACTTTCTAAACTACTAATTTTTTTAAAAATGGTATAGATTAAGGGGTTCAAAAAAGGGAGTCACAGAAATTGGTGTTGTTTCTATCAAAAAAACATAACATAGCATGTTTTTTTGCTCTCTCAAAAGGTTAACTTTTTTTGGGTTTTTTTTTAAATCACTTAAGTGAGAAATTAGATAACAATATGTAGTTTATGCCCAATTTTTCTGATAATTCTTTAATGAATATTTGATTTTTTACTAATTTTCAAAGTGGACACATCCTAAAAATAGAATTTTGGTTGTGCTACCCCTATAAATTTTGAAAACTAATTGAAAATCATTTGTGTAGAATGGAGTCTAGTTTATAAAAATGTAATTTATTTGAAATTTCAATGAACGGTTAATTTATAAAGAAGAAAATACCAAACATTGGTTTTTGCCAAAAAATAGACACACAAACAAAAGAAATTAAAGATGAAAGGCTTAACATTGTCAAAATGTGAAAAAAATTACATTATTAAATAGCTAAGAGAAAGCCTAACATTACCCAGGTGTTCGATTTATTTGACCTTGAAACACGTGCAAACCTAACGGTTAGCACGAACAAGATTATGTGAAATCCTGTAGAATATGCAAAAACACATCTTTGGACGTTGGGAAGGCACTCCAAGCCTTTGGGTTGGAAATCCAAAGAAAATCTCAAGCCTAAGGCTTGGGATTCCCAAATCAACATATAACGCGAGTGCGTTATAACGCACGTTATGTTTTGCTTTGCATTTTTTTCTTTTTTACAAAAGTTTGCTTGATGTTTGTCAAGTTTGACATAATGCGAGCGAGTTATAATGCGCTTGCATTATGTCTCACTTGGAATGTTTTATGTTCAAGTTTATTAAGTATGTTTGATGTATGTATGTTTGTATATATGTATGTATGTATGTATGTATGTATGTATGTATGCCAAATTGTATGTATGCTTGTATGTATGTATGTATGTATGTATTGATGGTAACTGATTGTCATTGATGTCAAAAAGGTGTTAGTTGATGATGATGCAGATATGATAGGATATCTTTTTTGATCAGGAGTTAATTTTGTCACATGTCTAGATATGATGCTCTATGTTATGATGATGCAAGATTGTTTTAACAAAGTGTTGTTTCTTGCAGTCAAGTTGTCCACATGGGTCCAATGCACAGATCATTTTGGGGCTCATCAGGACATTAAAAGTGTGGTTGATCATGATGGAGTTGTTCATATGCAGTCATGTTCATATTATTTCATGATGGAGTTGTTCATATGCAAAGGGTTCATATAAGAAGGTTTGGTGTTCATACTTCATGCCTTAAGTTGGCCTTGACAAGATATGCAGAGCTTTGATCTTCATAGTTTGTGTGTGTTCATGTTTTAATGTCTTGTCACATATTTGAGTTTGGAATTGTTGCTTCATGATAAGGGTTCACAGGTTAATCATTCAGAGGTGTTTACATGGTAACATATGCAAAGGGTTCATGCTTCAACAGGAGGCTTCACATGAACAAGATGGTTTGATCTTCAAGATGGATGTTTCATGTCATATTTCATATCCTTCATGTCTCAGGATGCTTGGTGTTTTGATATGATATCTTGCTGCTTATTCTTCTTAAAATTCTTAGAATAGAATCATTGATGACAAAAGGTTGATGATCTTGGTTTTGACATGGTTGACTGTAGTGACATGATATGTAGTGGCAGTGGCTTGGTCACATAGTATTAAGTGACATACTACAATTAAAAATGGTGTCTCATCTATTTTTGATCACATGCTATGAAGTAAGACCCTAATCTAAACCTAAGTTATCCTTCCTAAATCATTGTTTACCCGTTATCATTAGAATGCACTTTTCTCCTTTTAGGAGGTGACCTGCTGTATCGAGTTAGACATAACTTAAGTTATGTCTTGAAGGGTCTTAGCAACGTGAGAAACTGACCCTTTACCTCTCTAGGTGGTCACCATATATGTGCGTGGGGTGCCAAAACTGAATCAGTGGCTATGTTTAAACATTCAGAGGGCGTGAAATCTCTAATCAATGGTCACCATTGAAATTCAAACTCTCCTCCCCGATAATGCACATTGACGTGCATGTGAACGTCAAAGCTCTTTGTTGACTATAGTTTGAAGCTATTTTTTGGTAGTTTATGAAGTCTTTTTGAGCCCGAATAGAAAGAATTTTTTAAGGAGTTTTAAAAGGTTTTTAGAAATATTTTTTTAAAAGATTTTTCTAAATCTAAAACACAAGTATCCCTCTCTCTCTCTCGGGATTTAAGGAGTTTATTTTAGAAAAAAAAATTTGAAGACATTTTATTAAATTGGAAATTATTTTTGTGAAGTGATTTTTGGAGAGGAGGTTTTAAATAATATGAAGAGATTTTTAAATAAGATTTTTTTTAAGAGAACATGAAGAGATGAAGGTATGCAAAATAGAGAATTTGTAAGTCATTTGTGTTTTGCATGAGATATTATGAAATGATTTTCTTGGGAGAAGTTGTTTTTTGTCTTTTTGCAAGAGCATGTTGAAAAGATTTTTGAGATGAAATTTTTATGAAAGGGAATTTGAGCAAATTGAAGGCTCCAAATGTGAAAAGACTTATGCAGATGATTTAGAGAAATAGAGGAAGGAGAATGGCCTTGAAAAAGATTGATTTTATTTTTTTTGCAGGATGGAGAAGAAGAAAATGAATGGTCATGGGAATGAAGAGAAAATTGATTTTATTTTTCTTTGCAGGTTCTTCATAGATGCAGTGAAGAAATATATGACGTTTTTATGCAGACAAAATTGTAGAAGATGATTTTGTTTTCAGAGAATGTGAAAGGTCATTAAATTTGTATATAATGAAGTTACAGGTACATTGGCATTGTGTGTGTGAATTGAAGACATCCTTGAGAAGATACAAATGATTTTTGTATGTATGAGATCATGTTTTGCAGGGGTAAATACAAAGAATGAAAAAGTCATTAGATGTTTATTGGAGAGTGAAAATTGAGCTGAAGAGAGTTGATGTGAGGACCATAATGCAGAAATAATAATCTCCTTGTTGTAACATATTTTCAGATTGAACCTTGAAGACAATGATGGTGTATCAGGTGAATTGTTATGCAGAGATAATTAGGTGAATGAATTGTGTATTGATTGAATAGAGATAATGAGACTAGTATGCAGATTGGTTTGAGTGTGCTCAGAGATCATGAAGTAATCATGTCTTGCAAATTATTCTGATGATGACAATTGAATTAGTCAGTGAGACCTTCCTATGCCAGTGAGGCTTGTGGTCAGTGAGACCTCTATATATGTCAATGAGACATTCATAAATTTGAAGTTTTTCATAAGCCAATGAGGCAGTTTGAGTGGTTTTTCTACCCCTGGAGGGTTTTCCACTCAGTATATCTTTGAGATAAACTTCTTGTGTTGTTTCTCTGCATTAATAATTGGTGTTTAACAATTTGATGATTGTGAAGTTAATATTTGATCTCAGTTCATAATAAAATTCATTGATAATTTGTAAAAGGTGAGAAAATTGAATTATTATATTAACACTGATTCACCCCCCCCCTCTCAGTGTTAATTGTACTCCTACATGTATGTATGTATGTATGTATGTATGTATGTATGCACATATGTATGTATGTATGTATGTATGTGTAACACCCAGTTTTGATTTCACCCTAAAAAGTAAGTTTAACCAAAGGTAATAATTTTTTTTTTTAAAAGTTTAAAACAGAAAAGTAATTTGTTTCCTATTCTTATAACCAAGGAGAACATCCATCGACTAACAATAATCATAAATATATAACTTATACAAAAGGATATAATCATCCATAACACTTAAACAATATGTTGTTAAACTTTACTTAGAACAATTCCAAAATAGGAACTTACTAGATTCACTGCATCTCGATTGTCGACCATCCAAATTCAAGTCTCGGCAATCCTCAAGAATAAAGAAGAGAAAGTATCTTCAAGGAGCTTAACCTCCAACCACAGACTGTCGGTCTCCCGCACTCCTTCCTAATCGAAAGTGGCCCTACCCTACTCAAGAGGATAGACTTAGGATAACCAATGGTGTTTTCTATCTGAGTTCTGGTGTTGTGACCTATGTGACTTGTTATCATGCAATCCCCTAGATACCCTCTAGTCAAGCATGACCAATCCACAAGCTACGCCATCCAGTCACAGTGAACTATCAATGCACTTAAGGATCATGCATTACCTTGGCCAAAGGATTTGAATATATTTAATGTTGTAGCAACGCAAGTAATAAGTTCACCCACCCCACTCGACTTGAATTAATCACAATCCTACAGTTACCTATATATATAAGTTTAATATAACGACCTCGATAACCTTAAGGTGTTTGAAAATTCATCATGCATTAACGCATGGCAATGAGGTTTACTCTCTCTCTACAAGCTCATGGAATCATCTCCGTCTACATGATTAAAGAATAGTTTCCTAGCTTATCGATTATTTGGATAATGCTAAAAGTTATTTCAATGTTCTCTAAGTTAGCCCACTACTTAATTTATCCACTCAAGAGTGGACACTAAACTCAACGTTGTTGTTTCGGAAGGGATATCTATAACCCATTTATAGAATACAAATGTTCGAAGACCCTACGTTAAAAATTAAATACTCGTAAGATTCTACTTCGACTTGTCGAAATCTTCGACATAGCTTAATCTTTGTCAATCTAAGCATTTAGAAACCCTATCTTGTTGTTTCTACTAGCAATAAGATTGCATGCAAGTCTAATCTAGATACTTGACAAAAGACTCATTACATTGTTCTAAAGCTTCATTATATTAACTTGTATAACTGTAAGTCTTTTCTCGGGGACACAATGGTTTACATACTTCATTAGCAAAAGAATTATTTACAAAGGCAAATAGACTAAAGCTAGTTATTATTCGCAGCTAGGTTAGTAATTTCACCATGGTTGACCGACCCATTTTAAACTCAGAAATTAAGGAGGACTGTAAAGTCTTGCAAGTTTTTGACTCACACTACACACCTTTGATTCTCCTCTGTCGACAGTTATCACAAAACAAATCTTTTACTTTAAAACTAGCTGACTGTTAAACTTGATAGAACCAAGCAATGGTATTTGACTATCCAAAAGAGAACTCAGTCTATGTCAAAAAAGGTTTTGCCACTACAGCTTGTAATAGTTGTGAGATGTCTTACGACCAAACACATAATCTGAATTGCACTCTACACATAACCAAAAACCTCCTAAAGTTGAACCAACGACTACACATTAATCTTGACCTTCGCAGGACAATGCAATAAACTGTGGGTTTCACGTCTATGGTGCGGTGCAGTGCAGGAGCCAAAATATTGCTCTCGTTTTGAAGATGATAAAAACAAGCAGGCTACTATTGATAACAAATAACACTTTGCATCTTTAAGCAAATTCTAAGATCCTTCGAAATGCAAGTGAAGACATTACTTATTACATCATAACTGAAACTAAGACTACATAGAGATGAGGTGAAGAGAACCTGAAGTTATTCTTCTGTGTTTGCTTACAGACCGGTCCAAGGTGTTTGATCCTCTCTTAGCCATCCACCTTTTTGCTTCTTGCTCAGTCTTGTCCCGCTTCTCCTCCATGTTCTCCCCTCAAAAACTGACTCTTACCACCTCTAAATCCTATCTAACTACGAAATATAACTATCTCCTCCACTCACAAGACCATGCCTATCAATAAGGGTAACTACCCCGCATGCAAAAATGTTCTCCTCCTTACGCGACTACAACCAGAAAATGGTTTGGCCATTCCACTCATTCCGTGATCATTCTCCAAGATGGAGCTCCACACTTGGCAAGGTGGTGGTTGCCAGATTTAACAACCTGTCCCACTACTCATAACCGTTATGAGTATAAAACAAATGCAAACATTATGAATAAAGGCTAGGCCGACAACTATCTTGAGGTTTAAAACTTCGAAGGAAAAAAGATTATTTCAAATTAAAAGACATCAAGAAAGGACTTGGGTGAGTCTCATTCGAGCTACTGCCTGATTTCCAACATTACTAAAGAATAAAGGAATAAAGGATTTACCTCAAAATGACAATTAATTAAAACTAATGTAATATTGCATATTCCAATACCATACAACTAAGGGTACTACACACCACGGTCTCTAGGTTTAAAACATTATTTAAACCCTTTAATATTCGATAATAGCCCAATAAAGAACAATTCAACATCCATCAAATTTTGCAAGGAGACGTTTACGTCATTCGCTCGTAAAGCTTTACGACGAATTGAGAGAGAACGTAAAACAAAGTTTGGAATCGATTTACGCACAATTTTTGACTTTTGTGCCGAACCAAAACAAGACATGACTTACCACTCGACCACAAGTATACACATATATATACATATAAACAATATATCAGTCGTTCATTTTTGATGACACGATTCAGAGTATTACGACACTGATGTTAATTTCCCATACTCAGTTCAACAGCTTACGAAAAGAGAAAGACCTATTCTTGCAAACCTCAACATCTCGTCTAAAATTGACTTAGCCCGTAATCAAAGCTTAACTCAAGGCATCTAGGTTTATCTACCTGATATTCATTTTCAGTGACAAGCACCCATGGGTTATTCTAGAGTTTATTCTCTCTTTCTCAAAGATACTTTCTCTTCTTCTTTCTTCCTGGCGAACATGTTCCATCTATTCCTATCATTCACAATCTCACATACAATTTTGTGGTCAAAGCACCAATACTCTGATCAAAACACATTTATATCAAATCATTTCATTTTCATATCGAAAGACATTTTAATTCATAACATCAAATTGATCATAATCAAGTAGATTCCATAATTTCATAAAATTAACCTTTTCTATTCATGTCATCAGTTCCTATGATGTTAAAACATATCCACATAACTGTACTATTTAAGAAAAAGTAAATAGTAATATTGAATCCAAAAAGGGGAGGTAACAGTATGTATGTATGTATGCATGCATGTATGTATGTATATATGTATGCATGTTTGTATGTATGTATGTATGTATGCCCATATGTATGTATGTATGTATGTAAGGGTTTTGGGTTTAGGGTAGATAAGGACCTGAGCCCATATAGATTTTAGGGTTGAGGTTTTTTGGTTTAAGGGTTTAAGGTATAGGGTTGAGGGTTGAGGTTTTTGGGTTTAGGGTTTAAGGTATAGGGTTGAGGGTTGAGGAATTAGGACTTAAGTAATAGGTTGAGGGTAGACGGTAGAGGGTTACAATTTAGGGATAATATTCAGCTTGTTGAGTGTATAAGATTAAGTGTGTAAGGTATGGGGATTAGGGTTTAGGGTTTACGATATGGATTGAGGGTATATAAGGCATAGGGTGACTTGGGTTGAGAGCGTGTGGTTTAGGTTTTAGGTATCGGGTTGAGGCACAATATTCAGTGTTTAGGGTATAAGGGTGAGGTTATAGGGTATATGGATGAGGGTTTGTGGGTGTAAGTTTCAGGGTTTAAGGTATAGGGTTGAGGATTGAGGGATTAGGGCTTAAGTATATGGTTGAGGGTATAGGGTAGAAGGTTTGAGAGTTTATAGTTGAGGGATAATATTCAAGGTTGAGTGTCTAAGATATAGGGTTTAAGGTTTAAGGTTGAGGGTATAAGGCATATGGCTGAGGGTTGAGGGTTTAGGGCATAAGTATAGGGTTAAGGGGTATAGGGTATAGGATAGAGGTTTGAAGGTTGAGGGATAATGTTCAAGGTTGATTGTCCAAGGTTAAGTGTATAGGATATAGGGTTTAATGGTTTAAGGGTATCTAGGGGTTGAGAGTTGAGGGTTTAAGGGTTTAAGGTTTGAGGGATTAAGGGTTTAAGGGTTGAGGGTTTAAGGGTTGAGGGATTAAGGTTTAAGGCATAGTGTCGAGGGTAGAGGGTTTAGGGATAGGGTTTAGGGTTGAAGGTTTAAGGGTTGAGGATTGAGGCTTGAGGATTTAGGATTGAGGGTTAAGGGATTAGGGTTTAAGGTATAGTGTCGAGGGTAGAGGGTTTAGGGTTTAGGGTTTAAGGTTTAAGGGTTGAGGGTTGAGGCTTTAGGGATAGGGTATAGGGTTAAGGGATTATGGTTTAAGGTATAGTGTCGAGGGTTGAGGGATAGGATTTAGGATTTAAGGTTTAAGGGTTGAGGGTTTAGGGTTAAGTGAGAGACCTAGATGGCTAGGGACAGATGGAGAGGCAGACAAGGAGTGACTGAGAGACCTAGAGAGGGGAAAGGTAGAGAGGTGAGGGGGAGACAGAGGTAAGAGTTAGAGAGGTGAGGGGAGAGATAGAATAAAATGAGAGAGTGAAGTTGACAACTTGATGGAAAGATGGGTAAGGAGGAGGGAGAGAGGTGGAGAGGAAGGGAAATATCTAGAGAGCCCTGAGAGATATACAAGTGAGAGACCTACAACCTAGGGAGAGAGGGGTGAGAGAGATAGGGGAGAGATGGGGGTGAGGCAGATAGGGGAGGAGAGGGGTGGATAAGGGTTGAGGGTTTAAGGGTCAAGGGTTTAGGGTTTAAGGGTTGAGGGATTAGGGTTTAGGGTTGAGGGATTAGGGTTTAAGGTATAGTATCGAGGGTTGAGGGTTTAGGGATAGGGTTTAGGATTTAAGGTTTAAGGGTTGAGGGTTGAGGCTTTAGGGATAGGGTTTAGGGTTTAGGTTTAAAGGATTAGGGTTTAAGGTATAGTGTCAAGGGTTGATGGTTTAGGGATAGGGTTTAGGATTTAAGGTTTAAGGGTTGAGGGTTGAGGCTTTAGGGAAAGGGTTTAGGGTTTAGGGTTAAGTGAGAGACCTAGATGGCTAAGGAGGGATGGAGAGGCAAACAAGGAGTGTGTTAGCACAGTAAAATTTTCAAAATTTTACTATTCCCTTACTCCATCATATTTGAATAAACCCTAAGGAATATCCCAAAAGGACCACAATATAAAATTTTTGTATCCCATAAAATGTCTAGGGATGAACAGTGTCAAATATCATCAAAATCAATCCATCGGCATGAGGTCGTGTGGCTTACACCGATACACAAGGAATTGTTTGAAAACAACCATCGGCGTGAAAATAGAGATCGGAAGAAGAATTATGGAGCTCACCGATGGAGTAAGCAACACCGATGACTTTACATCGGCAAGAAAGGCGAGTGGTCGTGCCGATCGGTATGACAAATATCTATCGGATGATCTTTTAGAAGTTGCCCCGACGGTATATATCATACCGATGAAGCACTTTCGGCAAGAGTTTCACCGAACAGCATGCGAGGGTAACAAAGCAATAGTCATCGGTGAGAAATGAACCATCGGAATAAAAAACAAGTAAGTCTCCGACGATCAAGAGTCCTGGCGATAAGGAAGTTATCGGCAAGACTCATAGCGATGCATCTTCATCGGGATAGCTTGACATATCGAAACAAAAGAAGCAAGTCTTGCCGATTCATAAGTCACGGCGATCAAAAGATATCGGTGACACTTTACTAAACTTTGCCCGATGAAGGATGTGATAAAGGGTATCGGGGAGATGATCGGGATCGGGATATCTTGAGAAAGCTATCCCGATAGAGAATGTCATTCCGATAAAGATAAAAGTTCATACATGAAGAGACTATCGGTAAGACAATAAAGATCAGGGAGACATAATTTTAGTATCCCGATGGTCTCAATCTTCCCGATAAGCAAAGTATATCGGTGGGACTTGCCATATCGCGGAGAGATCTAAAACCCTTGGCGATGAAGGAAATCATGCCGATGGTCGCACCCACTTGAAATATGATACTACATGGCGTCGGGGATACAATTGAGGGGTTACGCCGATTGACTGTCCGCGCCATAAAAAAGGGTTGAGGTCGTCCAGACATTTCAAAAAGCACGCCGATAGGAAGAGTTATGGCGATGTGACACTTCACAGCGATGAACATTGAATTGATCAGATAATTAATACAAAACGGCTACAAAGTTCATACGATCATTATAATTGCAAAAAACCGTCCGAGAGCAGAATACAGAAGAATTCTCAGGGCAAAAGCAAAGGCTTCCAATTCCAGCCATCAAGCGACAGGTACACATACACAAACCACTATATTACCTGTATTTGAATTTCCTGCCAAATTTTTCAAAAAATGGAAACTTCGGGGAAAGGAAAAGGAAGAAAATCACAAGGGGAAACCAGTAAACCAAAGAAGCAAAAAACTGATCAAACCCCTGAAGAAAAAGTGAAAGACAGGAAACTAAATCAGGACTTGATTGATCAGTTGCCTGGGTCAGCTCCCAAGGCCAGGAGGTCTGCCCAACTCAGGGCAGAAGTAGAAAAATTGGAAGACAAACATAAGCGCCTGGGAGATATTTGGACCCCAATTAGGGGATATGAACTCTTCAGATTCCACTACAACAGAAGATTTAGAAATGCCCCTGTGTCAAACCCATGGCACATGAATTTAGGCAAACTGGTTGTACCTAATGTATTCTTGAATGTAGAACTCCTGCAACTGCTGGCCAGGCATTACAATTCAGGCCTGAAAGCTATCTGCAACCCTCAAGGAGAACCAATTGTACACCTATCAAAAAATGCTATTTGTGAGGTGTATGATTTGGATGATTTGTGCACTGTCCCTGTTGTTTATGAAGATTTGGATAAAGAATACTGGAGAATGGATACAACCTACAATGGATGGAGGTTACCCATTCATAGACCCAGGATTGAAGGAGAAGTGATACCCTTGACTGAGAATGATGGCCCTCCCTTTCATGTATCCATTTTTGAACCATACATTCAATATACTTACTATTCTGTAGGCCAAGTCCTTGGCTCAGAGGTCCCTGAGTTCATGGCTATTCCTCTAATGGTCATAACCTCTGATATTCAATGTCACAATGCCAGACAATTTGATTATGCCTCCTATGTTGCTACTAGAATAGACTCTGGTCTATCTGCAATAAAAAACAATGCTCCAGCATGCTCTTTTGAGCATTACTCGATGCTCATGCATATGGTCTTATACTACGGCCAGGAAGTAGGATTGTGGCCAAATGAGCTTCAAGTTGTTGCTGCGGGTAAGAAAGGGGAGAAGATACCTGTACAAATGTGGACCAGAATCTGGGATAGCAGGTATGCTAACTCCAGCTATGCTCAATTTGAAGAGCATTGTGTTAAAGTGCTATATAGGTATTTCAACCACCCCTGTGAATATTCAATTTCAGATGAAATAAAAAGATTCCTCAGACCAAAAGATTTTGGTGGCCCCCCTACTGTCACTCATAATTGGGGAGACTGGTATTGTTTTGAGGATGCTACTATGATCAGAGTGTATGGTTTTGAGGATGCTCCATTTATATTGCCTAAAACTGTCCCTGACAGGATTGCATATTTGGAAATAATTAGGCAAATGCATTGTTCCAATGTCATGCATCTAAGTTCGCATGATAAACAATCATTCATGCCTAGTACTTTGTGTTTTGGAGATTTTACTGTGGTTTCAAAAGAAGGATACAGTCTCATTTTGGATAAACTAATGCATTATAACATGGTGACTGCTGAGGTGAGGAAAGGGTTTGACCCTGAGGGTTTCATTGACTATGCAAGAAGAAAACAAAATCTCAGTGGATACATGCACATACATTATCCACATGATGATGTCATTAGAAATTTGGAAGAGGCTGAAGTCGACTTGGTGGTGGAGAAATATAACAGAGATTTGAATGAAAAGAAAAAGCAGTTGGCAGAAGTTGAAGTGGTATCCTCTGAAGAGGAAGAATTGACTGAACAGCCACAAGACAAGACAATAGAAATGTCTAAAAGAAAAATGCAACAATATCAGCCTCCAGTTGTGATACATGATGAGGAGGGGTCTGCTGATGAAGATCCACGCCAAAAGGCTTATGATTCTTTTGTGTCAGATGATACATTCATTCATTCGAAGGAATTTAAATCATTCCTGTATAAATACAAGGGAAAGGAAATTAGAGAGTCAGTAGATAATGTTTCTGCTGACAATGAAAAACAGTTATTAGAGATGTTAAAGGAGACAGTGGACAAGGAAATGCAGGACATGACACCAAGCAGAGGCAGACAGCTGCTTAAAGATGCAGGGGTTATGATTTTTCCCGGCTTAGATTTAAATTCTGCTCTGGTTTTTGATAGTTTTTTGAATAATGCTGATGATAAGTATAAGCTTACTCCAGAAGGAGTTAATGAAGTCTATATGGGAACGAGATACAATAATGATGAAAATTCTTTAATGATATGGGCATTGTATCCTCCCCATAAGAAGACGGCCATCATAGACACTGAAAAAACTTTTGGCCATGTTATGACTTTTAGAGCAGGTGAGACTGACCCCATAATTACTGCAGACATTGGTATCAATGTTGCAAAATTGAATAAAGCACAAGCTCAGATGTTAATCAAGGAAAGGGATGCTTATAAGCTGAATTGTGAAAGATTAACAAAGGAGAATGACTACTTGAAGGACGCTGTTAAGAGCACCTTTGGGCAATCTACGAAGAGAATAACTCAAGGTGAGAGCTCACAAAGTAGTCAAGAAATATCCCATGATCAAGCCAAACAAATTCAAATAGATGCATTTGTTACAATACTGCAGAGCAGGTATGCAAACATGGTACGATGGTTAAACCAGTTCTGGGATAACTACTCGGAAAATCATAAAGCAGTCAAAGAACATGAGAGGCTTGATCAGAGGATACAAGAAAAGGTGATCGAGTTGCAAAACAGAGGTACCACTGATAGCACAGATATCTCTGATGCAAGAGCATTGCTCAAAAGGCACCAGAATTATTATGATAAACTCAAAGCTGATGCTAAGGAAGGGACTGATGCATCAGACGCAGGGGTGCCCAGGATATTCAAAGATAATGGAGAGGTAAAGAGCAAAGAAGAGTGGACTATTGATTGTCAAGTTATATTACACAAAGCCACAGGAGCTCTAAAAGATAAAGCCTCTGTATCTACAGAAGTTTGCAAGCAACTGGAGGAAATGGTCACCCTCGATATAATCACCAGGAGTGCAGTCGAGCTTACTGATTCTCACCGTGCGCAGGAGTACTTGGATCATCTAACAAAAGTCTATTTATGGCTAAACAGAGCCTAATTAAGATTATGTAATTATTGTTTGTATTGGTTAAAATCCCAAGAGACTTATTGAAGAGTTGTATCTCTTCATGAAAATATCTATATAAGTTCAAACAATCTATGCTGAAAAATCATCAGCAGTAGAAGTATTCATATATACATATACATAATATTCCAAAATGACCGTGTTGCATATTTTATTTTGAGGAAGAAATTTGAAGTTCTCTGATTCAGTATTTCTACTTTGGTATCAGTTATTTGTTGAAATTATTCAATCGTGTGGCTGTCTCCATTTCTGCATTTCCCTGTTATTCAGATTAAGATATCAAGTATATATTTAATCTGTCAATACACATTCGCTGTATCTGTGTGATTAATTCGGTTGGTGTCCATCCTAAGGAATTAAACCCTTCTGATTCATTCACAGTAGCCTGGAAGTAGTAAGTTGGGATTACTAAGTAGAGCCATATAATTAGGATTGACACACTGTCTCCAGTAAAATATTATCTGTTAATCTTGTCTTTTCATTTCATTTGGTTCCTTCAAGTAAGGATTAAAATACCTTCTGGTGAATTATAAGATATCTGATTTTATTTGGTTGGATTATCAAGAAGAGTCTGTCAGTCATTTACTTGCACGTTTATACAAGCTATAAACCAGAACTGTGCCAAATATCTAGAATTATTACCATTTAGAAACTACTGTTCTTAGTCCTTCAAATTGACTCTGTTACCCAACAAGGCACTGGTCTCATTCAACTCATTAATTAAAACCTTTTTTGATATTGCTTATACAATTTCTGCCAATCACTTATTAAACATTACACATAGAATTAATTAGTCAGCTTTGTCATCTATCTTACATCCTATGCCATTGTAGATAGACCTAGTTAGTCCATTCATCCACACTCAGACTGCTTTAAATATTTCAAGGTTCACCCACCTAGGTGTAGCAGGACCTAAAGTGTAGGAAATCATCAAACCTTGAAGGTTGATTTCGTCAAGTTAGTTCAAAAACGTTGCAAATCCAAATATAGAGCCTGGCATCCTCTTAGGATTAGTAACTTGCATTTTTGAGACCTAACAAATTGGCGACTCTACTGGGGACTAGTAAAAAAGACCTTAGAATTTAATCCTTTCTTTCATAGAGTCATTTAAAATTTCTTTTTGGTAACTCTGCTGGTGACAAAGAACCTTACAGATAAAAATATAAACTTTTCCTATTCAATAGGTGGCGACTCTAGTTACAATCATAACAAAAATTTCAAATGGATGGTAGGAGATCCAAGATGGAAGGCAGAAACTTGCAGTCATCTCCACCACTTAGAAACATCTCCAAAAGAAATATGAATCCAAAATATTCCCACCAAGATAATAATCTAGACATCCAGGAGAATGATTCAGAACAAAATATTGCAATTCACAATAAATTCACACCTCTGCATGATTCAAACGAGAACCTCAGTGGAGCAACTGATGATATTTTGGCAAGGTACAGACCCACTCCTCAAGAACAGCGGGATCATGATGCAAAGGTCATGAGGGATATTGATAGGAACCAAGCTGAACATGATTTCAAGGTCTCGTTTAACCAGGGAGAAGAGATAGGATATGAATTGTCAAATCAGGGAATGAATGACAATCCAGAATATCAGGAAATAAATAATCAAGACATGAGTGATGAGAAACAGGAAATACTCATGCTCAGGAAGGAACTCGAAAGGTACAAAATACAAGAAGAGAAGGAGTTATTGCAGCAAGAAATTCAACAGAGGAGGAATAAAGCCAAAACAGCTCCCCCTAAATATGTACCCCCGCATAGAGGGAATATTTCAAGGAATACACAACAAAATACAAATAGTGCTCAAAACTCACATGCTTCTGGAAGTCATCAGAACACTATTCCCCAAATTCCCAGACCACCTCCCATAAGTAATGCATCCCTACATATGGCAAATAATTACCCACCCCCTGGTCAACAATATTATAGGCCACAAAATCAACACATAAATCCCCATATGAACCAACATCAACAATATGCATATCATCAGCCACCAGGTGGATATAATTACTATCCCAATCCACCACATCTCAATTTTCCTCCCCAAAACCTTGCTAATATATGCAGTCAATTTGATTTAACTGGATATCAGTTATATCCATATCCTATGGATAGTACTTGGAGAAACATGGTTCCCAAGTTTACTGGAAACAATGCAGTATCTGCAGAAGATCATATCAGAAGTTTTAATGCTTTTGTACAGGATATAGGTATGGACTGGGAAGACATTAGAATGAGGTTATTTATGATGTCCCTCACTGAAGATGCCAGAGATTGGTTTAATAGCTTGCCCGATGCATCAATCAATTCAATGACTGATTTCCATAACCAGTTTAAGGATCAGTATGGTAACCAATACGCTCCTGAGTTTGCCTTACATGAACTAATAAGTATACAGAAGTATCAAAATGAATCAGTATTTGATTTCAACCTGAAGTTTTCCAAGTTACATAATAAGGTACCACATGGAGCCAAGTTATCTGACCAGGCAGCACTGAGTATCTATATGAAGGCATTTGACCCCAAAACAGGATATGAACTCAGAAACCGGTGTCCTGCAACGTTGGCTGAAGCACAGAAAATAGCCATAACTATTGAAAATAATAGAAAAGCTGCAGGAATGGTCAGTAAAAGGGAAAATCATAGAAATCTTCAGAATCCAAATGCTCAACAGATTAAACCAGAGCGTCAGCATAGGCAGGATAGACCTAGGTTACATGATATGCCTTACAATACAAATTGGAAGGATGGAAGACCTATTGACAACAACAGAAAGCAGCCATATGGAAAGGATACTCCTGATCCATTGAAGAGAAACATGGCACATATGGCAGAAAATAAACCTTGGTGTTTTGTATGTAACTTGCCACATTCACCTGAATACTGTGAGGTAGCTAAATCAATACAGCAAGAGGAAATGCTATATAACTATAATAGAGATAATCACACCATTAATATGATGCAGGATACACCATGTGTGGTAACAGAAGATTATTCTTCTTCAGAGGAAGAAGGGTATGAGTATGATGTAAGGAACCAAAAATATCATGTTAACATGGGAGAACAGCAAGTATTCTCAGACCAAGAAGACATTTATGACAATAAACCATATGGTCAATGGAGAAAACCTACTGAGGATGAAAAAGAAGCTCTCACAGTAGCTGCAGTGGCTCAAGCTCGAAACACTTATAACTTAAGGAATAGAACAACAAATACTGGGCAAGGAACTCCTGGGAGTGTATTCATAAAAGACCAGAATAACAAAGGGAATAATACAAAATTATCACCTAAAGAACCAGAAAAAGGGGATAAAAATAAAATGAAAGAAAATATAGAAAAAGAGAATACAAAAACAGAAAAGAATGACCATATCATAACCCCTTCCTTTGACATTGCACAGGCAGTGTCTCAGGTGAAGATATCAGTCCCACTCTTAGAGATGATGAAAATAGATAAATATAGGAGTACAGTCGTCAAGATGATTTCTGATACACCTAATCCAAAACATAAAGGGTTTGAAAAAACAACAAATAATGTGCATCAAGAAAATTTTAAGATGCCTGAGGTATACCTTGGTGACACACTTACAAAAAATCCCTCACAGGTAGATCCATTCTATACTACACTAGTAATCAAGAACAGAATAGTCAGGAATTGTATGATTGATTCAGGTGCTGCTATGAATATCATGCCTATAGCAGTGATGAAAGAATTAGGGATGTGGGTTGATACTACGTATGGCCAATGTTATGCAATGGATAACAGATCTATTCCAGTAGTTGGTATTATGAAAGATGTAGAAATAAAACTTGCTTCATATCCTGAGGCAACATATAACATTGACATCACTGTGGTTGATATCCCACCGTATTATGGAATGCTGTTATCAAGGCAGTGGGCTGCAATGGCAGGAGGCAATGTTCAATTAGATCTATCGTATGCCACCATACCAGTAGGTGACAAGGAAATCAAGTTGTGCAGAGAACCAAGGTATAACAATATTATAGAAAGAATGGACCGGCATCAGGTGAATTTCTTTTGTGACACGGATTTAGGGGTTTTCAAAGTTGGAGAAACTACCCCAGAATTGCATAACACTGACCCAATACACACTGAATCTATGAAAAGAGAAAATGATTTGTGGAAAATGTATTTCGATGGTGCATGCAGCAAGATAGGAAATGGGGCCGGAGTAGTTTTTATCTCACCAGGAGGTAAAACATTCAAATACTCTTTCTTACTGACATTTGAATGCACCAATAACGTAGCTGAGTATGAAGCCCTACTCATTGGCTTAGACATAGCCACCAAATACAAAATAAAAAAGTTGGCTGTCTATGGTGATTCTGAATTGGTCATCTCCCAAGTAAGAGAAAAATATTTATCTAAGAATAAAAGATTAAGACAGTACAGAAATGCAGTTTGGGATAGTGTTGAATTATTTGATGCTTTTTCAATCAGCTGGGTTGATAGGTCTAAAAACATCATGGCAGACTTTTTAGCAAACATTGCATTAAAGAGAGATGATCTAACATTAGGAGGGATCACAGAAGTAGAATTTAAAACTAGACCTACCATCCCTGATAATATACAGAACTGGCAGGTGTTTGACAGCGATGCTGATATAATCAATTTCTTACATTGTGCTGATTATTATGAAAATCAAGAAATTGATTTCAGTGCATTTGTGGAGGAACACGATGGGAAAGAAACCCTATTTGGCCAAGAAGTGGTTCAACTGAAGACGAATAAGATACCCAAAGGGCTTATTGCATTAGAAAAAGCATTTGATGGGCATGATAGATACAAGAAGAAAGAAACACCAGTGATACCTGAGAATCTTGAGGAAGTGAACTTGGGGACTCAGACAACCCCAAAAAATGTATATATTGGGAGGAATCTTGACCAGAAAATCAGAAGTAGAATTATCAATCTACTTAGGAAGTATAGGCATGTGTTTGCTTGGTCATATGATGACTTAAAGGCATATAGAGAGGATCTATTTCAACATGAGATACCACTCAAACCAGATGCAAAACCATTCAGACAGAAACAAAGGCCGATTAATCCTACATTGGCTCCAAAAATGCTGGAGGAACTTACAAAGTTAAGGGATGGAGCTATAATCAAGCCTATTAGACATTCTTCCTGGGTCTCAAACTTAGTACCTGTCAGAAAAAAGAATGGTGACATTAGACTGTGTGTGGATTTCAGAAACCTGAATAAATCTTCTCTCAAAGATAATTATCCTCTTCCCAATATGGAGGCGATATTACAGAAAGTTACTGGATGTGAATTACTATCCATGATGGATGGTTTCTCCGGTTACAATCAGGTAAAAGTTAAGGAGTCTGAACAATTCAAGACCGCATTCACCACTCCGTGGGGAACATATGTATACTTGAGAATGCCATTTGGATTAACTAATGCTGGGGCAACATTTCAAAGAGCGATGGATGTAGCTTTTGCTGAATTAATCAATAAGATTATGATAGTCTATCAAGACGATTTAACAGCATATTCAAAAAAGGCTGAAGATCATTGCACACATCTAGAACAGATATTTGTCAAAGCCCTAGAATATGGAATATCATTGAATCCTAAAAAATGCCAATTTGCAGTAACAGAAGGAAAATTGCTTGGCCATATAGTCTCGAAGGAAGGAGTTAAAATAGATCCTGAAAGGGTGGAAGCAATTGATCAGGTCCCTATTCCAAAAAATGTAAAAGCTATACAATCATTTTTTGGTCAAATAAATTTTGTCAGAAGATTTATACCAAATTTCGCAGAGATTGTTTGTCCTATATCAAGAATGCTGAAGAAGAATTCAGATATGAAATGGACAACAGAAGCAATGGAAGCATTTGGTAACATTAAGGAGGCCATCAAACAAGCTCCAGTCTTAATATCCCCTGACTTCGGCAAACCTTTCCAACTTTTTTCATTTGCTTCCTATCATACAGTGGCAGCAGTGTTGTTGCAGAAAAACAATGATGGATATGAACAGCCAATCTCTTTCTTTAGCAAGTCCCTTCAGAATGCAGAGTTGAAGTATGACATTATTGAAAAACAGGCATATGCATTGGTAAAAGCAGTAAAAAACTTTAGACCATATTTGGTAGGGGCTAAAATCATAGCATATGTTCCTAATGCTGCAGTCAAAGATGTACTGATTCAAACTGAGGTCACGGGTAGGAGATGTAGGTGGATCAATAGGATTCAGGAATTCAACATTGAAATCCAAATCACTAAATTAGTAAGAGGACAGGGTCTTGCCAAATTGATGACTGAAAATGATCTAGAAGCTTCCCATATATGTAATATTGATGCAAGTACCAGTATTGAACGTACTCCATGGTATACTGATATAGTATATTATCTAACACATATGAAGAGTCCTGAAGGATATGATGATAACAAAAGAAGGACACTCAAACTACAAGCTTCAAAATATGTACTCATTGGTGGAGATCTCTATTGGAAAAATAGAGATGGGGTTCTACTATTATGTTTGGATGAATATCAATCAAAACATATTATGAAGGAATTGCATGAAGGCATGTGCGGAGGACATTTCTCAGCAAAAACTACAGCCCACAAAATTTTGAGGGCAGGGTACTATTGGCCTAAAGTCTTTTACGATTCATACCAGTACACTAGAAAATGTGAAGCATGCCAAAAATTCTCAGGGAAGTTAAAGTATCATGGAGCATTACCTTTAAAACCTATGCAAGTTGAGGCTCCATTTTATCAGTGGGGTATTGATTTTATAGGTGAAATTTTAGAGAAATCAAGTGGAGGGCACCGATGGATTTTAGTAGCTACTGATTACTTTACAAAATGGGTGGAAGCAATCCCAACCAGATAGGCTACTAGTAAAGTTGTGATAAATTTTCTAATGGATAACATTATATGCAGATTTGGTACTCCTGTAAGAATGATTACTGATAATGGGATGTGCTTTAGATCTGATGAATTCAAAGGTTTTTGCAGCACACATGGTATCACTGTTTCTTATGCTGCTCCTTACCACCCACAGGCCAATGGACAAGCTGAATCGAGTAATAAGAGTCTGTTGAAAATCATAAAAAGAATGTTGGATAGAAATAAGAAGGCTTGGGATTCAAAATTAAGAATGGCAGTATGGGCTGACAGGATTACTATAAAAAGGGCAATTGGGAGATCCCCTTATGAATTGGTATATGGAACCCAAGCAAGATTACCATTAGAAAATCTTATACCAGTATACAAATTCATTCTCCAGGAAGACTTGAATATCCCTGAACCAATGGAGGAAAGGTTGGAACAATTGGCAGAGCTTGATGAAACAAGAAGAATGGCTCAGAAACAGAATATTAAATTACAATCACAGGTAAAATATCTCTTTGACAAAAAGGCCAAAGAAAGAAAGTTTGAAATAAATGATCTGGTACTAATGTGGAATGCAAGATGTCAAGACAAAGGAAAACATGGAAAATTTGAAGCCCTGTGGTTGGGTCCTTTTGTTATCACTGGCAAGGGAGGTGATGATTCTTACTGTGTACAGAATATGTCAGGAGAGGAGCAGGAATTGCCAGTACATGGGCAATACTTGAAGCAGTTCTTTTCATAAACATGTACAAAGAGAATTGAGTGTTGCCAGTGCATGGACAACATTCAAATAATTCTCAAAAATATTTTATTCCATGCACAGTAGTCTAGGAATCATTCCCGCTCCCCATCATTTGTTCCTTTCCTTTTTTCCAGTTCCATAAAACCTCACCCCAAAATAATAAAAGATGTGGTCTACTTCCCCAGGAGATCTGGATCCTTGTATACTCACAGGGAGTATACATCCCAGACAGAGCCACTGTTAGCACAGTAAAATTTTCAAAATTTTACTATTCCCTTACTCCATCATATTTGAATAAACCCTAAGGAATATCCCAAAAGGACCACAATATAAAATTTTTGTATCCCATAAAATGTCTAGGGATGAACAGTGTCAAATATCATCAAAATCAATCCATCGGCATGAGGTCGTGTGGCTTACACCGATACACAAGGAATTGTTTGAAAACAACCATCGGCGTGAAAATAGAGATCGGAAGAAGAATTATGGAGCTCACCGATGGAGTAAGCAACACCGATGACTTTACATCGGCAAGAAAGGCGAGTGGTCGTGCCGATCGGTATGACAAATATCTATCGGATGATCTTTTAGAAGTTGCCCCGACGGTATATATCATACCGATGAAGCACTTTCGGCAAGAGTTTCACCGAACAGCATGCGAGGGTAACAAAGCAATAGTCATCGGTGAGAAATGAACCATCGGAATAAAAAACAAGTAAGTCTCCGACGATCAAGAGTCCTGGCGATAAGGAAGTTATCGGCAAGACTCACAGCGATGCATCTTCATCGGGATAGCTTGACATATCGAAACAAAAGAAGCAAGTCTTGCCGATTCATAAGTCACGGCGATCAAAAGATATCGGTGACACTTTACTAAACTTTGCCCGATGAAGGATGTGATAAAGGGTATCGGGGAGATGATCGGGATCGGGATATCTTGAGAAAGCTATCCCGATAGAGAATGTCATTCCGATAAAGATAAAAGTTCATACATGAAGAGACTATCGGTAAGACAATAAAGATCGGGGAGACATAATTTTAGTATCCCGATGGTCTCAATCTTCCCGATAAGCAAAGTATATCGGTGGGACTTGCCATATCGCGGAGAGATCTAAAACCCTTGGCGATGAAGGAAATCATGCCGATGGTCGCACCCACTTGAAATATGATACTACATGGCGTCGGGGATACAATTGAGGGGTTACGCCGATTGACTGTCCGCGCCATAAAAAAGGGTTGAGGTCGTCCAGACATTTCAAAAAGCACGCCGATAGGAAGAGTTATGGCGATGTGACACTTCACAGCGATGAACATTGAATTGATCAGATAATTAATACAAAACGGCTACAAAGTTCATACGATCATTATAATTGCAAAAAACCGTCCGAGAGCAGAATACAGAAGAATTCTCAGGGCAAAAGCAAAGGCTTCCAATTCCAGCCATCGAGCGACAGGTACACATACACAAACCACTATATTACCTGTATTTGAATTTCCTGCCAAATTTTTCAAAAAATGGAAACTTCGGGGAAAGGAAAAGGAAGAAAATCACAAGGGGAAACCAGTAAACCAAAGAAGCAAAAAACTGATCAAACCCCTGAAGAAAAAGTGAAAGACAGGAAACTAAATCAGGACTTGATTGATCAGTTGCCTGGGTCAGCTCCCAAGGCCAGGAGGTCTGCCCAACTCAGGGCAGAAGTAGAAAAATTGGAAGACAAACATAAGCGCCTGGGAGATATTTGGACCCCAATTAGGGGATATGAACTCTTCAGATTCCACTACAACAGAAGATTTAGAAATGCCCCTGTGTCAAACCCATGGCACATGAATTTAGGCAAACTGGTTGTACCTAATGTATTCTTGAATGTAGAACTCCTGCAACTGCTGGCCAGGCATTACAATTCAGGCCTGAAAGCTATCTGCAACCCTCAAGGAGAACCAATTGTACACCTATCAAAAAATGCTATTTGTGAGGTGTATGATTTGGATGATTTGTGCACTGTCCCTGTTGTTTATGAAGATTTGGATAAAGAATACTGGAGAATGGATACAACCTACAATGGATGGAGGTTACCCATTCATAGACCCAGGATTGAAGGAGAAGTGATACCCTTGACTGAGAATGATGGCCCTCCCTTTCATGTATCCATTTTTGAACCATACATTCAATATACTTACTATTCTGTAGGCCAAGTCCTTGGCTCAGAGGTCCCTGAGTTCATGGCTATTCCTCTAATGGTCATAACCTCTGATATTCAATGTCACAATGCCAGACAATTTGATTATGCCTCCTATGTTGCTACTAGAATAGACTCTGGTCTATCTGCAATAAAAAACAATGCTCCAGCATGCTCTTTTGAGCATTACTCGATGCTCATGCATATGGTCTTATACTACGGCCAGGAAGTAGGATTGTGGCCAAATGAGCTTCAAGTTGTTGCTGCGAGTAAGAAAGGGGAGAAGATACCTGTACAAATGTGGACCAGAATCTGGGATAGCAGGTATGCTAACTCCAGCTATGCTCAATTTGAAGAGCATTGTGTTAAAGTGCTATATAGGTATTTCAACCACCCCTGTGAATATTCAATTTCAGATGAAATAAAAAGATTCCTCAGACCAAAAGATTTTGGTGGCCCCCCTACTGTCACTCATAATTGGGGAGACTGGTATTGTTTTGAGGATGCTACTATGATCAGAGTGTATGGTTTTGAGGATGCTCCATTTATATTGCCTAAAACTGTCCCTGACAGGATTGCATATTTGGAAATAATTAGGCAAATGCATTGTTCCAATGTCATGCATCTAAGTTCGCATGATAAACAATCATTCATGCCTAGTACTTTGTGTTTTGGAGATTTTACTGTGGTTTCAAAAGAAGGATACAATCTCATTTTGGATAAACTAATGCATTATAACATGGTGACTACTGAGGTGAGGAAAGGGTTTGACCCTGAGGGTTTCATTGACTATGCAAGAAGAAAACAAAATCTCAGTGGATACATGCACATACATTATCCACATGATGATGTCATTAGAAATTTGGAAGACGCTGAAGTCGACTTGGTGGTGGAGAAATATAACAGAGATTTGAATGAAAAGAAAAAGCAGTTGGCAGAAGTTGAAGTGGTATCCTCTGAAGAGGAAGAATTGACTGAACAGCCACAAGACAAGACAATAGAAATGTCTAAAAGAAAAATGCAACAATATCAGCCTCCAGTTGTGATACATGATGAGGAGGGGTCTGCTGATGAAGATCCACGCCAAAAGGCTTATGATTCTTTTGTGTCAGATGATACATTCATTCATTCGAAGGAATTTAAATCATTCCTGTATAAATACAAGGCAAAGGAAATTAGAGAGTCTGTAGATAATGTTTCTGCTGACAATGAAAAACAGTTATTAGAGATGTTAAAGGAGACAGTGGACAAGGAAATGCAGGACATGACACCAAGCAGAGGCAGACAGCTGCTTAAAGATGCAGGGGTTATGATTTTTCCCGACTTAGATTTAAATTCTGCTCTGGTTTTTGATAGTTTTTTGAATAATGCTGATGATAAGTATAAGCTTACTCCAGAAGGAGTTAATGAAGTCTATATGGGAACGAGATACAATAATGATGAAAATTCTTTAATGATATGGGCATTGTATCCTCCCCATAAGAAGACGGCCATCATAGACACTGAAAAAACTTTTGGCCATGTTATGACTTTTAGAGCAGGTGAGACTGACCCCATAATTACTGCAGACATTGGTATCAATGTTGCAAAATTGAATAAAGCACAAGCTCAGATGTTAATCAAGGAAAGGGATGCTTATAAGCTGAATTGTGAAAGATTAACAAAGGAGAATGACTACTTGAAGGACGCTGTTAAGAGCACCTTTGGGCAATCTACGAAGAGAATAACTCAAGGTGAGAGCTCACAAAGTAGTCAAGAAATATCCCATGATCAAGCCAAACAAATTCAAATAGATGCATTTGTTACAATACTGCAGAGCAGGTATGCAAACATGGTACGGTGGTTAAACTAGTTCTGGGATAACTACTCGGAAAATCATAAAGCAGTCAAAGAACATGAGAGGCTTGATCAGAGGATACAAGAAAAGGTGATCGAGTTGCAAAACAGAGGTACCACTGATAGCACAGATATCTCTGATGCAAGAGCATTGCTCAAAAGGCACCAGAATTATTATGATAAACTCAAAGCTGATGCTAAGGAAGGGACTGATGCATCAGACGCAGGGGTGCCCAGGATATTCAAAGATAATGGAGAGGTAAAGAGCAAAGAAGAGTGGACTATTGATTGTCAAGTTATATTACACAAAGCCACAGGAGCTCTAAAAGATAAAGCCTCTGTATCTACAGAAGTTTGCAAGCAACTGGAGGAAATGGTCACCCTCGATATAATCACCAGGAGTGCAGTCGAGCTTACTGATTCTCACCGTGCGCAGGAGTACTTGGATCATCTAACAAAAGTCTATTTATGGCTAAACAGAGCCTAATTAAGATTATGTAATTATTGTTTGTATTGGTTAAAATCCCAAGAGACTTATTGAAGAGTTGTATCTCTTCATGAAAATATCTATATAAGTTCAAACAATCTATGCTGAAAAATCATCAGCAGTAGAAGTATTCATATATACATATACATAATATTCCAAAATGACCGTGTTGCATATTTTATTTTGAGGAAGAAATTTGAAGTTCTCTGATTCAGTATTTCTACTTTGGTATCAGTTATTTGTTGAAATTATTCAATCGTGTGGCTGTCTCCATTTCTGCATTTCCCTGTTATTCAGATTAAGATATCAAGTATATATTTAATCTGTCAATACACATTCGCTGTATCTGTGTGATTAATTCGGTTGGTGTCCATCCTAAGGAATTAAACCCTTCTGATTCATTCACAGTAGCCTGGAAGTAGTAAGTTGGGATTACTAAGTAGAGCCATATAATTAGGATTGACACACTGTCTCCAGTAAAATATTATCTGTTAATCTTGTCTTTTCATTTCATTTGGTTCCTTCAAGTAAGGATTAAAATACCTTCTGGTGAATTATAAGATATCTGATTTTATTTGGTTGGATTATCAAGAAGAGTCTGTCAGTCATTTACTTGCACGTTTATACAAGCTATAAACCAGAACTGTGCCAAATATCTAGAATTATTACCATTTAGAAACTACTGTTCTTAGTCCTTCAAATTGACTCTGTTACCCAACAAGGCACTGGTCTCATTCAACTCATTAATTAAAACCTTTTTTGATATTGCTTATACAATTTCTGCCAATCACTTATTAAACATTACACATAGAATTAATTAGTCAGCTTTGTCATCTATCTTACATCCTATGCCATTGTAGATAGACCTAGTTAGTCCATTCATCCACACTCAGACTACTTTAAATATTTCAAGGTTCACCCACCTAGGTGTAGCAGGACCTAAAGTGTAGGAAATCATCAAACCTTGAAGGTTGATTTCGTCAAGTTAGTTCAAAAACGTTGCAAATCCAAATATAGAGCCTGGCATCCTCTTAGGATTAGTAACTTGCATTTTTGAGACCTAACAGAGTGATTGAGAGACCTAGAGAGGGGAGAGGTAGAGAGGTGAGGCGGAGACAGAGGTGGGAGATAGAGAGGTGAGGGGAGAGATAGAATAAATTGAGAGAGTGAAGTTGACAACTTGAGGGAAAGATGGGTAAGGAGGAGGGAGAGAGGTGGAGAGGAAGGGAAATAACTAGAGATCTATTTGAGACATATAGAAGTGAGAGACCTATAGCCTAGGGAGAGAGGGGTGAGATACATAGGGGGAAATATAGGTGTGAGAGAGATAGAGGGGGGAGAGGGGTGGGTAATGAGACAATGAGTTAGGAAACCTTTAGGAAATCAACTTTTTTATGAAGTTGAAATGTGGTCATTTTGTATAGCAAGCTAAAATGTGCTCGTACATTTTGGCTTGCTATACAAATGGTAAAATAGCTAGGACACCGGTGATCCAGGTCCACATGCTTTGTTATTCTCCTGGTTATGTGCGTGTTCTGACAAAAAAAGCTTTTTGACGTTGTTGGGAAGTGCACATGCAAATTTTTCACATTCTACCACCTTTGCATGAACTTTCCACCACCTTTTTCTAGTTTGCCAACTTAGGAAGGAGGGAATAACATAGTTTTCACATTGAATTTGATATATATCAATTCAAGTTTCAATTTTTGTAGTGTTGCAATGTTAATTGTGATTGAATTGTAGGAATTTAACATTATACATAGGTTAATTGTATTATTGTTAGTAATTCTATTTGAGTGATATACAATTGAATGTTGAAAAGAAAGCAAGTTTGTGAAAAACTTAATTTGTTGAGCAGTTTGATGCAAGAAGAAAAAAAGACTACATAATTAGGTAGTATCTCCATTCAAATCTCCGTTTTTTAGGTATGTCAAGTCTTTACACATGTTCTTTACATTTTCCTTAATTCTATTATGTTTCTTTATCATCCCTTATCATACATGCTTAATACAATGCTTTGATTTTGTTATTATGCATATTCCATGTTCATCATTGTTTGTTTCTCATTATAACCTTAGCCCCTCTTGGCACATTTTAAACTACACAATTCTTTACACTTGCCAATTACATTTGCTTAGAAGTTTCAAAAGATTTTTCATGGTGATGGACATGAGACCACATTTCTTTGAGGCATTTTTTCAAACATCTCATTGCCTTGTCTATGTTTTTTGATAAAATGCTTTGGTAGACATGTATGTAAAATGTGGTAGCGTAGACAAGGCAATGAGTTGTTTGAAAAAATGCCTCAAAGAAATGTGGTCTCATGGTGAGACCACATTTCTTTGAGCAATTATATGTCAAATAGTTCATATGCCTTGTCTATGCTTCCACATTTTTCATACATGTCTAATAGGGAATTTGCAACTATAACATTTGACAAAAATCCCCCTTCCATTATGCTTTGAGGGATGCTCATACCTTGTTTGAAATAGCCCATTTTGGAAAATGTAGGGGGATGCTATCAAATGTTGTTGATTTTGGCTTTACACTTTTCAGTTGCATTAACTTGAAAGATTCTAAAAACTTTTTAACAAATCCATTTTGTGCATATTCTACAATCATTATGCTCCATGAGACCATATCTCTTTGAGGCATTTTTCCAAACAATCCACCTATCTTGTCTATGCTTCCACATTCTTTTACACATCTACTAGGGTAAGCGATAACTATAAATTTAAAAAATGCCTCTATCCTTAATGCTTTGATGGATGCCCATATCCTATTCCAAAGATCCTTTCTCAGCATGGGTAGGGAGGATCTTGACAAAGGTTGTAGAATTTGGCTTCACACCCACTGATTGCATTTGCTGGGAAGTTTCCAAAACCTTTTCAACAAATCCATTTTGTACATATCCCGCAATCATTGCAATCCATGACATATCTCTTTGATGCATTTTGTCAAACAATTCACATGCCTTGTCCATGCTTCCACATTTCTCATACATTGATGTGAAGGGAGTTGAAATTATAACATTTAACAAAAATCCCTCTTTCTTTCAATGATTTGGTTGATGTGGGCATACCGTGTTCCAAAGGTAGGATATTGACAAAAGTTGTGGGATTGGATTTATACTCAGTCCAATTGTATTTTCTTGAAATCTTGTAATGTCTTTTAAAAAATCCATTTTGTGCTTATCTTGCAATCATGGCATTCCATGAGACCACATTTCTTTAAGGTATTCCATCAAAAAATTCATGTGCTTTGTCTATGCGACCACATTTTGCATACATGTCTATTTGTGGACATTATATTGGTAGGTCATACGTTAGAAAATGGCTAGAGCAAAGTCACATGATAAATTCTTGCAAGGTAGAAATACTTCAAAAAAAATTTCTCTCCATTTTACTTGTGTTCTTAGTGCACTTGTTTATTCATCATGGTTGAGTGACATTTACTCTTCTACATGATGATTGTATGTGCATTTTGTATGAAGGGTTAAATGACATATAATTCATTTATTTGTATGGATTCATTTTTAGGAACTAATATTTGTTTCTTTATCATGCTACAGATAAATTCTCTATCATGCCAAGGAAGCAATCAAGGATTAAACCAACACAGGAAGAGAAAGAAGCTAAGAATGCAAAGAAAGTAGCAGGTATGAGGGAACTTTGTGAGAAGAGGAAATTGGACACGATTGTTGAAGACATGCCAATTGAAGAGGAACCTCAACCATCAACAAGAGATATAGTATTGGCGGCACAAAGGGAACGAATGCAAAAACTTCGTGCTATGAGAGATTTGAATACCGTAGTTGGAGACACGTCCTCTACCACAAGTCAAGATGGAGGGACACCATCTACCACATCTCAAGTTGAGAGTACATCATCACTCACATGTGAGGAAGGAGGTACACCATTGTTCCCACCTCAACCTCAAGGTATGTCATCTATTCCATCTTTGATCGAAGGTATGCCATCTAGCCTATCTCATTTAAATATTGATGAAATTCCTAATGTTGAGATGAATTTACCTTTCACAACACCACCTAGAATTTTGCATAGAAAGCCAAAGTATTTGATTGATATTGATGAGAATATTTGGTAGACAATGGAAGGTAAGATTCCAAAACACACTTGTAGAAGATATGCTCATAAGATTTAGAGAGTGTTCTTTGAAAATGTAAATGACAACTATTCATTGAAATGATTCGAAGTATAAAGTATAGGTCCATCATGAAGATTCTTGGGTTGAGAACATCGGAGGCTTTAAGTGAAAAATCTATTGTCAAGAATCTAATGAGTGTGTTGTCACGAACGATTGCACCCTTGTTAAGCACGAAGCTCAACAATCCTGTGAAACATGGGATTACTTTTAGATTGTGAGTTGTCTATGGTGAAAGTGAACCTCTAGAAGAGCTGGTTCCCTTTGAAATCTCTTGGATCTGACATACTTTGCAAGGAAAAGGATTGAAAGATTACTATGAAACTGGAAATTGGATCCTATGAGGTGATGCACCAAAGTTTATAACTCTAACTTGCTACTCTGATTCACAATTATCTCTCAACAGATCTGTTTTCACAACTTAGTTTGGGCAATCTTTTCACATAAATATTTCATAAGAAGGCCTATATATTTCTACTTTCTTTGAATGAGAACTAATGTTTTCACAACTAGGAAAAGTCAGAAAATAGCTTGCACAACCTATAACCTATAAAAATTAATTTCTTTTTTCGTATCTATGCTTCAAGGAATGAGACAAAAATTTAAAGGATTTGTTCTAAAACACAATAAACTCCTTATCAGAATCATTCAACAAAACACAACACCTGAATCTGAGAAGGTAACACTAATTTTATTAGAAAAATAATAGGAATACCTTTGCAATAACTCTGAATAATGCTATATAAAAATGTCGCTACTGTATCAAAATGAAAATAAACTGCTGAGTTACAATATTATGATCTCTCTTTGCACTGTGCAAAGGAAAAATAAAAGAAAGAACTGAGAAAAAAGCATCAGCTTTCTCTCCTATAAAATACAAACTCTCTCCAAAAGCATGGGGAAGCCAATTCTAGTCTAACTGAGCTCACAACTGATGCATGAATAGGTTGGAAAGAAATCCTCAACCAAAAATAATGAAGTCCCAATTGTTGGGTGAGCAAGGGAAAAAGGCCTAGATTAGAGGGTTCAAAACTGCTCCATTTTGAGCTATTTTAGCTTTGAACTTCTCTTATCAAGCCACTTGACCAAGTGGATCTCCAAAAATAGCTTTGTTTGACCAAAAGTCCAAGTAAAAAGCAAAAATCGGCCCCTTGCATGATTTTGTAACTCCTGCTTGACTTTTTTTTTTCTCTTCTCTCTTTTTCATGATTTGAGGATAATTATAGGTTTACTTTAACAAATATTTAAGGTAATTTATTTTTAGTAACTACCTTAATAAGTGTTATTGTAACTATAATATTATTTTATTAGATTACTTTAACAAGTATTAAGGTAGATTATGTTTATTTATCTTACCTTAATATTTGCTAAAGTGGACAATGATTATCTTTGGTTGACCATGCAAAAAGGATTAAGATAAATGATGCCTATTTTGAAAGGATTTTTGCTCATGATAATGTTTTCTTTGACCTCCATCTTTTGAAAAGACCTTAAAAGGTCAAGGTCTTCATTATTCTCTTGTGTCCCCTTACCCCTAACAAGCTCATGATGTAAATATCTTTCTCAACACTTAGAAAGTGTTTGACCACGGGCAAGGATATTATTTCATTTGTTTTTATCAAAAGAATGCAAGAAAAAGAAAATCTACATCAGTATTTGATCAAAACTTTTAGGGCACCATTGTGAAAAGGGCTTTCAAAACCCTAACCCGAGCACTTTTTGTCATTTTACTTTCACCACTTTGCTGTTGGGCACTACCATGAGGGTTTCTGTTGCAACTTCTGAAAGGGTTTCTTCTGACTGTCTTTCCTTCTTGGTCACTAGTAAGCATCTCTTTACCTCTCTGTTCTTGTATATTCTTTCCTCTTTGAAGAAAACTGTGGAAAAAATCTAAGGACTGGCTATATGCTTTTATTGTGGGGCTTTAAATCTTTGCATTGAAGGTTTTTTGTGCCTCTTGAAAGATAGTGAAATATTAGAAAAGCTTCTATTTCTTTTATCTATTCTCGCATCTATATTTTCCACTCTATGAGACTGTGCAAAACCCTTCCTCTATCTCTGTATACTATTTTCATATCTTTTCATATTGATGCTTTATGGGAGAACAATGAAAAAATAGTAATATTTCTATTTTATCAACTGATTTCTTTAAACAAAAAAGTAAGAGACTGCTCTTCTTTGCCTTATTTGCCACCTCTTTGTGCTATGCAAGTTCTTATTATGAAAAAAATAATAGAAAAAAGTTAATTTTTTCGGTGAAAACCCTTACTCTCTGTGATAACCCTTGTTAGGGCTTACTTGGATTGTGAAGAAAATATGTTGTTTCTGCACTTCTCAGTGACAAAATAGTGAACAAGGCTCCTTTGTTTCCATGATGAAACTTTGCTTCTCTAAGGAAGGCTGTTAAAAACCTCCTTTCTATCTTTTCCTTCTATTTCTTTGGAGGGAAACAGTGAAAGAATAAGGTTTATCTTTCCATCTTGGCTAGGGTTTCATTCCTATCATGTTGCTTCATTGCTCTATGGTTCCTGTAACCCCTGAGAAACCATGGGAAGATACCCTTTCCTGTCTCTGTATGTTGTTATTTTTGAAGGAAATATTGAAATAAAAGCCTAAGATTCTTGTGTTAGCTCTGCTCTTTTCATGGTTGTTGTGATTGTATCAGGATTTTTCTCAAAATAATGAAAGCGTTGCTTTGTTGTTTATAAACCATTGCTAGGGTTTCTATTTCCTATTCATGATGATGAAACTCTATGGTTCTTATTCTAATGAAAGCTGGGAAAACTCTATCTTAATGGAACTTTTGTTGTGTGGCTTCATACTCAGCTATGCAACTGTAGAGCTTCACTGTTCTTTCATTGTGTTAAATAGGCACTGCCTCACTGCTTCCATACCACTGTGTTTGATGTACCTATCAGAGTTTGATCTTGAGAGCTTTGGTCTCTGCAACTTTATAGATTTCTAAAGGCACGTTGCTACCTGAGCATGACTATGCTATCTCTGTTGTTCTTTTCATTCATGGAAACTGTGAAGGCCTCCTGTGTTGTTCTGCATACTATGATATGATGCTCTTTTAGTTCTTTTCTGTTACTTCAACCTAGCTATTCAAGGGCATATAAAAGCATGAAGTTTAAGGGAAAAGAATAACCCTAAGGCCTCCTTGTGCATCCTCAGTATGTAATCAATGTATTTGATTTCTATCTGGATCTTCTGAAAATGTATCTACAGTCTCTGTATTTGTTTGGATAGGGATGTACCTCTGTTACAATTTCCCTCTGGTATCTTTAAATTTGAAGCCCTTAGATTGTGTTCATGTCCTAAATAGTTGAGCATGCAAACCTCTTAATGTATCAATCCTTCTCATTATCATGCCTTTCTTGATTATTGTCTAGTATTGGTCATTCACTATCTTTTATATTGTTGTATGTGCCATTGAAGATAGTGCTCTTTTGTCTTTTGGAGATCTTCCTGTAGCCTTTGATAACTAATAGGCTACTGCTCTACATGGTAACTATCTTGACTGCCTTGGTTGTGTCTTCCAAACTCCTTGCAGACCTGTTATACATAGTAAATGCTTCTCTTTCATCTTTAGATGAATGTAGATTATAATTAGACTTTATTCATTGTCTCCTCTTGTCATCTCATTTCTCTACATCTTCATTCTCCCTACTGTCCTTGAACCGAACTATCTTCTCTTGTCTCTCTAAAAGTTGTCTCTCTATTTTGTGCTACACTTCCCAATTGTTCTGCATGTTGCTTTATCATACCTCTGATGAATGTCTTTTTGCTTGGCATGGGAAAGGCTCCTTTGTACTACTATTGATGTGACTACTTCTCCTTTGTGATAGTGTCTATAGTCTTTTGATAGATGTCATATGAAATTGTCCACTGCTTTGTTCCTATTCACTTAACTCGGCATGATGATATTTGAATAGTGGTTGTTCCTTTAGTTGTGAATGACAATCATAATTGATTGTTCCACTTATTTCATCAGTGTGATGTCTTCATGTACCTGTACCTACACACTCAAAAAATAAGTTAGAGAAAACAATTGAGGCTAGTAGCCTCTTCTGATGATTATATGATCCTCATCTCTTGCTTCTTTTTTGTGGTTGTATATTTGCATCTGGAAGCTCTTTATCCCTTTCATTTCTTTCTTAGATGCTTATGAAAAGATGACGTGTACATTTGATGTTCTTACATACATGAATAAAGGATATCCTGAGCTCTAACACAATTCTTCCTCCTTTACAGGTACATTTCTGAAGACAAACATGAAGAATCTGAAGATGATGCAGCCTCAAGTGGGGATTCATCTTCTCAAGAACTGACGGATCCCCTTTTCCTCCTCTATGTTTCTTCTTACTTCAGATGTACATGTGTTCTTTTCATTTCATCTTTTACAATCAATTCCCACAGCTTGTGTGGGAAATTTGAACATATTTTCCTTGTGAATATAAATAGTTGTTTTATGCAATGATTTGTATATTGTTCTTCTTTTGTAAATTATTCCATTGCATAAGGAAAATACATTTGAAACCTATTGCATGATACAGTTTCTTATAATCATAAGTAGATTTAACAGGTTGTGTACCTTCATCATTTGAGACTTGAACAAACTGTAATGCATAGATTTGAAACAATCTGAAACTCATACTTAGTTTCCTCCTCCTGCCTGTTTTGGGATGTCTCCTACTCGTGTAGGATGCCCTTCCCACTTTTATATGGCTCTTGTAGCAACTCTTATTGAGTTGATACATGATTTTGGTAAAAGTGATGATTGGAATGGCCTTCTACTTGAGTAGTCGGCCTTCTAAATCCAACTTTGAGCTCTTATCTTTCCTTACTCTTCCTCCTTTCCTCCTGTGTTAGACACCTGGTCTAAGTTTCTACTGTACCTATCTCTCTCTTCAAGGTAAAACAAATAGTGTTGTCCCAGCTTTGCCTATTTGGGCTTAAATGCACAAATAGGAAACATAGTGCATATGAGAGTGTGGGTAACACCTCAAGCACAAACAATAGTAATGTCACATGACGTGTCATTACATCAACAATAATAAGTAATCAAATGAGGAAAGCTCATCTCATTAGAAAGATGAGTCAAGCATTGAGAATTAATAGAAAAACTTTATCCAGAGCCATTGGAAGGCGCTAAAGAATCGAGGACACCGATGCCAATGGATTATGGGCGTTCTCGGGGAGACTACCACGAAAATATAAACCAATTGTTGAAGCATTGAGATCACTAATTGAAGACTTTTGGAAGAATTACACAAGGGTATCTCCGAATCAAAGGGATGTGGTAAGAAGGAGAATCGATAGTCGAAACCGTGAGCCACATCTAAAGCATTTTTTGGATATGACTCAAACACAATTTTTTGGTAAATTTCTAGAGATGTATCCTCAAATTAAAATTTGTCAAAGATATTTTGAAATGCTAAAATATTTCTATGTCAAAATAAATCACACACACACTACTTCTTGTTGTAGATTGCATATTGAATTTTCTAACCATTTTGATGTTTATTGGTCTATATGTTTAGATTTGCATACTAACAATGTTTTGCAGGATTGTGGCATACATGCCCTACCAACATCTTCAAGAGACTTCATATCAACAATTTTATGTGAAAGAGAGGAAGGTCAAATATTCTACAAGAAATTATGCTTGGATGGCACATGTAATAGCCCTTTAGAGTCCAAAGTGTAAAAAGGCAATAATCTTTGACAAGCTATTACTCGGAAAGTGTGTCAATTAGAAATAATCCATCTGAGGCTATGGGATCATGTAGGGCCCCTCTACAACAACCTCTCTTAGTTTTTGATATCTCTAAGGTGTTTTCCTACGGTGTCCAATTTTCAATTGATGGAAAAAGTGTCAAATGCATGCAATGTAAAGTTGCAAAGGGGTGTAACTTTTGTTCTACTTCTTGTGCAACCAAAATGATAGTTCCAACACATCTGGATGGGTACGTTTAGGCTAGGAATGGTCCTATTTCACACCCAAACATGCTGAAACAATCCGAGCTACATTATACCGGCGATATCCCTTAAGAGTCCAAAGTGCAAAAAGGTAACAATCTTTGAGGAGCTGTTACTCGGAAACCATGTCACTTAGAAAAATTTTGTCTAAGGCTACAAGATCACGTAGGGCCCCTCTACAATAAACTCTCATTTTTTGATATCTCTGAGGGGTTTGGCTGTGGTGTCAAGTTTTCAATTGATGGAAAAAGGGTCAGATGCATGCAGTGTAAAGTTGCAAAGGGGTGTAACTTTCATTCTGCTCCTCATGCAACCAAACCAATAGTTCTAACACATCTGGATTGGTGGTTTTATGCTAGGCATGGTCCTTTTTCACACCCAAACACGTTGAAACAGTCTAAGCTACATTGTACCAACGATATCCCTTAAGAGTCAAAAGTGCAAAGGCAGCAATCTTTGACAAGTTGTTACTTAGAAAGTGTGTCACTTAGAAATAATATATCTAAAGATACAGGATCATGTAGGGTCCCTCTACAATAACCTCTCTTAGTTTTTGATATCTCTGAGGCGTTTGCCTGTGGTGTCCAGTTTTCAGTTGATGGAAAAAGTGTCAAATGCATGCAGTGTAAAGTTACAAAGGGGTGTAACTTTTGTTCTGCTCCTTGTGCAACCAAACTGACAGTTCCAACACGTTTGGATGGGTATGTTTAGGCTAGGCATAGTCTTGTTTCACACCCAAACATACCGAAATAGTCTAAGCTACATTGTACCGGCAATATCCCTTAAGAGTCCAAAGTGTAAAAAGGCAGCAATATTTGACGAGCTGTTACTCAGAAACAGTATCACTTAGAAACATTATGTCTAAGGCTATGGGATCATGTAGGGCCCCTCTACAATAACCTCTCTTAGTTTTTTATATCTCTGAGGTGTTTGTGTGTGGTGTCCAGTTTTCAGTTGATGGAAAATGGGTTAAGTGCATGTAGTGTAAAGTTGCAAAGGGGTGTAACTTTCATTTTTCTCCTCATGCA
This sequence comes from Cunninghamia lanceolata, assembly GCA_027924645.1. Lineage (NCBI taxonomy): Eukaryota > Viridiplantae > Streptophyta > Pinopsida > Cupressales > Cupressaceae > Cunninghamia > Cunninghamia lanceolata. The sequence continues at coordinate 2,213,244 of BSBN01001860.1, forward strand.
AACAAACTAACAGTTGCAACATGTCCGGATGGGTACATTTAGACTAGGCATGGTCCTTTTTCGTACCCAAACATGCCGAAACAGTCTGAGCTACATTGTACCGACGATATCCCTTAAGAGTCCAAAGTGCAAAAAGGTAGCAATCTTTGATGAGCTATTACTCAGAAACCATGTCACTTAGAAATAATCTGTCTGAGGCTACATGTTCAAGTTGGGCCCCTCTACAATATCCTCTCTCAGTTTTTGATATCGCTGAGGCGTTTTCCTGTGGTGAAAGTTTTTCTGATGCTCCAAAAATCGTTAGATGCATGTAGTGTAAAGTTGCAAGGTAGGCTACTTTTTGTTTTGTTCTTCGTGGGGCCAAACCGTTAGTGCCAACATGTCCAGTTGGGCACATCTACGCTAGGCATGGTCACTGCCCTTCATTATAAATGGGTCATAGTCTTTCCTATTTGAAGAGTCACAACTTTTCGCCTTTGAAATGTCAGAACCTAGATCATATCATCACTATTCGTGAGAACCTAAATTCATTTATTTGCAATATTGCCTAAGGTTGTATTCTTAATTGTATTCTTCAAGGATGTTATGGATGTCTTTCTCAACGATAAATTGCTCTCCCTTTTATGTTAGTGCTTATCAACCTAATACACGAAGTATGAGGCGTACACGTGAATACACGTAATACATGAAGTATACACAGGAAGCATGAATCATACATGTGAATACACGTAATACATGAAGTCTACATAGGAAGCATCAAGCATACACGTGAAAACATGAAGTATACACAGGAAGCATGAATCATACACGTGAACACGTGAAGTATACACAAGAAGCATGAAGCATACACGTGAATGGTAGCATGAAGCATACATGTGGAATGGTAGCATGAAGCACACGTGGAGTGGTAGATGTCTTCCAAGAATTATATGACAACCTTCTTGAGGTCTAAGGTCACATGTAATAATGTCTTGCTCATTTTAAGTTGCATACTTCAAAGTGCATTGTATAATGACATGAACTTCCTTACCATGCTACAATGATCCTACAAAGTATGGGCTTAGATGTGTAGTGGTAGAGAGACCTAGGTGTTAGATTTCATCATGTATTATTATATTCATATGATTGACTTAATGTTCAATAATCTTAGAGGAGAATAATGTTCAAACTTTCTATATTTACAATTATATAAAGGAAGAGTGCATGTAATACAATTGGACTTTAAATATTTGAAGTAAACCATCTACAAATATCCATTGAAGCATGGATTTATAATGCAAATATGGACACCATCAACAAAAAAAGATGTGTATTAACCAAATAGCCATATAAGCATACATCAATATATTCGATATAAGTATAACATATATATAAAATAGCCATATAGGCTTACAAAAATGTCATATAGGCATACAATGTCAACTATTTACAACATAAAATATATGTCCACAAATGCCATATAGGCATACAACAAAGGAACCCAATAAAAAGTCATTCCCCTCTAGGTGAAGAAAATAGATCACAAACGACCTTTAATTTTTGAGGGGATGGAGTCGCATATGAGAGTGGTCTACTTCAAGCCCGAGGACTGCTCCTCCTATTTAGTTCATCATGGAGCTTTAGCTGTTACAATACAAAGTATATACATTAATATATAGAAATTACATTATAAAAAATGAAATATTTAACAAAATAATCACTTACCGCTGCCAGATAATCTCTCTCCTCATTTGCCACAATAGTAGGATCAGGTTGTGGCGTTGTAATGTCCTATAGAAACCATCCAGATAGAAATTAAACTTCAAATCAATAATCATTTGATTTTTCAATAATAAACAACTATAACAATGAATGTAATTTGAAATTTACTAATCTGCCTCATACCCCCATCAAAGGCATGGAGCTATAAATTACGGAAGACACACCATGCTCCATTGCCATATGAACATCAGGAGGTGTCTCCGCCTACATCATCTGAAAATAAAACAACATTATTCAATTACGAAAACTAGAATAGTGATGCAGGTCATGGCTTATAATGTATGAGATAGTCAACAAAATTTTGAGTACTTTTTAGACATGTATGAAAATGTGGTAGCATAGTCAATGCAATAAACTGTTTGAAAAAAAAATTGAGAGAATTGTTTGATAAAATGCTTTGGTAGACATGTATGGAAAATGTGGTAGCATAGACAAGGCAATCAGTTGTTTGAAAAAATGCATCAAAGAAATGTGGTCTCATGGTGATTACTATTATGCTTTTATATATTTTTTCCAAGCATCCATAGTTTGTTTGAAAGCACCTGTTTTAGGCTTTTAGCCATAGCAGCAAGGAAGTGAATTGTTTGATAAAATGCTTTGGTAGACATGTATGGAAAATGTGGTAGCATAGACAAGGCAATGAGCTATTTGAAAAAATGCCTCAAAGAAATGTGGTAGACCACATTTCTTTGAGGCATTTTTTCAAACAACTCATTGCCTTGTCTATGCTACTGCATTACTATTATGCTTTGATAGATTTTTTCCAAGCATCCATAGTTTGTTCGAAAGCACTTGTTTTAGGCTTTTAGCCATGGCAACAAGGAAGTGAACTGTTTGATAAAATGCTTTGGTAGACATGTATGGAAAATGTGGTAGCATATACAAGGCAGTGAGTTGTTCGAAAAAATGCCTCAAAGAAATGTGGTCTCATGGTGATGTCCTTGTCTATGCATTTTCTTGTCATGGCATTCCATGAGACCACATTTCTTTGAGGCATTTTTTCAAACATCTCATTGCCTTGTCTATGCTATAGCTTACTATTATGCTTTGATAGATTTTTTCCAAGCATCCATAGCATAGACAAGGCAGTGAACTGTTTGAAAAAATGCCTCAATAAAATGTGGTCTCATGGAATGCCATGACAAGAAAATGCAATTGGCAACTACTCCTAGTTATTAGTTATGCAATGTGAAGTAATTGCATAACTGCTTCTGTTGACTTTCTAAAAAACTATATTGTAATTGAAATTTTGTCATCTATCAACATCTAGTTATTAGTTATGTAATGTGTAGTAATGCTTTGACTTTGAAAGATGTGCAATGCAATGTAATCAATGATATAAATATAAACTACAAAAATCTAGTAAGTACAATTCATTAGTTAAACTCTTTATTTTATTACCTGAGTGAAGCTTTGAACTCCACCTCCACTGGGAGGTCTTGCCGTGAAATCTCCAAGATTAATCTATTCAACATCCAAAATCAGATATTAGAATACCATTCATATAACAATGCTATTCACATGTAATATTTATAATTGTTTACTAGTTACATACCTCGGCAATACATGTCGTAGTGTAATACGGAGGTGGAGAACCGCTGAAAACTGAATGAATGCTATGACCCTGAAATTTCATTACAATCATTAAACTAAATTAGTTAATCTTGCATTTCAAAAATAAAATTTAATAAATTAAATTCAATCAACTTGCTAACATTTACCTGAGTATCAAGGCTGAAAGTCTCATTCAGGAGGACATCTGTCATCACCATCTACTCAGCTGTAGATGTAGCCTGCGCACCTACGTCCTGACTATCTGTGGGGTCATAACCACAGGTTGACCCACAATCCTGACAAGTATGGGGTGGAACCCTACTCCTTGAAGTCTCCCTCGGCTCATGCTGTGCTATAGGACTGGCATGCTCTATGATGCTTTGGGTCAAGGAACTAATGGATTATAGTGTCTTGACCTTAGCACTCTCCTTCACAATGGAAGGGATAGACACATGCTCATGGGCTGGTCCAGCGAGTGCTCATCTCACTGGTCACTATGGGTCAAGACATGCCCCTGGTCTATCCTATGCTGACCCCCCACCTCTACCCTGGAAATCTCGCATATCAAAATAGTTTGGCACTTTATTAAGGACAAACTCGCAGTAGAGTTTCCTCAAAAACTATTGTAGGACCTCATTATTGTTGCATGGAGGATGGTCAAAAACCATCCACTGCCTCTGCCCAAAATGGTCCTTTATCACTTGTTTGATGCACCAATGGATAGGGAACCTCTTGCATGTAAGGGGTAGAGGTTAATTTCTTCATGGATTTGTGAAAAGGGAACACAAGTCAAATTTTGTATTTTTTCATTTTTGACTTTTTCATAAGATAACTTATCTGTATAAAATTGTCTAAACTCTCTCCTCTTATTCGATCAACTAGAGATTTGCTTGCTAATTGAATCTACATTTGATAACATAGATTCAAGAGATTGAGCAACTTGTGTGGCTCTACGCGAGATTGAAGTTGCAGGATCTTTCAACCTTGCAATTATGTCCTCAATTTGTTTTTATTATTTTCAATTTGCCCCATTAAATTTTCTTGTGTTCTAGGGGCATATTGAAGAATTACTGGAGGTGTTTGTTGTTGGGGTTGTTCTTCATCAGGTATTTGGTGTTTAGGTGATTGAGGATTTTGAGGATTTTTAGGAGGAGGAGGTGCATTATCAATTCCTATAAATTAAAAAAATTACATCAAAAAACCACTTAAATCTACCTATTTAGTAACAAATTCACACACACAAAAAAAATTACTCCTTTGGCCTCTAATAATGCAAGCGCGCTCTCAAGGGTTTACATGCAATGGGTTTGCAAGAAAATGCAAACGCAAGAAATGACAATTGTTGCTTTTTTTTGTTATAAACAGTCATAACACGAGTGTGTTATAACGTGCTCGTGTTATGTCTTTTTTAAAAAAATTAAGAATTTTGGCCACTTTTTGGCCCCCCATCTTTTTGCACCTGCCCACTCATGTCTCTCAACTCTGCAACTCCTCTAGGTTTTATTCCTATCACAATCTCAAATGGTGTCTTCCCTGTACTTCTATTCACTAAATTATTGTATGCAAACTTTGCTTGCAGTAGAATTAGATCCCAATTTCCTACCTTGTCTCCTACTAAACATCTCAACAAGTTACCGAAACTCCTATTTACCACTGTTGTTTATCCATATGTCTGTGGGTGAAATGTTGAATTGAGCTTTATGTCTATCTTCATCTTCTTCGAGAATGTCCTCCAAAAGTATCCAATGAATCTTGTATCCCTGTTTGAAACTATACTCTTAGGTAATCTATGCAATCTCACAATCTCCTTAAAAAATAGGTCAACAACATGTACTGCATCATTTTTCTTCTTACAAGGAATGAAATGTGACATCTTTGAAAATCTGTCCACTACTACAAATATAGAATCATATCCCTTCTATTTTCTTGGTAAACCTAGTATGAAATCCATGCTTATATCTTCCCAAGGTCTCTCCGGTACTGTAAAAGATTTGTACAATCCAGTATTCTGACTACTCCCTTTTGAAACTTGACAAACTCTACAACTTTGAACAAATTTCCTTACATCCTTATATATCTGAGGCCAAAAATAATGTTCACTTACCAAAGTTACTCTCTTGTCAATCCCAAAATGTCCTGCCAATCCAACACTATGCTTCTCCTTGATCAAATTATCTCTCATTGAACTCCTAGGTATACATAACTGTTTTCCCTTGAACAACATATCCTCCTGAATGAAATAGTCTAACCACTTACTTCTATCTGTCACAATAGGTTCCTTACATGCTTTCCATGGTTCTTCAAAATCAAGATCATCTTCATACATATGCTTTAGTTCCTCAAAACCTAATACTTCTACTCTCATCTCTGTTAGCAAATTCCTTCTTCTACTTAATGCATCTGCAACTTTGTTTGACTTTCCGCTCCTATGCTTCAATACAAATGTGTAACTCTGCATGAATTCTACCCATCTCATATGTCTCTGATTCAACTTTCCTTAACTATTCAAATACTGCAAAGTTTGATGATCAGTGTACAACACAAATCCCTTAGGCAATAAGTAATTTCTCCACTTCTTCAAAGATTAAATTATGGCATAGAACTCTTGATCATGAACTGAATATCTTTTCCTTGCATCATTCAACTTCTCACTGAAATATGCTACTGGTCTCCCTTCTTGACTTAACACTGCTCCAATTACATTTCTACTAGCATCATAATCAACTTGAAATACTTTGTCAAAATCTAGTAATGCTAACATTGGTTGCTCTGTCACCTTCTACTTCAATAATTCAAAACTTTTATTTGCTCCTGATGTCCACTTGAAATCCTTTATGTCACCTCTCATTGTCTCTGTCATAGTTGTGCATACTATACTAAAATTTCTGATGAACTAAACTAGTATAAACATACTAATCCATGAAATGAGCTTACCTCTCCAATGTTCACAGGTGTTGGCCATTCAACAATTGCTCTAACTTTCTCAAGGTCCATCTTCAATCCCTCCGCGGAAATCACAAATCCCAAATATACCAATTCTTCCTTCATGAAAATACATTTCTTGATGTTTATCAGCAACTTCTCTTCTCTCAACCTCTACAATACTTGTCTAATATGCCACAAATGTTCTTCTTTTGTCTTACTGAAAATTAGAATATCATCCAACTATAGAATAACAAACTTACCCAAGAATTTATTCAAAACTTCATTCATCAATCTCATGAAAGTACTTGGTGCATTAGTCAATCCAAAAGGCATCACTAACCACTCGTACAATCCCTCATTTGTCTTAAATGTAGTCTTCTACTCATCTCCTTCTCTGATCCTGATCTGATGGTATCCACTCTTCAAGTCTATCTTTGTGAAATACTTTGCTCCACTCAAACAGTCCATGATGTCATCCATCCTTGGCAATGGAAATCTATACTTAACTGTGATCTTATTGATTTCTCTAGAGTATATACACATCCTCCATTCTCCATCTTTCTTCGGTGCTAGTACTGTAGGTACCACACATGGGCTTAAACTTTCTCTAATCAATCCTTTCCTTAACAGCTCTTGTATCTGTCTATTTAGCTTCGCATTTTCTACTAGTGTCATCCAGTGTGCTACTTTGTTAGGCAAACTAGCTCCTGGTATAAGGTCCATAAGATGACTGATACTCTAGATTGGTGTCAATCCTTCAGGCACATTATTTGATATGATATCTTGGTACTCTGTCAACAATTCAGTTATCTCCTCCGACGATTGTTCTTCTTCTTTTGTTGTGGTGTTTCCTGTACTTAGCGTTCCACACTTCTTTGGAATCAAAGCAAAACACATATTCTCATGTCTCAATCCATCCAAAAATTTCCTTCCATCAACCAAACAGATTCTAGCATTCCCACATACTTCACTTTTAGTCTCATCTTCCAAAGGTATCAAGATATGTTTCTTCCCATTTGATGTTATAGTATAAGTATTCTTTCTCCCATCATGTATAGCCATTCTATCATAGTGTCATGGTCTCCCCAACAATATATGACATACATCCATCGGCATAATATCACACAATACCTCATCAACGTAAGATCCTATATGAAACTTCACCAAACATTATTAACTTGCCAGTACCTTGTGTTCATCTTGAATCCATTCTATATTGTAGGGATTAGAGTGTTTCAATCTCTCTAGTTTCAACTTTGTCACCATCTCCTCTGAAACCAAATTATCAGTACTACCACTATCAATGATCACTTTACAACATTTACCTCCTGATTTACATCTTGTTCGAAACAAACTTTTCCTTTGTGGTAGTTCCTCAGTTGTCTCTACTTGAAGTAATGCTCTCCTCATGACTAATGATTCTCTTTTCTCTGGTTTTCAAACTGAACTAGGTGATCCAACAGGTTATTCCTCTAGATAAGCTACTCTTGCACTATTCTCTATCCTCTTGCTTGTACTTCCTTAATGACATTCAAATGCTCTATGTCCTTCACATCCACACTTAAAACAAGTTCCTTTGAAGGATCTTTTATCAAACCCTCTTTCATCTCTCCTATATCCTTCATTGCGATAAGAATTCTGATTCCCTATGTTGTTGCGGTAGAAGCTCCTATCGTCTCTCTGGTATGAATTGTTATCTTTGTCTTCCTTCTTGTATGGCATACTTTACTTGTTTTGCTCTACATAATGTGTTTCTCCTCTGGAATATGTTCTACCTCTTTGAAATTTGCCTCCTCTACCTCTCTGTCTCTGCTCATGCCTCTTGTTCAACTTGTCTTCAACTTTCAATGCAAACTGATATGCTTCTTCTAATGTTGTCATCCTTACCAAACTTAGTTCTTCTTGAATATTCATCCTTAATCCATTTATGTATCTTGCCACTTTCTCCTTGCTTGCTTCACTATGTCTAGTCCTGATAATCATCTTATGAAATTCTTTAGTGTACTCCTTCACATATTTCTCCTTTTGCCTTAGGTTTTGTAATCTCTTCAACAATTCCAACTCATAGTTAGTAGGTATGAACTGATTCTTCAATTTTGTGACCATCCTATCCCATTTTATGGTCTTCTCTTTTCCTCTCCTATTTATATCCAACTGAACTTCTTTCCACCAAATAGAAACATGTCCTTTCAACTTAGTCTTTGCAAATCTTACTCTCTCTGGATCTTCAATTTCTTCATATTCAAAGTATTCCTCCAAGTCATTTATCTAGTCAATCAATTCCTCTGGATTCAAATTTCTAGTATAGTTTGGTACTTCCACTCTAGGTCTCTTTCCCATCCTAGAAATAGCTCTCAACATCTTCACCTAATCTGATTCTTCTTCTTCTAGGGCTTCTTCATTTTGGTCAGCAGCTTGAAATTCATCATCATCACTTTCATCTTCATGTCTAGGGTTTAGTCCTCTTCTTTGATCTTCTTCTACAACAACCAATCTAACCTTCATTGTCCTCATCATCTCAATCATCTCTCCCATTCTTCCAGCAACATTGGCCATAGCAAGCATCCTCCTCAGTGACATCTCTTCCTATGATCTGGTACAACTGCCTCAATTCACCGATCTGACTACAAGGTAGCAACTGCCTCACAATCGGTGCTCTGTTGACAAACACAAGTAGACTACCTCAGGTCAGCACTCTGTTCACCACAAGATCTTCTAGAATGCCTTCACTTCCCAAAGGATTCAAAACTTCACTCTGATACCACTTGGTGTAGTCATGGTAGGAGGGTTCAAAGAATGAACTATTCAAACCATGCAACAAGAGTAAACACAATGGAAACAACATAAATATAGAATGCAATGGAAGATTCAAATACTCAATATATCACACAACCAAAATGCTTATACGTCAGCAACATGCGGGCTACAATCAAAGGGCTCACAAGCCTTCTTTCTGGGCTACAACAAAAATGAAAGATATGGTAGTGTGCAGTGCCTTCCCAGAACAAAATACCTTATCTAAACTTTCATAAATGCTAACTAACTCCCTAATGCATCTAAGATATCGATATATATCATCTTTAAGCTCATAGAATCCTTCGTGTTAGCCACAAGAAGTTACAAACTCCAAGGAATGATGAAACGTGTAGAAACATGTAGGTCAGCCTACAACACATGGTATTGCTCCGCAAATGAATGAAACTTGGTGCGAACCTCAAGGAAGGTCTATCAGGTCCTTGTGTATTGTGTATGATGTTCTATTTGGCTCTACAAGTCACAGAAATGCTCCGCAAACCTTCTCCTTCAACTGTCTACTTAAATGCTTTGTTCTGTAAAAGTTAATGACCTTCTGATAGTGATAACTCTTAGGAAACAAATTCAAATTACTTGAAATCTTGATAAGATGTAGATGACACTATGTAGATGCTAATTCCCGCTCCGTGAGCTCTAATATGAAGATGCAAAAAAATGTGGTAGGAAATGTTGAACTGTAAATCCCTGAACTGAACTGAAATGAAAGAAAGAAAAGAATGCAAATATTTTTGGCTGATGCAAGATTGCTCTACAACCTAGGATGCTCCTGCATCAGCCAAATCTTGTGATCATGTAAAATGGGCGCTCCTTCAAAAATTTCTTTTAGCGTTTGGGTTTGGATCTGACTGGGTTAATTGGGTCATGAGTTGTGTTACTTCAACTTCTTTCTCCATGCTTATCAATAGTGAGCCTTCTGATTTATTTTCAGAGCTTCTAGGGGCCTTCGGCAAGGTGACCCTCTGTCACAATATTTGTCTATCTTAATGGCTGAAGGATTGGGAAGAATTATAAAATCTCACGTGAGGCGGGGTTTGATCCAAGGGTGGAGTTGGAGCAATAGTTTGCCTCCTCACTCTCATTTACAGTTTGTGGATGACACTCCTTTGATGGTCTTAGCCAGAGTTAGAGAGGCAACTAAATTTAGAAGGACTTTGGATATATATATGGCAGCCTCGGGGCAAAGGATTAATGAAGACTAGTACTACATCTTCTTCTTTATTACCCTGAGTAGATTATTTAGGTTAGGATTGCTCGGATCCTCAGATTCCAGATTGGAACCCTTCCTTTTGTTTATCTTGGCATTTTCCTTTCTGTTGGATCCTTGCCTAGGGGGTTTTGGCAGAATGTGTTGGATAAGTTTCGCAGGTAGGTTAGTCATTGGACTTGTAGGTGGCTTTTGTTTGCTGGGAGAGTGACATTATTGAAGTATGTGGTTCAAGATCTCCCCATATATAGGTGCTTTGTTTAGGCTTCCCCCTTAAGCCTTTTTAAGGAATTTGATGCCCTTTCCAGACAATTGTTATGGGCTGGTAATTTGGAATTGTCGAAGTGGAGTCTCGTTAAGTGGGAGTCTATCTGTAGGCCGAAGCAGGAGGGTGGTCTTGGTCTTCAATATGCAATTCTTAATGGCTAGGCTTTAGTATCCAAGTTATATTGGAGGCGGTGCACCAATCAGGATCAAGTTTGGGCCAAGATCCTCACTTTTAAGTACCTGAGGGGGGTGGAGAGTGAAGATATTCCAAGGATCCGCCTCTTGGGTAAGGGTTCTATGATTTGGGACACTCAAAAGGGGAGCCAATTTAATTAAGTAGGGGTTGTTTTGGATTTGTAACAGGGGCTCTAAAGTTGTTTTCTAGTATGATTCTTAGGATGGATGCCATCCTATCATGTCTATGTATCCACACTTATAGTCCCTCTGCAATAGATTTCTTGAAGTTGGGTGGAGTCGGGTTGAGGACTTCAAAGCAGTCCAGCACTTGGGTCAGGTGGAGGTGTCTAGATGGAAATACCCTCATGAGTGGCCACTGGGGGGCTAAGGATCGCGAAGAGTTAGCTTGGATTATTGTAGGAAGAGTTTGTAGTTCTTTGATGGGGTGTGATGCTCTTACTTGGAGCCCTAATCCAAAGGGTTTGTATTCAGTTGCCTTAGAATATCAGGATTTGGATTGGCAAAAATATGGGGGATTGGTATTCCTTGGTGGAATAATGTGTGGAAAAAATTTGCTTGGCCTAAATGCAACTTTTTCCTTTGGTTGGTTGCTAGTAATAGGTGCCTCACCTGGGACAACATGTGGAAGAGAGGATTTCAAGGTCTGTCTATTTATGTTCTCTGCAGAAATAGTGAGGAATTCTCTCCTCATTTGTTTTTCAGTGTTCCTTCTCTAGAGAGATTTGGCACTTATGGTGGGGGGCAAGGAAATAGACATGTGTTCATGTTTCTTCTCTGGTGGAGTCCTGGAGATGTTTGGGGAGACCCCTAGATAAGGCCTCATTTGCTTAGGTAAATTGGGATATTGGTCCCTCTTTCATCCTTTGGAAGCTCTAGTTGGAAAGGAATCATAGAATTTTTTAGGGGAGGAAAATGGTGGTTCAACAATTATGGCAGAGGATTATTAGTATGCTTCAGGAGACCTTATCTACAAAATGTGATATTTATATTCCTTTGGATCCAAGGGATTTAGAGGTGGTTTAGAGTTGGGTTTAGTTGGAAGTGGCATGAGACCCTCCTTGTCATGGAGGAGTCAGCACCCTAAAAGGAAGACTCAAATAGAAGGTTGTTGGTCTCCTCCACCTCTAGGTGTCTTCAACATTAATACTAATGGTTCTTCCAAGGGGAATCCTGGGCATGCTAGGATTGGGGGGAGTAGGGAGAGATAGCTCTAGTGTTGGCTTATTCTTCTTTTCCATTTATAAGGGGCAACATACTAACTATTTTATGGAAGCCCTAGCTATTCTCTGTGCTTTGGAAAGAGGGTGTGCTCTTGGCTTGTGAAAGGTCATTTGTGAGTCAGACTCTTAGATTGTGATTAATATGTTAAATGAGTGGAAACTTGATGGAGTGAATTGGCATTTGGGAACAAGGTGGCAAATTTCCTGGCCAAATGGGCTTTGGAGCAAATGGGGCAATGGAATGTTGGAGACTGGGATCATTTGACCTTGGAAGGTTCCCAAAGTTTAGATAGGATGATTCTGGAGGATATGGTTGGTTAACTGGGGGCCCTATTTGGGACTCTTGTGTGGTGGGGTGTTTCTCTTGCTTTGGTGGTGTTGGTTGTTTTCTTGGTGGGTTTGTTCTGTTAAGCTTTGTGGGCCTTTGTATTTTTGGACTATGTTGCTAGTTTCTTGATTAATAAATCTTTACCCCTTTTTTAAAAAAAAAACTAAGCTTAAGTAGCATGTTAACTCAATGTACCCTTGTCAGTTTTGTTACACAATGGTATCCTAGACCCACCACTCATTCCTTGTTCCCATTTCTACCCCATTTAGCTCCATTCCACATCTATTAGTCAACACCTTCTTCATTGTTTAGTTTCTCCTATGTGATTATTCTCTCACCATGATTTAGTTTTTGAATTTGCTATCACCACTAGTAATGTGTCACCCTATTGAATGACCCAAGGCATATGTGTGGATGTGCCACGAACCTACAAATTTATTTACCAAATTGTTAGTGGATAGATTTGTCGCTACACTCTTAAATAGAAATATTGCACAACAAATAGCCACAAATGCACTAATAGTTAGAGAGGTTATTACTAGGCAATAACCTTCCTTTGCGTTTAGAGGGGCAGCTCCCTTGTATGATATGTAAGAAAAAAAATAAAAATGGGTTTGCTTTTAACCTGAAAGCAGGAAAGGATATTTTCCAACAAAACTTAAACAAAACAAGTGCAAAGCCTCACTAAAAACAATCTATCCACTGCACTACACACACACATACATATAACTGGAAATATAAAAATCACCATCCAAATCCTTCAACATATGAGAAACATCATCTAGATAATGATCCAGACAAAAAGAAAAACATAACCAATATTTCCACCATATGATAAACAAATATCTCAGAGAACTAATCACTACACATTCAACATATGAAGGATGCACATAAAGAAATTGTAACCCAAAGTTCATAAATTTTCCAATTATCCTCCTTGAAACTCATGCAATATGCATAAGATATATCAAAAAAGTCTTAGCAAAAAAATAGAAAATGGTGATCAATCGCCAAAACAAAATTTGCGAAAAAGATCCTCATACATCCTCCTAACATGCTATATATAGAACCTCAAAAATGAAAATGTCTTTGAAAGTAACAACTTCTTGGAAGTTAGTCGATGGAAATTAAATAAAAATTTAATTATGAAATATTTAAATAAGGTTTACTTAATTTAAAAGAGTCCAAATGTCTTTGTACAAAATAACAGAAACTAAACTTAAATAATAGTCTCTTGATCTCCTCTTTCATTCGATTCATCTTCATTCATCTGGTCCCCTGTAGTTGCTTTGTCTTCCAAAGGGTTCATCTTAGCTCTAAACTTCCTAAACCTGTTGATAACTAGAGCAATGATTTTACCACTGGGACTGATGGTGATGCTTACTTGGATCTTCCAAACAATAATTGTTTGGTCTGCTTCTTCAAGTTTCCTATAGATGTCCACAAGTTCTCTCTTGAAGTTGGTAAGATAAAAGGAAAATGACCAACTTTCTCAACTGATGCACCATTAACTAAGTTTTTACTAGTTAATTCTTCAGAGATCAACTTCTTGAAACTCTTTTTGACATCATTTAAATCCAGGAGATTCTCTTCATTCTCATCCAAAATATCAGTTTCTAAGGTTAAACAGTTGGATCTGATATCCAATAGATTCACATTATAATGACTTGATATTTTCTTCAACTCAACCAAGAACTGTTTAACCACCAAAAGTGTCCATTCCATGATGTTTAACCATGAAACTGATTCATTATCTTCTGATTTATTGAAAACTTTTTCAGAAACTAAGATACTGGTATCCACTTTGACTATTTCTTGCAATTTTTGTAGCAGCAATCATGAGTAAAATTTCTTCCTTCTTGATTAACTGCATATCAACATTAAGCTTCTTCCTCTTAGTCAAAATGTCACCATATATCTTCATGATCTCTTCAATATATAATAACCTTCAATAGTTATTTTCTCAATCTAAGATTCTGTAGCCCTCACCAAAGCTTGATATCTTCCAATATGATCTATCACTTCTCGGCCTACAACCTTCATAGGAGTATCAAGTGTAGTATCTAGGGGTTGAGAAGTAACATCAACAATTGATTGTATATATGAAGTGAGAACATTGACCTTCTCCTGTATCCTTTCATTCTCTTTCTTCTCCATTTTCAATCTCTTAGCTAATACATTCACTGACAATTTTGCATGGTAAATATCACCTTCTACTGGAGGGAGTCTCATATCAATTCTGATAATGTCACTAAAATCAGCTTCAGTGACACTCTTCTCATCTTTATCTACTATGGGATCAACAATGTCAAGAAACTGATAAACCTTCTTCTTCAGGTCATGATACTATTTTCTTACTTGAGCCATATGTTTGTGAACTTCAAGGAAAACAAAAAAATCACTAGCATAGCTAGGTAATTTGTATGGTGCATTCTCAAAGCCACTGACCCTTACATAGGAAAACCTTTTAAATTGAATAAAGAAACTCCCAAACTGCATGACAAATTGTGTAGCCTCCTGAGATATCTGGACCCCTAGATTTCCATCAATTCTCCTTACATTAAACATCAAAAAAGGTATCATTCACACGCATGTAGTCCTTAATACCATGCTCTTCCTATAACTATAGGAAGTACTCATATATTGGAGTGTCGTTGGAAAGAGTGCCATAGGTTTTCAAACCAAGCCATACCACTTGACCACTGGCTATTACATAGAACAAATAGGAGCACATACAAAAAATATTGTTCCTATGGAAGTTCACCAGCTGGTCATCTATATGATCACTGATTAAGCTAACCCAGTCTACATGTTGCGATTCACTACAAATTATAAGTATAAATTGACACATTCATTTCTCAAAAGAACTAGAATCATTGTTCCCCACCACCTAGTGCAATAATGTGATCATATCTGATATATCCTCTTTGAATTGTGCCCTTACTAGGTTTTTGGAAACTTGGGACTTCTCTTTCTTCTCATTCTTAACCAAGCAATTGGCAATAACTGTTAGACACCGGTCTTTTCTATCAATGAAGTAATTCCATTCAGTTTCAATAGACATCTGTGCAAACTTCTCTCTTTCCAACAGTTTGAGGACATGGCTCATTGTTTTGACATCTAGTTTAGCAATCACAATCCCATCATATGACCTAACCTCCTGGGACTCAGTATGATAATTTTTCACATAAGAAAGAACCAAATCAGGGCACTGAATAGCAGGTGGGAATCCACCCGCATGGGCAAGGCCGCTAGAAAATGTTTGTTCTGCCAGAGTTGACCTAGGATTTGCATTCATCCTATTCCATAAATAATTCAAGTTTATATGTCCTAAATCAGTGTCCCTGATCCCTGCAAGGTTGTTCTCAATGATGGAAGCCACATCAAAACCACTGTACTTATACTTCATCCTAACCAACCCCGCTATCCACCAGGTGTATGAATCAAGAATTCTCAATAGAAATTGACAGACTATGGCTGGACAAGGATCTCTAGAAGGTCTCAAATTGACGGTGTTTATGGGACTCATGAAAATTTAGGTAGATTGAAATAGCAAGACCAAATTCAAAAATTGTAGTTCAATCAAAATGAATATGCAAGGAAGTTGGCAATCAACTAACCTTAAACCCCAAAGATTATAAGTAGATAGAGTCGCCAACAAGTACTAGAGCACTGGAGAAACTACTACCGAAAATGGTAAGTTCATAAATGAAACAAGGTGTGAAATACCTCGGCCAACTTCATTAATATCAATATCTTCAATTGAGATACATTCATTAATGAGATGTAAAATTTGAATATGATGTGACTAGTCATGCATGAGAATTAACTCCCGCGAATTTACAAACAATACTATTCCTCTTTTCTTGTGCATTTCAGTAGAAGTGAGCCTTGTCGAACCAAAAATCGGCGAATGAAAAGATTCACTAATCGGAAGCACGGGCGATGTACACAAACTCCTTCGCCACCATCTAGTCTCTTTATCGGTGAATTGCTCAATCAACAAATGCTAAAACTTGGGAATGGGCACTCAGTGGCAATCTAGGTTTGAAACTGATGATTCTACCGATATACGCTTTTACTTGAACCTGTTTCTTCATCGGCAAGGAAACAGTCTTGAGAACAACTTAAATTGATCAAGGAGTTACAAGGTTCACAAAACATGAGATGGGTCGATATGAAAACTTAGAAGGAAAGACAAGTTAGCATTGATCAGTGGGATTGGCTGATTGGAAACAAAACAAACACTACAAAGACAAAGCGCTTGATCGGCGAGTTTGAGAACTTAAGGAATCATCGATTAGGTTCGAGAAAAGACAAAAGAGCCGACAAATGGACAGAAAAATTTGCAAACTTACAAGGCTTTTCACAAGGGCAAAGACATAGCATGAAAATTTACCCAACCTATGATGAATAACTTAAAAGCAAAATTATTGGGTAACACAAACCTAATGCTATCAACTCACTTCACAATAGTAGGATATGAACTTCTTACCTACCCATAAATTCCACCAACTAAAATTATGACATTAGAAGTGAATGTTGAAGGATTGTTGTATAAGTAAATATTATATCAGAGATATATATGATGAATTCATGACATACCACAAGTTGATCTAATGGATGTCTCATGAGTTATGATGTATTATGTATGAGTGTATGCGTAAATTTATTTAATTTTTAGTGTTATGTCATAGCATAGCCTTTTGTAACTTATTGCATAAACCCTTGACCTTCCTCTTATTGCCCATATTGGAGTATAAATACAACTCTCAAGAAACTCAAGCTCGGATCCTGGATCTATGCCGCATTCTTGCTTACAATAACCTTCTAGCTAACAAAGTTGTAGTATAGAAAGAAAAATTAAATCAACTAGAATAGATGAATTATGGCACAATAGGAATAAGTGTGGAAGAATTAGTGAAGGATATCTAGGGTGACATTGCACAAGGGGAGAAGGATGTGGATATAGGTCAAATTGACATATCAAAACCTATGGTGAAGAAGAACAAAAATAAAGGAACGAGAGGAAGTTAGAGAGAAATAAACCTTATAAGAGACATCGCAAGATAAAAGAGAGGAGTAACAAATAAAGCATCCATAGCATGACACACTGCAAGGTAGTGGGCTTGATTAAGGGAAGGAAGAGGAAGTTCAAAAGGATAAGGGAAAATGATTTCTTTTTATAGAAATAAGTAAAGAAAAATCTCTTATAGGCTAAGTATTAATAACTCCTCTTGAACATCCCAAGTTTTGGATCCTATGAATAAAATAAGAGTTCATTATAAAACAAAAATAACTATAATCAATCATCACTATGGTGCTAATCTTCTTTACTTTCACACCAATAGGACCACATGTAGATTTGGCATAGATCTCTCCCATTCAACAATTTGAGATGAGTGACATCTTACAAAGCAATGCTAGGGAGCAACTTTTGACTCAGTATATGTCTACCACTGAAATAATGAAAAATGCAATAGTTAAGATTCAACCAAAAGTGTCATAAGTTATATTAGATACTTCCTTGCCCTTAGAACAACAATTGGGCACAACACTTAGTGGGTTTCTAGTGGAAATAAAGAGTTGGGAAGATGAGTAGGAAAATTTGAAAGAACAAATTTTGGTAGAACATGAGAGAAAACACATGGAACTAATCAAGGCTAAGTATGCAATAGTACAAGATGAAATCAACAAAGAAGTCACCAAAATAGAATAGACATACAACAACTTCAGCACACTACAATGAGTCCTATGTATAGTATGCTGATGTAAAAAGTAGGACATAGGAGAGACAAGCATATATAGGTCTATGTTGCAAGAAACACAATGAATTTAATCTATTTCATGTTTCTTAGGCTTGCAACCCATATGCAACTATGGATAGCTTTGCAGACAGGAGATATGTTCTCAGGGATTGATTGCATGTTTCTTCAATATTTTAAAGAAAACTCTAGATATTTGTCAGGGTATGTTTGAAGTCTAAATTCTTACTTTTAACCATTTTGTAAGACTCAAACGCATGCTTTGAACTTGTTTCCTTCAAATATTTGAACTAAAGAATATCATAATGTTATTCTATAGCCTGATATATCTTAAAAGATGATGAAATTTTCAATAGTTCAATTATATTTATTTATTTCCTCCTTGATATCTCAAAAAGGGTTAACTAATTGTTTGTTATTTTTGGGTTTTGTAGGAATCCAATACCTGCATGAAGGCCTTCCATAGCTAGTTTATGCATCAAAATATTTTAGCTACAAATATTCTATTGGATTAGGAGAGCAAACCTCATCTTTCAGATTGTACCTTGCATAGAATCTTAACAGATAACATAGTGTATTCCCTCGTAATCTTAGTAGATAACATAGTGTATTCCCTCCTAAAATCCTCAACAACTATGGGATATCTAGCACTAGAATATGCATGACACTCAAAAGTGATGTGTTTTCTTTTGGAAAAATGATGTGTTTTCTTTTGGAAAAGTAATCTTCCAATTCACCACCAAAACAACCAAAAACAACAATTCATCTTCACCTCATAATACTATCAAATCACTTATGGAATTCAACAAAGTAGAAGAATTCATCTATTAATCCTTAGTTGACAATATTTGGTTGTAGATGCTATAAATATGACTAAAATTACATTAGTTTGCATTAGTGAGGTAGATGACCAAAGTCCCATGAGCAAGATGCTTTTCAAGTTTTAAACAAAAATTAATCAAAAAAACGTTCACTAATTATTAAATATTCCTATTTATGTATTTCATATTGAATTTGTTGTAAGATATTTAATTTTGCATTTTTACTAGTTTTTTTTAAGATGGAGAAGTTCATTGGCAAAGAACGGTAAAACTCAATTTATACATTTCAAGTTAAAATAATTTCTTCAAATAAATAGGCCTTAGCCTCTTAGTTTCTTTATCTTGTTTACTTTGCAAAGTTTTTAATGCCATTTTTCCATTTTAATTTTTTATTATCATTTCTATTATTTAATAAATCATAAAATTGTTCTATTCTATTGCATGGTTTTTAGATTCATGTTTTTTAAATGCTTGTTTTTAGTGAGTTGGTTCAGCAGTTGCTACATAAATGTTATGAAAAATCACTTAACCCTTAGATTGATCGCTATCTTTAAATTTTATAATAAATGTTGCATGGTAACTATTGAAGAAAAATGGTTAAGTTCTCCACTAAAAGTATTCATTATTGTTTCTGTTAGAATTATTTAATTCTATCAGTGGTCAATTATTACTTATAACTTTAGCTAAATTTTTTTATTTTTATTTGGTTAGTTAAAAAGAGTAATCAAGTAGAGAAAAAGAAGCCTAAAAACGGTGTACAATAGAAGTAGTGCATATACAATCTAAATAATAATAGAATAAATAGAAAGCAAAGACAATATGCAGTATTTTCACTTGACAAAACCCTTTCAAGTAAAAAACTTAACACAATAAATTTTTTCAGTATTGTAAAAACTCAAGGACTCTCCAATACAATAATGCATCTTTCTTACTTCACCCTTGAGCATGTATGGATATAAATAGGCACGTCAAAATTGATTTTTATACATTGCATGAATCATGCAAAAGATAAACATGAGTGCTTTAAAACATTGGCTAATTTTTAAAAAACTAAAATTAACACCTTTAAAAAAAAAATCAATTGCTAGCAATTAGTCCCATCCTCACTATTAAACATAGAAAGTATACACCACTTATCCAACAACCAAGTTTGCCTAAGGGCCTAAATTTGAGGGTTGACCGTGCCTCTCTAACAAATTTTTAATCATAGTTCTTCATTTGAAATTGCCCTTCAAACATTAAGACACATTTTGTTGTGAATAAAATTATATATGAATTAAATATATATTAGAATATTTTTAAACATTAAGACACATTTTGTTGTGAATAAAATTATATACGAATTAAATATATATTAGAATATTTTTATATAAATTTTAATGGTATGTTTGAAATTTTCACTTTCATGTGATATAGTCTTCCTAAAATTTTGGATACATTTTATAGCAAAAATATTTAAATATAGTATGTAACAATCAAATTTAAGTATTGGTAATCAAATAAAAACCTTTTTTACTAACCAAATTAGAATAAGAGTGGTATTGTATTTATGATGACCACATAAAGTTTACGACTTCTCTTTTTCATGTAGTGTTTCCAAGAATGTTGGTCAAAAAGTTCTTCTATATTTGCATGATCATTGAAACATAATTAGTTCTTATAATTTTGGAAATTCCAAATATGATCAAATTCAAACTATCTTCAATCACTGGAAAAAAAAAAAAAAAAAGACTTGCCTAAATTTGTGCAAACTTCTTGTCAAATATATTGTATAGTACCATATACATGCACTCCAAGCTATAGGGAACACACTTGAAACTCTTTTGGATTTAATCTACACCTTATATCACTCCAAGCTATATGGAACACACTTGAAACTCTTTGGATTTAATCTACACCTTATACTTTTGGAAATTTGTGCAACCTTAGTGAATGTCAAAAATAGAGGGCTGCCCTTAAAATGTTAAAGAAGCCATATGAGTTGGCTCTTCTCACTTGAAGATTTTTAACTTCTATTAGGCTTTTAAGTGATGAGGAAAAAGAAAAGGTTTCGCCACCATCCATGTGCATCATCCACCATCTACTCTGTTCATTTGGAGTGAACTAAAAATAAGAGAACCATCTATGTTTCTCAATTTCTTCTTTTTAACATATTCATTAAAATCTTCTAAAATATTAAACCCATGAGTTAAAGCATGGTCAAAATATCTAAAGATATTATTGGATGGATCATTGATAGGCACATATATAAATAAAGAGTCATCTCAATCAAAGACTCCATGAAATGAGTTCAACATAAAAACATAAAAGAACAATGTTTGGCCCAAAAAACTATATATATATAACCATCCAATAACATCTTAAGTGATTTTACTAATTATTTTAATAAAAATTCATTACTCAATAGTTGCCCTGCCTATGGTGCAAGTAGGATGCATCCATCATGATCCACTAATTAATATTTTAATAAAAATGCATCCATCATGCCCCGACATTGAACTAAAGTCAGTGGGGCCCATTATTATAGTAATAGAAAGAGTCCCTTTAACAACTTGCGGAAAATTTTAAAAGCAGAGGAAGATGAGCATTTCCTCGTGTGTACAAGGAAGAGGACAAGGTGAAAAAGGTCCGGTTTTTGGCATCTCTGTCTATCAAGTAAGAAGACCGCCTACAAATATCCGGTTTCACTGGAAAACCAGTGCATCTCCCATTTTAGCTTACATTTCTGCGTATAACTACTTGAAGTAGGTAAACTATTTTCTGAAAGTTTCCTCCGCCATGGGATCTCCAATAGGCTGCCGTAATATCGTTATACCCAAAGTGCTCCTCTATTTGGCATTAGCCCTCTTTTATATGAAGAATGGAATATGCTGCTTTCTTTCTGCTTTTGGGCTCAGCGAACCCCCGCAAGACGAGACCTATTTGTGGCAAGAATTTTCAGAGCTCGCTTCTGCCATTTCCTCGACATCAGGTGAGATGATAAAATACAAGTTGCCTGTTATTATATTCCGAAATGTTGCAGAGAAATTGATTGAGATTGAGGAGGATTTTGTGTGCTCTGTCTGCTTGAGTTCTTTCGAAGAAAATGACGAAATCCGAGAGCTGTGCAATTGCTGCCATATATTTCATAGAAATTGTTTGGACAAATGGATTGATAGCCATCAGGATAGCTGTCCTTTCTGTAGATGTCCCCTGCTTCCACCAGCTGAAAGTGTTGATGCAGAGAACGCTTTTGAAAATTAGGGCAGAGGATCAACCATCTAAACCTCTGAGCGAAAATTTCCAGAGGGTTAGATTTATTATTATTATTAATTTATATTATTGAAACCAATGTTGATCTTCAATTGTAAAACTGGAGTTAAGAGTGAGATCAGTATTTCAGGATTTAACTGTGTGAGTGTTTTTTCCTCAACTTTGGTATC
Organism: Cunninghamia lanceolata; assembly: GCA_027924645.1. Classification (NCBI taxonomy): domain Eukaryota; kingdom Viridiplantae; phylum Streptophyta; class Pinopsida; order Cupressales; family Cupressaceae; genus Cunninghamia; species Cunninghamia lanceolata. Next base: position 2,235,523 of record BSBN01001860.1, read on the forward strand.
ATACTACATGATCCATGAAGAGAAAAAGCGTTAGTTGAGTTAAGAGTGTTAGTTGAGTGAATTTATGCTATTTGATTTAAGGTTATCTTAATATGAAGTTTTTTAAGTTTAATTATCTTATTTTATTTTTTATTTTTATTTTTTTAAATATGTGATGTTAAAAATATATACATAGTTTTCTCCCAAACAAAATATATCATTCTTATAGATTATGAAAACCTAACAATTTAAGTTTAATTTTTTTTTATAAATCTGTGATGTTAAAAATATATACACAGTTTTCTCCCAAATAAAATATATCATTCTTATGGATTATGAAAACCTAACAATTTTAAATTTTAGAAGTTTGGAGTCATTTTTGTACTTTGAATTAACTTAAGTAAATAATATAGAAATAACTATAATTAATTCACAAATATAACTATAATGATTAGTTAGAAAATCATAAACACAATAATATTTAATAGTCACGAAACTTTCCAGTGACCATAGAATTCAAAGAGAGTGCTTTTGGATTTAACTGTATGTATTTTTTACTTCAACTTTTCCTTGTGATTAGGATTGGGGACTTATCCTTTAAAAATAGATGAGGGGGAGGGGGGTTAGGGTTGGGGGAAGTGGTTGAAAAATTAAAACATATTAAATAATAGAAATTAAAAGCATGTGAATAAAATTAAGGAAATTATAAAATTAAAAACAAAACAAAACAAAAGCAAGCCAAAGACTATATTAATCTAAAACCAATGTATGATAAGGAAATAAGCAAAAACGATTTATTAATTTATAAATCAATAAACAAATAAAACAAGGATACATACCTACATACATACAAACATACACACATCTATACATATCTATATAGATCAAAAAAACAAGTAAAATGAGGAAACATACATAATCTATACACACACACATTTATTAATATAAAAATCAATAAACAAGTAAAACAAGGATACATACATCTATACATATATACACACACAGACATTTATTAATATTAAAATCAATACTCAAGTAAAACAAGGGTACACACACACACACATATATAAGAGGACAACATACAAAAGGCAAAACTTATAACAAGGCAAAATGGACCAGAATAAAAATGAGGGGAAAGGGGAAAGGGAGTGAAAAGAGGAAGAGGGCATAGGGGTGGTAAGGATGAGGGAGAGAAAAGGTGGGGAGGAGGGTAAGGAGGAGAAGAATCAAGCACCATGAGGGTAGGTATGGAGCAGCGTCTATGCACCATACAAAACACACCAAATGCATCCATGGTGTATACCAAGCTTTCAAAAATCTGAGGAAAATCTTGAACTGCTAGCACATCATGACAAGAAAAGATGGCAAGACAACTTCAAAGAACTTAAAAAATTTTCAAGAGCAAATTTGAAGTAGATAGGTAAAGCATCGGATGCATTTAGTGCATTTTGTATGCTGCATAGACGCTGGAGTTCAACAAGGGTTGCCAAGCTACACTTAAATGCCGACCTTCATGGCGATTAAGATTAGTGAGGTGATTTCTAATAAAGATGGTTTCAAGGAGCTTTCTCCTGAAAAATGGGTGTCGTCCTCAAGACAAATATGATATTTAGTTTGGTGGAACTGTGGGAGTGCTGGGCCCAATAGATTTTACTATTCCAGACAGAACTAATATTTATTAAAAACAAATACTAATACAAATACCATAAAAACACAAAATTAAGGTGCACAACGATCTTTTTCCAAAAAAACACTAATAACTTCTGCGTGTGGAAAAAAATTCCTTAAAGAGCCTCAAATAATTCCTTAAAGAGCGGACTATGGAAAAGAATTCCTCAAAGAGCCTCGATGAGGGAAAAAATGCTGAAGCCCATTCTTGTTCTTTGCAGAGCTGTTACTACTTTATTCATCGTATTCAAAACTAGGCTCATTATTGTACGAATTAGAACAGTCCACGTTACGACATTCCCCTGTCCCCCACCTCCCCCCAAAAAAAACAAATGTTAGATGGCAGGCAGATAAGCCCTCCATCTATAAATTATTTTGCCTTTTTTAATTTAATATCGCATGTTTAGTATGAACAATGTTTACCGAATGTTCATGGAACGCCGTTGGTTTTGAACCTTTGTCTAAACCGCCTAATAATATCCGCTTTCCAGAGAAAGCCAGAGCTTAGAAGAGCATCGCACATTTTATCTTAGATTTGTGCCTATTTCCTCAAAGATTCCGCCGACATGGGATTTCCTATAGGTTGCCGTAATATTACTATACCCAGGGTTCTGCTCTACTTAGCTTCAGCCATGGCTTATATAAAGAATGGAATATGTTGGATTCTTTCTGGTCTTGGGCTGAGTGAGCCCCCACAAGACGAGACCGATTTGTGGCAAGAATTTTCAGAAATCTCCTCCGCCATTTCCTCACCATCAGGTGAGATGATAAAATATAGGTTGCCTGTCATTACATTCCGAAATTTTGCAGAGAAGCTGGTTGAGATTGAGGAGGATTTTGTGTGCGCGATCTGCTTGAGGTCTTTCAAAGAAGACGATGAAATCCGAAAGCTGTGCAATTGCTGCCACATATTTCACAGAAATTGTTTGGATAAATGGATTGATAGCCATCAGGATACCTGCCCTTTCTGCAGATGTCCCCTGCTTCCATCAACGGAAAGTGTTGATGCAGATGAATGCTTTTGAAAATTATGGCAGAGGATCAACCCTCTAAACCTCTAAGTAGTAATTTCTTGAGGGTTCGGTTGTTTTATTTCTGTGCATTTTACTTCCTTTATAAACTTTATTATTAATTTATATTGTTGAAACGAAATGTTGATCTTCAATTGTAAAACTGGACTTAAAGAGTGTTGGTTGATTGCGTCAGTGAATTTATGCTATTTGATTTAAGGTTGTCTCCATACCTTTTGTTTTTTTTGAACATCTAGGATGTTAAAAATACACAGTTCTCTCCCAAACAAAATATATTTTTCTATGGGACCATGAAAATCTCAGTCTTGATACTTATTTTTTTACTTAATTTTTTATATAAGTTTTAAATTGTTTAGAAAGAGAGCAACGGAGAGCATAGACTGGAAGCAGTTTCAAGTTTCCCTTGCAGACTAGAGAGCCTGTCCGATTCAATATTATTTTGATCAATGGTTTTAAAAGAAATAGATTTATACATCATTTAACAATAATTTAATGATTATTTAAAAAATTGATTGATCGAATAAGAAGACTCTCAGAAACCAGATGAATGTTTCTTACCGATCTTATGTTGAAATTTGTCTGTTATCTTGAAGCTTTGAATAAATCGTTGCTTTTAACTCTCAAACGATAATTTTCTGTTATCATAGTAGTTTCCGGCTAAAACTGCTAAAAACAGGGCACGACGCGTCAATTTGCAAGAGGAAAGATAACGGAATGTGCATAAAATAGCTCTCCGTAAAGCATTGGCGTGAAAATTTAAATTGAAAATCTGGACCAATTAAGGGGAAATGTGTTGTATTCTGGGTAGTTGGATACAAGACAATTGAAAGGAGTCTGGCTGTTCTTGACTGAAAAAATTAGATCGCTACCATCCAATCGCCGATCCCAGATCCGACGGCAGTAATAATTTTAATTTTTTGCAATAACTGAAAAAGGTGCCTTCCGTTCGATCATGGGCTAAATGCAAGAAAATTGTACACTTTTTCTCTAACGAGTTAAGATGTCATTCGATTCCGGAGAAATAAAAGTCGTCTCCATGGCATAGGTAAGGGAGAGGGACGGATGGTGGGTAGGGCGATGTTGAGCGAGGGGTTCACGTCAGCAGCTTCCGAATCTGAATATTTTTTTTTGGCCACGTCTCTTGACAGTGGCGCTGGCACCCCCCATTTTTTTTTTCCATTTTTAAGAACGTTTATCAATGTTTACGGTGCGTTTTAAAAAACGACCCAAAAATTGCTAAAATTTGTTATCGACTGATAGTGGACATGTGTAGGGTCCCTTCGTGGGTTGGCGCCACGCAAGTATTGGCTCACCATACTCCTAGTTTATGTGCATTAACTGCCCAACATTCTACCGCCAACGGTCTTAATGCCTACCACCTCGGCATGTACACCATTCGGTTAGTTTCGCTTAGTCTTGCTTTAGATATATATATTGCAGAGATAGATAGATACATTCATCTTAATTAGATGTATGCTTTGTTTGTTCTTCAATTACTGTAAAATGTATGGTAACCATTTCTGAAACAACATTATTAAACATTTACATAACTTGAAACAATAGTATGATAACAATATTTCAAACCCTTTCCTGTAACAGTATGAGTGTAAAAGCCCGGAAAATATAGATAGATATAGCTAAATCAGATATATAGATAGATAGATAGATAATTTGATATATAGATATAGTTAGATATAAAGATATAGCTGAGTCGGATTCATAGATAAATATAGTTGAGAGATTTTCATATAGCTGAGTCAGATATATATATAAATGGAGGGGTCCCAGCTCGACTGTCAAGGGACGTGGCCAAAAAAAATGATCCGAGTCGGAAGCTGCTGATGTGGACCCCTCGCTCAACATCGCCCTCCACCACCGCTCTCTCTCCCTTACATAAGTTTCCTATCTAGATATAGTTTCCTATACCAAGGTGTCACACTATACCCACCATATGTCATATGTCACATAGTAAAGAGGCCCAGTCATGGTATAGTATTTACATTGAACTTAATTAGATGTATTCTTTGTTTGTTCTTCAATTAAAGTGATTGTAAATATCGGCCCCTCTCCCTTACAGCGAACTGTGATAGTCGCTGAGTCCTACATAAGTAGGAGTCAGCCACTATCACATTTGGCTATATATATATATATATATATATATATATATATATATATATATTGCAGAGATAGATAGATACATTCATCTTAATTAGATGTATGCTTTGTTTGTTCTTCAATTAATGTAAAATGTATAGTAACCATTTCTGAAACAACATTATGAAACATTTACATAACTTGAAACAACAGTATGATAGAAATATTTCAAACCCTTTCCTGTATCATAATGCTATTTCAAGTTATTTCATATTGTTGTTTTAAGATTTATCTGTATCATATTGGTCTCTCAAGATATTTCATATTGTTGTTTTAAGAGTTATCTGTATCATATCGCTATTTCAAGTTATTTCATATTGTTGTTTTAAGACTTATCTGTATCGTACTGGTCTTTCAAGATATTTCATATTGTTGTTTTAAGATTTATCTGTAGCACACTACTCTTTCAAGTTATTTCATATTGTTGTTTTAAGCTTTATCTATGTCATACCGTTGTTTGAAGTTTATATATATTTGTATCATTGTGTTGTTTGAGGAAGGGTTTAACATGATCACCCAAGTGTTTATAAAAGGTAGAATTGGGGATATGGTAGTATACCATGCATTTCTTGTTTCATTGCACACATAACCTTGATCATTGCTTGTTTCATTGTTCACAGTCGAGCTAACACCCCCCCCCCCCCCATTTTTTCCTTGCATTTTTTAAGTACGTTTATCAATGTTTACTGTGCGGTTTTCAAAAACCGCCCAAAAATCCCTAAAATCTGTTCAATTACACTCACTCTTACATGTATGAATTTGTTGTTTCAATTTGTATCATTCCTTTAATTGTAACAGTTAGAATTGTATGTTGATTACTAATCACTGAGTTGGTTCAATGCAGATGAAGAATTTGAAATGATATTAAAAAAAAATTGTATTTCTAACTAGTTTTAATATTTTGTTTTTATTGTTTTAATTTTATGTTTATTTAGAAATAATAGTAGAATAATTACGTGTTTTATTGAAAAATTGCAATGCATAGTGACCCTGAGAGTTTTTTTATTTTAAATTTTTGCAGGTAAATTCACAAAAAGATTGGTGATTATGAACATGGTGGAACGAGTAGTTTGTAAAAAAAAGATGAGAAATGGAACATGTTTTAATGTGATTTATTAAAATATATTTATATCTTGGTTAGTTGACAATGACTTATGTATATGTCAACTCACTTCTAATGCAATAAGACATATATTTTGGTTAAAAAATAAACCATTTGCAATAACCTTTTATTGGGAAGGTGGCAATTCATATTTATATTGTGGAAATAATTTTGTCCACTTGCATTCACTTATTATTGGGATAGTGGCAAATAAATGTCAAGTTGCATTCACCTACTATTAAGGTGGTAAAAAAATACTCTACCTCTGATAGGACATTTTTTGAATTTTATATGAACCTGTCCAATCATATTAAAAAGCACTTTTGTTATTTTTGCTGGGATTTTTATTGCCCAAAAGTGGGCCCCAGCTACCACATACTATACCCACGATGGGTGCTATGCCCACGATCGGGCCCTCTCCCTTAGCACCTTTTTGTTCCCCACTTATTAGTCATGTCATGGCATGGTAATCTTGTATTGGATACCTAAAATTTTGCATTAGTCTTTTCAACTGTGGATGAATTGTTTTCTTCTATTTTTCTTATCACTATAGTTTGTAGTGTTAGCAAAAAATTCTGATTGGGTATGAGACTTTACCTCTTATTGTTAGCTTCATGTTAAACCATGTAAGCATTAAATGCAAAGATGACTATAGTGCATACCTAAGATGAAATCAATTGAATATCCTCGTACCCAAAATCATTTCAATTTGATATTGAGGATATGAAAAATCAATTGAAATTAAAAAATAAAAAAAATCTTTTAAAGTCAAATAATATTAATTAGAAAGGTCGACATTTGGGTCCGTGGAATAGGGATTTGACATATGTATTGAAAGATTGGACAATTTGTGCAGTAGATTTGTCTTTATTAGTCGTTCATTAGACGTGCACTACGTAGAGTTCTAGTGTTGATTAGCTTTATGAGTAATCACTCGATTCTTGATACCATGATGCAAAGAGAGATCGCATGTTAAGGTAGGTGCTTGGAGGTTGAAGATCACAACATATAATGAGACCAATCACACCAAATAAGTGTCTTGAAAATTGCATGAACATATTGCACCATTCTGGAAGGTAGTGCTCATATTGAGGAGGGCGATTTAGTGTATTAAAGGTCTATTTAACCTTACCTATTCTAGTTGCAGCCTCTAGGGCACCTGAACACAGCATTGGAATATTCTTTCGAAGAATCATATGCCCTCAGCAGGGCCATCCAACAATAATAAGTCTGATATGCATTGTGAATATTGATTTCTCAGTAAACAATCCACTTCAGTTTGAGAGGTCATAATTGTGCCACTTAATTTTAATTTGCATTATTAGCATAAATAGAGTAATATTGTGCCTCATTCTGTGCATATCGTGCAGTCATTCAATTCGACCAGAACACATCTCTTTGAGGCATTTTATCAAACAGGTCATCATTTCTATGTTCCTTCCTGGCAGAAATAAAGCATTTTCCATTCATCTGTAAGTTGTATCTTTTTATTTTTCACCCGGAATATGGTTATATTGATAATTTTTATTATTATTATTTTTGTGCGCTTTTCTTTTCAATGAGCTTGGAGATTATTTCTTTATTCTTCCCAAGAATATTTATTTTCACTATCATCCAATGTGGAGATTATTTATTTATTCTTCCTCGATGGTTTCACTCACTTATCTTGAAAGCCTACAAATAAACAAGTTAGTGCTTTCTTTTACCCTGATTTTAGTTTTTTTTTAATTCAAGATACTTTACAACACAAGATGAAGTAACATGACGCACCCAGTTCAGGGTACCCCAACCCACGATGACAAAATTATAATGATTAGCATGCCCTGCCTATATCTTTGTTGATACCTTTGTCTTTGTTGGCTATGGATCTGTAGGATAAGTGGTTGGCACAGGATGATCTCCAAAGAATGAAAATGGATATGTCTCATCTATACATTCATATATGTGTTTCCCTGCCCACGAGCAAATATTTTTGATCTAGTCTAGATTCCACTTTGATAATCCTTGATCCATTCCAAATTCGACTTTGTAATCTATAGGGGCTTCTCCACCATTAGAAAAGTTGTTTCCTAATCACCTATTGAGTGCACCACTACCAACACATCCACATTACTCCGTCCGTGGCAAAAGTGGTGAATCAGTGGTGAATCGATGGTGTAGCATCTAACTACAGAGGAGACCGACTGTCTTAGTGGTGAGACCGATTGTCTCGGTGGTGACTCAGTGGTGAATAATCCTATTCACTATTAGTTACTCACTAAAAAGCATTGAAAATGATAAAGAGAGTATTTTAAATTTGCCTTCTTCAAGCCTTTTCAGCCTAAACCTTTCTCATGGCATATGGTCTTATTAGGGGATTTGCCTCAAACCCCTTCTAGATTTTCCCAAGTCTAGGATGCTTTTAGGGTAGAAATTATTTTCAGCATATGGAAGGATAGAAATTCTGGTTTATTTCCTAGAAATGCAGTTGATTGTAATTTCTCTCTTTATTCTAAAGCCATGATTTGCTCCAACGTTTTTATGTAGATACAAGTGCAAGCTAACAAGGTTGCCCTTGAGGTTGCACATTTACATGTGCTTCTTGACCACTAGGGCAATGCCCCTTGCATTATGGCTAGAGTTCCCTCAACTCCTCCCTCTAGTCGAGGTCGGTCTCTACCTTGTGGGTGTCATAGAGGTCGTAGCCATTCCACTCGCAAAGACCACAATGCTCATTTCTAGGCTTTTTAGTTATCTAGAAGAAAGAACAATGCCTAGAAAGGGTGACCTCAACCTTATTGCCACCACTCTACTTCACCTACCTTTGGTTGTGGTTTTGTACGCTAGCCGAGTTCAAATAAGTTTCCTAGGTTGGCTCTTACCATCTCCCTTGCTTGCAACACTCAATTTGAATGTGATAATATGAATAATAATGGTAATGATGAAGGTTGGGACCCTTCTGAAGACACTCTAGACCCCGCTAATGTATGGAGCAAGCCAGATGATCGAGACCCTCCTCCTCCATCTAGTGCCATAGCTCTTGCTACATAGTGATCTTTTGTTATGTTGTTTTGATGTTTCAGGGCTTTGACCCCGTTTGGACTTCAAGGTGTGACTTTTTCCATCCACATTTTTTTGTGAATATGTGTAATATTATTTTCTTTCTAATAATATAGACATCTATTCATAGGGGAAAAAATACGTATATTAAAAAGGGTGTGACTTAAAATGAGGCCAATCAACCAAATCTAAATTTTAAATTTCAAAAGAAAAAAGGGTCAAGCCAAATATATTAAAAAGGTTGTGCTGCTTCTTGGGAAAAACCAGAGACATCCATTATTGTACGAATAGGAAGAGTCCACCTTAGGACATCCGAATTTTTAAAAAAAATTAGGAGGAAGATACTTACCTATAATAGAATAGTTTTGACCTTTTAAATTTAGAATTGTATGTTTAGTACTGACAATGTTTCGAAACAATACTGGTGGGTTTGAATTCGGTGCAAAACAACCTACAAATATACGCTTTGCGGAAAAAGGCAGAGCATAGCAGAGCCTCTCACATTTTATCTTAGATTTATGTGTATACTTGATTCCTCCGCCATGGGATTTCCTATGGGTTTCTGTAACATTGCTATACCTAGAGGGCTGCTCTACTTAGTAGCAGCCATGGCTTATATTCAGAATGGAATACGTTGGTTTCTTTCTGTTCTTGAGCTCAACAATTTATTGGTTAGATTGGAAATGTTTCTTACTGATCTTATATTGAAATTTGGCTATTATCTTGTAGTTTTGAATGAATCATTGCCTCTTAAACTCTCAAACGATAATTTTCACGTCACAGTTTTTCTAGATAAAAATGCTAAAAACAGGCCACAAGGCATCAATTTGCAGAAAATAGGTCTTCTGTAATTTCATGTGTGCATTAAAGCATTGCAATTTGCTGTGTATAATTAAACAACGAATACATATTTTTGAAAAGCTTAACAAGCTTTTTTACTAAACATAGAGAATTTTCGTGTGAACAAAACCCCAAAGTGGCATGCTCGAATAATGATACGGTCATTCTATATTAGGAAACACTGTTTTGTCATTTTCTCAGGGAATAAATGCACTTTCCCATATAACATGATATGATATCAAAGACAAGTTGTTTTCCCTGGGCCATCACTTTCAAATAATGGTATTTTGATTTTAAAGCAAGAAATACTGGTACAATGATATTAAAGTAGGAAATAATGGTTTGTAAGGGAATAAATGTAGCCTTATATATAAATCAAATTTGTTAAAGAGGATAAAATATTTTTATATATGGGCAATTGTACGAAATGTGCAATGGGCACGCTGATAGTGCCCATAGATACTTCCAAGAAGTGTTGTTTTCTTAGTAGGAGAAGAATAATAACATAAAAGTAGTTTTGTCATTTATTTCCATTTCTAGCAAAAATGACCGTTGCATGTTAAAATTTACATCAAGGAGCAAATTTTGGGGCAACAAAAATAATGCAATGTACACAATTTGGAGTGGAGCGCCTTTGAGCATACAAATGGACGGGACCACTATGGAACTGGGGCTTCAAGAGCCTTGAGATGTGCCTCCTCCCTTTTCCTAAGAGATACATAGGCATTGTCTTGCATGTGAGCTTATCACTAGAACGTGAAAGCGGGCGAGATGCGTATGTCTAACAGACGTCGAACACAGGAGACAGTAGTGAAGAGAAAACCCTGTCATTCTATAGACCTAATGTCTATCGTGACCTTGTCAAGTGTAAGTCCCTGGGCTTTATGGATGGTCAAATCCCATGCCATTCTAAGGGGGAGCTATTGTCGAGAAGTACGAGTCACTGGAGTAACTAGCACTATGATGCAGAGGTAGGAGGACCAAAACTATCCTCAATAACATTAACAAATCAAAGAACTAATCCAATTGCTTTTTTCAGATCGAAGAGAACATTAATACAGACTTTTCATCCAATTTTCATGAAGATCCAATGGTAGGAGAGCAAGTTATGACTCTTTTCCCAAAACTACAAACCCTAGGCAGCGTTCAGACCTGCCCTCACCAAAAATGCCATAACTTATTCAAATCTTAATAAAATTTGATTCCACAAAAAGAAATGGAAAGTAGACTCAATACTCTTTCCAACCATATATGGCTTGCTCCTGTATATGTCCGTACAAAACCGTACCAAACGCTGCAACAGGACTGTTGCAGGGAAAATCAGAAAATTACAGTCCATAAAACACTCATATCTTTCACAAAACTAAATAAAAATGCATGGGACAAGAAGAAAATGGAAGGTGGTTGAAGGATATAACATTTTCAATCCATTAGAAATCCATTCAATTCCATATAGGGCTGTACAATAGCAAAAGACAGCAAATTTATGAAGGAAAATACAGGAAAACATTGTTTTTTCTCATTCCATGCTCAAATCTTCAACCACCCACGAATTCTTCATGGTTACAAGGCCTTTTAAAGGCATTAAAACATGTCTCTTCAGTTCATAACTAATTTGGAGCAAACCAAGAGCCAAATTACTCTTCACCTTCCAACTTTGCATCTTTTTTCTAATTTTACATTGACAACCTTTACATGATTTGCAATATTTTGCATTTTTGAAACTCCTAATGACCTAAACACATAAAAATGACTTGATTAACCTTATACAATGATGAATTATTACAATATTGGATCATTTTAATCAAACTCCTATGGAAGTCAAGGTGCTCCTGCACCATACAACCAACCAACAAAGATTTCCAAGTCCCTTGGAAATGTATCTGCAACAAAAGTCTCTTTCCTCTGTCTTCAATATTCAATCTTCAAATCTTCATACCAATAGAAAGGTGACCAACCAACCAATAGAACAAACTACCATCTTCACAGAGCATCTTCAGGCTCCTTCTACTCCCATCAGTGGAGTATTCTTCAGGCTGCGACATCAAGTGCTTCTTCAGGTATCCATCTCTCTCACTGCTTCACAACAAACCAACTCACCAAACCATCCATCTCACCCAACAGCAGATCCTGGTGATGCACCTACCACTCTCTCCTCAGTGGTTTCTCTATGCATCCTTCTCCAGCCAAATCTCTATTGGAGAATGGTGATGACAGACCTCATCTTGTCTGCCCACACACAACCTCAAAAAACATCTTTCTGCAGCTAGATGGATAAGCACCTGCAACCAAACAACTAAGCAACATAAAATCCAACAGGTGTAGATTGCCTCCCTCGGCGATCTATCTACACAATCAAGATCTTCTCGTTCTTCACCTGCCTTCTCAGTGACAGGAAGAAACAAAAAAAAAATACACACCACCCAAATCTTTCGCCAGCTCTGATACCAAAATGATGCAGAGGTAGGAGGACCAAAACTATCCTCAATAACATTAACAAATCAAAGAACTAATCCAATTGCTTTTTTCAGATCGAAGAGAACATTAATACAGACTTTTCATCCAATTTTCATGAAGATCCAATGGTAGGAGAGCAAGTTATGACTCTTTTCCCAAAACTACAAACCCTAGGCAGCGTTCAGACCTGCCCTCACCAAAAATGCCATAACTTATTCAAATCTTAATAAAATTTGATGCCACAAAAAGAAATGGAAAGTAAACTCAATACTCTTTCCAACCATATATGGCTTGCTCCTGTATATGTCCGTACAAAACCGTACCAAACGCTGCAACAGGACTGTTGCAGGGAAAATCAGAAAATTACAGTCCATAAAACACTCATATCTTTCACAAAACTAAATAAAAATGCATGGGACAAGAAGAAAATGGAAGGTGGTTGAATTAGAAATCCATTCAATTCCATATAGGGCTGTACAATAGCAAAAGACAGCAAATTTATGAAGGAAAATACAGGAAAACATTGTTTTTTCTCATTCCATACTCAAATCTTCAACCACCCACGAATTCTTCATGGTTACAAGGCCTTTTAAAGGCATTAAAACATGTCTCTTCAGTTCATAACTAATTTGGAGCAAACCAAGAGCCAAATGACTCTTCACCTTCCAACTTTGCATCTTTTTTCCAATTTTACATTGACAACCTTTACATGATTTGCAATATTTTGCATTTTTGAAACTCCTAATGACCTAAACACATAAAAATGACTTGATTAACCTTATACAATGATGAATTATTACAATATTGGATCATTTTAATCAAACTCCTATGGAAGTCAAGGTGCTCCTGCACCACACTAGGCGTGGGTCACATGAATCCCAAAGCGGTCCTGCATAGTTGTCAAACCTAACCACGACAAAGCTCGGTAGACCAGGAGGATTGCTACCATCTGGTTAGTCAATAGCTACAACATTTCCCAATGCCCCATTAACAAGTCCAATAGCCACCCACAAATTCAAAGTGAGCATAACCTTTTGGCCAACGCACAAAAGAATTGGGGAAGTCAACTTCTCATCCTTTAGATTTGTAATAGATCTTCCCCTTGCTTGTTCAGCATTGCACCATGCAACGGGCACCCCCAATGACCTTAACATATGCTTATGTTGAGAAACCAAGGTATTTGTTGGAAACAAATGTATGGAGTAGTGGAATGTAGCAAGTTCATCAAGGCCAAGAAAAGTATCAGTCCATGACATTGGGAGGTCCCAATCAGGTATTCATGGATCCACATTTCTAAGATTAGCTAGAAGCTATTGAAACTGGATTTGTGCCTGGCCATCGCCTTCTTGATGGAAGACCTGGTTCAATGTAACTACTGTTTCAAAGGAATGCCATAGGGTTGCATCATACAAGTTGCTTGCATACACAGGAATGTCTTTGACAGGTGGTAGTTGACCCAAATCACCAACAAGGATAATAGAATGACCACTAAAGGGAACTTGGCTACACATTGGGAATGCTTCACACGAGTGCCTATCAATACAAGACAAAAGTCTCAGCCCAATAAAGCTCATTTCATCAATTAAAATGCATTGAACAAAATACATGATCTCCTAAAATGTTTCCAATGCTTGTCCTTCAAGTAGGTTCATCTCTTTCAATGATATCTAGAGGGTGGCATGGATCGTGGATGCAGTGATATTGAATGTTGTAACTCTAGTTGGAGAAAGCAACAACAATCATGACTGAGACATGGGAACAACATGAGAGAGTGCATCCCTTGATATATGAGTTAGGTATGACTTTCCAGTACCAATAGTGCCTTATACAATCATCTTAAGAGGAGACTTAATTCATGTCCTCTAGAAATGTGACAGAACAATATTAAACACAACACATTTTCCCACAAACAAGATACCTAGACTAGGATGGTAGGTTGTCCCCCTATTACATGCAGGATGGTAGGTTGTTCAACTAGCATCAATGAAATCAATTGCAACAAATTGTAGGCTCTGAGGGATTGCACAACTATTCCAATTATGGACAGTATCAAAGTCACACTTGCCAAGAAAGTCAAGTTCAAAGCCAATATCAATGCCAAGTATAGGGAAGAAAGAAGTTGCCACTATTCAGTCGTGTCCACATTCAATGCATTTTTCACTAAGGGGGCCCTCATCATCAGAATTGGATGAACAATCTAGATGTTTATGGGAAACATGCCATGCATTGTAAGTCCCTTCTAGCTGCTCCCACCTCTCCACAATCTCATCTACAGATAAGCCAATGTCATCTACAATGGATAAAAATTCTATATACAAAAGAAGCTCACTCCAATAGAAGGAAACAAAAGCTTCAAAACCCCTAGCAAGAATGTTTGTGAAGCGAGGATTCACTTGTATAATTGTAGGGATAGGGTGCCTCGTCCATTGATTGTTTGTGCACGAAGATCTAAACTTCTAGTTCTTTATAGCCTCAACCAAGGTTGTGCTAATTTAAAAGTTACTGGGTGGGCCATGTATGTATAAATAAATGTTGAAGTGTCAACACTATCATCATCAAAAGGATTGACTTGACATAAATGTTGCCTATTCACATTCAAGGAGACAAAGGGCCTACTAAACGGAACCAGTGGCAATTTTAACAATAAGTGACAACACTCCTGGGAACCGATATCATGGTCAACTACGGTCTCTGTCAAGAACTTGTGAAATGCAAATGTGGTAGGTCTATCAAAATCATCACTAGCAGAGATACGAGAAAGCATATCATGGTAGGTCTCTAAACGACATTCAAATTTTGCACTGTATTTCATAATATAGTTGAGGACTACATATATAAGCATGATTAGTGATTCATTTGCAAACTAGATGGAAACTAGATGGGCATTATGAACTTGTGGCTTTATGTGAAAGTGATTCAAGGCATTCATTGTGTTGCAGAGTAGTATTTTGTGTTGTTATTTTGTTTGTGATTGCAGATTTAACTCCATCTCCTCATGGCAATGAAGAGCATCTTCCTTCCATGAGATCTGCACTATAAGGTGATATCAATTGTGTTTTCTATCATTTATCATTTAGATTTTTCCTCTATCCCATAGGGATACACACTCTTTATCTAACAAAGGTGTTCAGAAGACTTGAATGTCTCTCCGGGGCTTGACCAAGGTAAGCCTCTAAATACCACAACCCCCAACCCACTTTTTTGTGATTGCAGGTTACATGTTTTTGAAGTGAAAGAAGTGGAGATGCAGGAAAGCAGTGCAGACTGTCGAAAGTGCAGAGAAAAGAAGAAAATAGGAACCTGGACTTAGGCACCCTCTCATTAGTCCTCTAGATCTTGCAACGGTGAAATCTCTGGAACAACAGAATTGTGTTGCAGACAACATTCCCAGATCCCAACAAAAACTGAGGCACTGGACTCTAGGGTGCCAGCTCATTAGTCCCTGACTTTTCTGCACACTGAACTTCAAAATCTTTTGCCCCTCCTCAAATTATTTACAACACCCTTTTTATTAGGCCTTTGCATTGAAAATTGGTGAAAAAATTACATATTTTAGTGTATTTTCACTAGGTTTTGACTTGTCATCATTGTAGGATTGCATCAAATGTGTGTTGTGAAGGATATTATTTCTTTATTGGACTAATATTATACATATTATTTTCTTCCCCTGATCAATTTTCTTACAACACATATTCTTTCACTTGTTTGCATTGAAAAAAAAAAGTTGAAAAATCAAGCATTTTAGGTCATTCTCATACATACTTTTGCACGTGTTCTTGCATAAGTTTTGAAAACTCTTTAAATATAATCTTGCATACACTTGAAAGCATAAATTTGACATCATTTGATAACCTTGTTTGAAATCTTGCATTATCTTAAATTTATATTGTGTGTCTCAACATAAAACTTGAATACACTCTCTTTAAATAAACTTGCAAATTTTGCCTTGTTGTGATTTCATTACTTCACTTTTTCCACTTTTGTTTGTTGTGGATCTTGTGTGTGTCCTTTAGAACCTCTTTATCCCTCAAACAAGTGTTTAAAGGCTGAACTAATCTCACATCTAAGGTACCTTTGAGCTCTTTCAAGTAGCCATCATGGATACTTCTTGTTATTCATCTTTGGAAGCATTGTTTGCATACATCATAGACATTGATAATTTTTCCAAATTTACTCATGAATATCCTCAAGTCTTAAAGCAAATTGCACATATCTATGATGTTGATATTTCTATGTGTTCCACATATGAAATCCTTTGCTATATATCTGATTTTGATAGTTTCACAAATCTCATGGGAACATATCCTCTGATATTAGATAAGCTCACTAAATTCATAGATAACAATAAGTATGTCGCATCGTTTAGTAGTGATGACTTCACTATGTTAGACAAAGCCCTTGATGAATTTATCTCTATTGGACATTCCATTATGCCTCCTATTGCTAATACATGTGATGATAACTTAGATTTACCTTATGATCCCTCTCCCAAAGTTGTTCCTCCTTATGAGGACACTTCAACACAAGAGGATGATTTCATTGACACATCTCTTAACATTATACCACCATCTCTTCCTTCTAATGCTCTCTCTAGCCAAGATGAAGCATTAGTGAATGAAGAGCTCCCACCACCTCCTTATTACAATGCTCTCTTTGGCCAAGATGAAGCATTGGTGAATAAAGAAGCCTCTCCAACCAAGAACATGTTGGTATGTGGCAACTGATCATGCAAGTACCGTACACTCATAATGTATCCTCGCTAGGGTTCAGGGTTGGTTGTTAATTTTTGTTCACCGACAAAAAGAAAAATGACATTGTAAAACCCTAATTCTAGAAGCTTCCAAAAAGCTTGTTATAAGCGGTTGGGATGTATGTTGCGAGTGGGATTTCGATATTATATTGTAGCATTTGCAGCAGTATTAAGTTGCATGGATTGTTGGTTGTAATCAGTTTGATTTGTTGGATAATAATATTGGACTCTATGTTGGTGGATGTAGCCCGAGTTTGGGTGAACCACGTTAAAACTAGTCTCTCACTATTATTATTTATGTGTATTTTTATTCCTTTGTTTAATCTTTATTTGCATTTAATTGATATTTTCTGCATGCAATTCCTAACAAGTGGTATCAGAGCGGGTTGTGTTCGATTATCATCTGCAGGAAGGTCTCATGGTTGAGTGGGAGTCTCACAATTAAGTGGGAGCAATGGCGGATGAGGGTAAATTGAAGGTAGATAAATTCAATGGGTAGAACTATCAGTTATGGAGGATGCAGATGGAGGATTATTGTCACATTCCCAATTTTGTCTTTGCTTTACTTTTTACTTTTTACTTGGACATAAGTAAATGCATTATGATATTTAGATTAATGACAAGGAAAATATGGATTATATGGAATGTCATTTATGGAAATTATAGGAATGATTATGTTAATATCAATTTAATAATTATTTTATGAGATTTGGTTTATTAGTTGAATTAATTGAATAATGATGCACTGATCACATGTATTGTTTGATGACAAGTGAAACAGGATTACAGGTTATCAGATGACTCTCAGAGAAGAGAGAGAGTATCTTTCCAGGAGAGAGATATAGACCTTGGGATATGAATGGTTTATTTGCCAAATCGAGTTAAAAGTGTTTAACGGAAAAGTGAACCAATGTGTCGTTTGAGGTAAGCTTAGTTTGTCAGTTTACTTTTAGAACCTATTCGACAGTTAGTCGATATTGTTTTATAATCATTTTTCAATCATATTAAGTCGTTGAGGTCATTAAATACGTTAACAACGTCGTTAAGTTGATTTACGACTATTTACGTTTAACGTAAATATTACGATGTTATTGTCGTAAAAAGGTGGTCATATTATTACTAAGTCCTTTGAAGTGTTTTTAACCCATTCATAACGTTAAAACTTTATCATCGAGTTAAGATGACTTATTTTGTCGACAAATCGTGACAAGGAGACTAGTTCAACTCAATCACGTTATCCGTAACTTTTATAACTTTTATTTTAAGTATTATTCTCTTATTGATTAAATCATGAAATCAAATAGAGCTAATGTTATATGTATAATATTTGATTTGATCAAATTATATATATATATATATATATATATATATATATATATATATATATATATATATATATAAGAATGAGTCGAATGAGGAAATACTTCATGATATAATAGTATGGTTTAAGTTGAGCAGCCGAAGGCATCTTTTGAGGAATGCTTTGAATGATAGCAACATGATGGTCGAACATATTCATTAAGAGTAATTGTTTGCTTTGGTAAGTTGGAGAAGTTGGCGGCCTCGTATAGGAGGAGTGGCAGATGACTCCACCACTGTCGCTGATCTCCTTAAATGATGTATTCATCATTTACATTTGTAAAGGTTTGCACATTTTTAGCTTAGTGCAAGTCGAACCGATGGTCCTTATCATTGGTTTTGTTATGAGTTTTGATAACTATTTTGGGAGTGGAGTGAACAGATGGAAATGACTCTTTATGAGTCTATTTTAAGCTCTTAAAAGCCACGACTTGGCTAGTCGATGGTAGATATCAGGTAAGTGTTTAAGTTTTTGTAGAGAGAGAGAGAGGTCAGGAGAGAAGGCAGAAGAGAGTCGTGGCGGATAGAGAGGAAGCTGGTTAAAGTTAAGCAACAGTGTGGCCGTCAAGGACAAACATGGTAGTTTGTAACCAGTCTTTAATCTCCTTTAAACTGACGTTGTCAGGTAGACATTCCTGTATGATGTTTTATTAGGCAGAGATAAACGTATTGAAATATTTGTTATAAGTAATCATTATTACATCTATCTATTCTGTCAGTGGTTAAATGTAGGATATGATATAAATCATTTGTCTACTTTTATACTATTGTTGTGACTACTTTGTCTGAGCCGATGGTAGAAGGAGTCTTAGTATATCTGAAAGTGTCGTTTAGCCTGTTGAGGGCCAATGCTAACTTAGGCTTTGTATTCAGTTTTTAATAAGCACTGTGAGTCATTTTTACATCTATCTATAACTAATAGAAGACTCTTCCATTGTTTAAGTTTAGTATAAACAAAGTTCTTAGGAACATTTATAAACTTCTATTAACTAGAAAACTAGTTGCACAGTGAGAAGAGTAATCTTTAGGATTAAGTTGACTATCCTTATCGTAAGGGAAATATGTATTGAATTCTTATGAGAATAGTGTAGAGGGATTTCATTAGTAAAACTCTACATTCAAGAGTAATATAGAATAGAGTTTTAGAGAAGTCAACGAAATTGAAATCAATCATGTTTTCTTTTCTATGTTTTGTCTAAATGATATTTTATCCAAGAAACTAGAATCATGGAGAACAATGGTGACTTTGAGATATCCTTTGAATCGACAGATTAACTATTGATAGTTAGTTGATTAGGGTATTGAGTTAAAGTTCTTTTCTTACCTAAACTAGAACCATGATGAGATCGGTCAGTAGTAAACCAATTTGCAGAAATAGACCAAATCTATATGGTATAAACTTGTATAAAGCATATAAGGGTATAAGTATGTAGCAATGAGCTTTGACTTCACGTATAGTTGAATTGAAAAGGTACTCATATTCTTATTGAGTAGAGGAGAATATCATAGCAATATGTATTGTAAACCTAGTTATGGTTGCGTTAAACCAAAGGTCTTTTCTAAATCTTTAATGATGAATGATATAGTAGAAATATTATAAGTACTCAATGGTTGTTTATATACCTAGAGTCGATTTGGACCAAATGAGGGTTAATGTCATTTAGACTTAACTACGTCCATGTAGACTATTATCAGGTCATGATGATTAAACCAATTATGTATAGATAGTCTGAGTGAATAAACTGCATGAATATGACATTATCCAAGTTGAGTAGGGGTGGGTGAACACAATGACTACGTTCATATGAACGTTATTTATAGTAAAAAACATTGGCCAAAGTAATGCATTTGTTTTCTGCATGCATTGTTGGTTCACTGTATTCAGATTGCTCAACATATCAAAAATCATACTTAGCTAGAGGGTATCTGGGGTTGTATGATTGATAGAGTTGAGTAGAATACAACATTATGTACTCAGAAAAGGAAAATAACCATTGGGCACCTATGGTCTATATCCCTCGTGAAGGGTAGGGCCACTTCCTATGTGGAAGATGTGTGGGAGACCGCCGGTCTATGGATGGAGGTAAATCACTGGAAAGATGCTCTCTCTCCAAGCAGGAAACATGCCAGGACTTGTGATAAAGATGCTAGATATTCAGGGGTAGTAATTATTCCAAAGTTTCTATATTGTAATTGATTTACTTTTGTAAACATTTGTATTTATGATGAACAATATAGTTTATTGTATTTGTATGAGAAATCTTGCAATTGGAATTACTTGATTATATGATGAATAAAAGAAAAAATTTCTCTATCTCATTTTGTTTTACCTTGTTAAAATTTACTTGATGGTAAATGAATCAATTTTTCTATATCTATGGAAACTGGATGTTACATATGGTATCAGAGCTACTAGGTTTAGCACTAGGTCTTATGAGACCACTATGCTTGCCTGTAGTCAATATTATGCGGTTAGCTAATGTTTGAAAAATTTATGTGCCAGGATGGTATGCTTTAAGAAGACAGCAAGAAAGTCTGTCAATTCAAGCCAACATTTCCTTAAAGCTAAAAGACAACATGAGGCCATTATTAAACCCTTCAAGGGAACCAATGATGAGAGTGACATTTGGTTAAGTGTTATTGAAAATCTAGTGACTGCCTTAACTCGAATCAAGCAAGTGAGAAAGGAGTACTTGGAAAGGGTTAAAGATGAGGAAATAACTATGGTTAGGAGAGATCCCCGCATACCCTCAACTGTTGAGATCATAGAAGTTAGGTCCAATGGTGAGTCAGAAGGTTATATACCTTGGGATTATGTATCTAAAAATGAGTCTGAGGGATATACCCCTCTAGTTCATGACTTCTGAAGTCATTCCTTGTAAAAAAAAAGAAGGAAACTCTTTACTTTGGAAAAATAAATTATCAATGAAAGAGTTATTTTTGTGCCAAACTATTGTTTAAATTGAGTTTTATGTTTAGATTTAATGGGCCACATTATAATTTGGAACTAATGGAAAAGTCAATATTCTCAGGTGTGAGAAATCGAAAACATGGTGCGGACAAGAACTAATCAAGGAGAAAGTGAAGAGGAAAACCACCCGCCGGTCAATAAACTGGACCAAATCATAACTATGCTTGAGGAAAACATGAAAAGATTGGGTGATTTGGAGAAGAAGGTGGATGATAAAGAGAATACTAAGGAAGGAGGTGAAAACACTCATGGTGAAAGTGGAGAAAATCACGAAGATCAGAGTAAAAGTACTAAAACTCATAAAGAGGCAAGGGATAGATTGACCTTGGAGCTTTCAAAGGATATGAAGAAGGTTGTTCCACCAAAATTTGATGGGACAGAAACTAGAGATGCTGCAAAAGCTTGGTTAACAGAGATGGAAAAATACTTTGAGATAAGAAATTACTCGGAGGTGACCAAGGAAGTATGGGGAGCATTCCAATTGGCAGGAGAAGCATCCACTTGGTGGATGAATAAAAAGATGGAATTGAATTTAAGCTCTCTAAGGGTAACTTGGGATGAGTTCATGGAACTCTTTTGCAAGAGGTGGTTACCACAACTTTACTTTGATTAGAAACTTACTAATTTTTAGAATCTTCGACAAGGAGATATGACAGTGGTGGAATATGGGGAAAAATTCATTCGACTCCTGAAATATGTTCCACAATATCAGAGGGATGAGAGATTCTAGATCAGGAAATTCATCATGGGTTTAAATGCTCAAATAGGTGGTGAAGTGGATGTTCATGGCCTACCACAATGGATCAAGTGTATGAGAAGGTGATTAAGCAAGAGCAAAAGCTGAAATCCATCTCAGCTTATCGTGAAAGAAACTGTAAGAGGTTTAATGGAACTCCTAACAATCAACCCTACAAGAAAAGGTATGAAAAGAATCATGATAACAAGAGAAAAGATAAAGGACCTCAGAAGAATAAAGGTGGATCAGGCTATGAGAAGAAATTTGGTAATTATAAAAGAAATGAGGATAACAATGGGAAGACTTCAGATAAGAAAGGACCCATTGAAGGATGCTTTACTTGTGGAGGCGACCACTATGCAAATCATTGCCCTAACAAGAATCTAAATGGTCAACAAAGAGGTACTACACTACATACTCAGCAAGAAGCATTCCAGCAAAGGATTCATGCATCTCTTGACAATTGTCAAGTTGAGTATCAAATCACACCCATTGAGATGATAGGTACTTTGTTTGAAGTCCCTATATCTATTTTGATTGATACAGGAGCTACTGAAAACTTTGTTTCTCCTAAAACTTTGAGTAAATTTTCTAGAAAAGCTGGTTATATGTCTAAACCTTGGTTAGTAGAATATGCTAACCAATCTAAGGCTCAGGTAGAGCAATGTTTGTTTGAAGCCAAAGTTGACCTTCCTAGTTTCTCAATTGAAGTAAATCTATATGTAGCTTCCTTAGGTTCTTATGATGTGATCCTTGGGATGAATTGGTTATGGAAACATAGAGCTAAGGTTGACTATTTTTCAAAAACAGTTGAATGCTTAGATGACTTGGAAAATTTGACCCAATTTCAAGGGATACAAAGAGAAGTTAAAATTAGGACTATCTCTGCTAAGCAATTAAAAAGGGCTAGAAGGAAAGGTTGTCAGCTATTTGCAGTTAAGATGGAACAAGTGGAAGAAGGGGTAGGAAACCCTAGTTTATCTTTTTGGGAAAAGTATCCTTTTCTTCAGGAATTTCAGGATGTGTTTCCAGGAGAACTTCCAAGATTGCCTCCCAAGAGGGTGTTTGATTTTGCTATTGATATTAAACCAGGATCTGAGCCTGTATCAAAAGCACCCTATCGTATGATGACAACTGAGTTAATGGAATTGAAAGCACAATTACAAGAATTGTTGGCTAAAGGTTTGGTCAAACCCAGTGTTTCACCCTGGGGTGCCCCGGATATTTTTGTTAAGAAGAAGGATGGAACCCTTCATTTGTGTATAGATTATCGTATGCTTAACAAAGCAACGGTAAAGAATAAATACCCTTTGCCACGTATTAATGATCTTTTTTATCAAATGAGGGAAGTTGTTGTATTTTCCAAGATTCATTTGTGATTAGGATATCATTAGTTAAGACTGAAGGATGAAGATATTCATAAGACAGCTTTTAGAACCAGATATGGACACTATGAGTTCACAGTGTTGCCATTTGGTTTAACAAATGCACCTGCCGCATTTATGAATCTCATGAATAGTATATTCAGGGATTGTTTGGATAAGTTTGTCCTAGTCTTTCTGGATGATATACTCATTTATTCTAGGAATGAAGAAGAACATCATCGACACTTGCAATTAGTTCTGCAAAGGTTAAGAGAACATAAGTTATTTGGGAAGTTATCTAAATGCACATTCTTCCAGAAGGAGATTCAAAATATAGGGCATATCATATCAGCTAATGGAATATTTGTTGATCCTGCAAAAATACAACTATTCTGGATTGGCCTGTACCAACAAATGTACATGAGGTGCGTAGTTTCAAGGGCCTGGTAGGCTATTATCAAAAGTTCGTTCTAAATTTCTCTAGCATTGCTAGTCCAATCACTTCGCTGCAGAGGAAAGGAAAGAGATTCAAATGGACAGACAAATGTCAGGAAGCATTTGATCTCTTAAAAGAAAAGTTAACTTCAGCTCCAATTTTAAAAATTCCTGACCCTAAAGGACAATTTGAGGTAATTACAGACGCCTCGGGAGAAGGATTAGGAGGAGTGCTTATGCAAGAGGGAAGAGTCATAGCATATGAATCAAGGAAATTGAAAACTTATGAGAAAAATTATGCACCGCATGATCTGAAATTGGCAGCAGTAATTCATGCCTTGCAAATGTGGAGACATTATTTATTGGGAAAGACTTTTATACTAAAATCAGACCATCAAAGTCTTAAGTATATTTTCTCTCAACCACATTTAAATGTGCGACAAAGGAGGTGGTTAGAATTGATATCTGACTATGACTTTGAGTTAAACTACATCAAAGGAAAACATAATAGAGTAGCTAATGCTTTGAGTCGTCGAAAACATATAGCTTCTATTATTTCTATTCGTGGGAATTTTAAGGATTTGGTATTGCAAAATTTATCAGGGGATGAGTTTTATAAACAAGTTATGCAGGCTCTAAAAGATAATCCTAAAGATCCAAGATATGATGGTTTTCTATTTGAGTCAGATGGATTAATGAGGTATAAAGATAGAATTTATGTGCCTGATTCAACAAGATTAAGGGACATGGTATGGAAAGAGGTTCATACAGCCTCGTATTCTGGACATCCAAGAGTAACTAAACTTCTAGCGGATGTTAAACCTCTTTATTTCTGGAAAGGAATGAAGAATGATGTTGCAAGATTTGTAGCAAGTTGTTTAGAATGCCAAAGAGTAAAAGCAGAGCATCATCACCCCGTAGGATTGTTATATCCGCATGATGTACCCAAGTGGAAATGGCAAGTTATTAGCATGGATTTTGTTCAAGGACTTCCTATGTCAAGGAATCGACATGATGCCATTTTGGTGGTAATTGATAAACTCACAAAGGTAGCACATTTTATACAAGGGAATTTGACTGATGGAGCACCTATTTTAGCCCATAAATTTGTGCAAGAGGTATTTAGATTGCATGGATTCCCTGAAAATATTATCTCAGATAGAGATGCACGTGTAACGTCAAGGTTTTGGTAAACTTTGTTTTCTGCACTAGGGACTAAACTCAATGTGAGTACAACTTACCATCCTAAAACCAATGGGCAAACTGAGAGATTTAACCGAGCCTTGGAAGATTTGTTGCGTATGTATTGTATGGATCAGCAACATAAGTGGGAAGAATACTTACCACTTGTAGAATTTGCTTACAATAATTCCTATCATTCCGCTATTAAGATGGCACCATTCAAAGCATTGTATGGAAGAAGATGTTGAACTCCTATAAGCTAGAGGATAGGATTAACATCAAGCCAGAAATGCTAGCTGAAATGGAAGAGAAAGTTAAGCTGATTAAAAAAAGATTGGTAGAAGCCAATGATAGGCAAAAGAACTATGCGAATGCAAAACGTGTTCCAAGGCAATTCTCCGTAGGAGAAAAAGTTCTTTTAAGGGTTAAACCTCAGAAAAGTTCTATTAAGTTTGGGAAATCTTCCAAATTGGCCCCTCAATATGTGGGACCCTTTGAAGTGCTTGAAGTAGTCAATCCGGTTGCCTACAAAATCGCTCTACCTCCAGTCTTATCAAGAATGCAAAATGTTTTTCATGTGTCTTATTTGAAGAAATATATTGCAGGTAATAATCATGTTTTGACTTGGAATTCTTTACAGATGCAAGACCCAGGGGTGGTCACGATCGAGCCACTCAAAGTGTTAGAAACGTGCAAGCATCGCTTGCGTAATAGAGAAGTCTTACAATGCAAGGTCCAATGGGACCAATATGCTGAAGAAAATGCTACATGGGAGGATTACCATGAATTTTATCAAAAATTTCCTCATTTATTTAATAATGTTATCAGTTGAAAAATAATGAATTTTCTTTTTAGATACTGTTGATACCTTATATCATCGAGGATGATGAATCTTTAGGGGAAGGATATGTCACATCCCCAATTTTGGCTTTGCTTTAATTTTTAGTTTTTACTTGGACATAAGTAAATGCATTATGATATTTACATTAATGACAAGGAAAAATATCGATTATATGGAATGTCATTTATGGAAATTATAGGAATGATTATGTTAATATCAATTTAATAATTGTTTTATGAGATTTGGTTTATTAGTTGAATTAATTGAATAATGATGCACTGATCACATGTATTGTTTGATGACAAGCAAAACAAGATTATAGGTTATCAGATGACTCTCAGAGAAGAGAGAGAGTATCGTTCCAGGAGAGAGAGATATAGACCTTGGGATACGAATGGTTTATTTGCCAAACTGAGTTAAAAGTGTTTAACAGAAAAGTGAACCAATGTGTCGTTTGAGGTTAAGCTTAGTTTGTCAGTTTACTTTTAGAACCTATTCGATAGTTAGTCGATATTGTTTTATAATCATTTTTAAGTCATATTAAGTCATTGAGGTCATTAAATACGTTAATGGCGTCATTAAGTTGATTTATGACTATTTACATTTAACGTAAATATTACGACATTGTTGTCGTAAAAAGGTGGTCATATTATTACTAAGTCTTTTGAAGTGTTTTTAACCCATTCTTAACGTTAAAACTTTATCATCGAGTTAAGATGACTTGTTTTGTCGATGGATCGTGATAAGGAGACTAGCTCAACTTAATCACGTTATCTGTAACTTTCATTTTAAGTATTATTCTCTTATTGATTAAATCATGAAATCAAATAGAGCTAATGTTATATGTATAATATTTGATTTGATCAAATTATATATATATATAAGAATGAGTTGAATGAGGAAACACCTCATGATATAATAGTATGGTTTAAGTTGAGCAGCTGAAGGCATCTTTTGGGGAATGCTTTGAATGATAACAACATGATGGTCGAACATACTCATTAAGAGTAACTGTTTGCTTTGCTAAGTTGGAGAAGTTAGCGGCCTCGTATAGGAGGAGTGGTGGATGACTCCACCACTATTGTTAATCTCCTTAAATGATGTATTCATCATTTACATTTGTAAAGGTTTGCACATTTTTAGCTTAGTGGAAGTCGAACCGATGGTCCTTATCGTTGGTTTTGTTATGAGTTTTGATAACTATTTTGGGAGTGGAGTGAACAGATGGAAATGACTCTTTATGAGTCTGTTTTAAGCTCTTAAAAGCCATGACTTAGCTGGTCAATGGTAGATATTAGGTAAGTGTTTGAGTTTGTGTAGAGAGAGAGAGAGGTCGGGAGAGAAGGTAGAAGAGAGTCGCGGTGGAAAGAGAGGAAGCTGGTTAAAGTTAAGCAACAGTGTGGCCATCGGGGATGAACACAGTAGTTTGTCACCAGTCTTTAATCTCCTTTAAACCAACGTTGTCAAGTAGACATTCCTGTATGATGTTTTATTAGGCAGAGATAAACGTATTGAAATATTTGTTATAAGTAATCGTTATTACATCTATCTATTTTGTCAGTGGTTAAATGTAGGATATGATATAAACCGTTTGTGTCTACTTTTATACTATCGTTGTGACTACTTTTTCTGAGCCGATGGTAGAAGGAGTCTTAGTATATCTGAAAGTGTCGTTTATCCTGCTGAGGGTCGATGCTAACTCAGGCTTGGCATTCAGTTTTGAATAAGCACTGTGAGTCATTTTTACATCTATCTATAACCGATAGAAGACTCTTCTATTGTTTAAGTTTAGTATAAACAAAGTTCTTAGGAACAGTTATAAACTTCTATTGACTAGAAAACCAGTTGCACAGTGAGAAGAGTAATCTTCAGGAATAAGTCGACTATCCTTATTGTAAGGGAAATATGTATTGAATTCTTATGAGAATAGTGTAGAGGGATTTCATTAGCAAAACTCTCCATTCAAGTGTAATACAGAATAGAGTTTTAGAGAAGTCGATGAAATTGAAATCAATCATGTTTTCTTTTCTGTGTTTTGTCTAAATGGTATTTTATCCATGAAACTAGAATCATGGAGAACAATGGTGACTTTGAGATATCCTTTGAATCGACAGATTAACTATTGATAGTTAGTTGATTAGGGTATTGAGTTAAAGTTCTTTTCTTACCTAATCTAGAACCATGATGAGATTGGTCAGTAGTAAACCAATTTGTAGAAATAGACCAAATCTATATGGTATAAACTTGTATAAAGCATATAAGGGTATAAGTATGTAGCAATGAGCTTTGACTTCATGTATAGTTGAATTTAAAAGTTACTCATATTCTTATTGAGTAGAGGAGAATATCATAGCAATATGTATTGTAAACCTAGTTATGGTTGGGTTAAACCAAAGGTCTTTTCTAAATCTTTAATGATGAATGATATAGTAGAAATATTATAAGTACTCAATGGTTGTTTATATACCTAGAGTCGATTTGGACCAAATGAGGGTTAATGCCATTTAAACTTAACTACATCCATGTAGACTATTATCAGGTCATGATGATGAAACCAATTATGTATAGATAGTCTGAGTGAATAAACTGCATGAATATGACATTATCCAAGTCGAGTAGGGGTGGTGAACACAATGACTACATTCATATTAACGTTATTTATAGTAAAAAAACTTTGGCCAAAGTAATGCATTTGTTTTTTGCATGCATTGTTGATTCACTCTATTCGGATTGCTCAACATATCAAAAATCATACTTAGCTAGAGGGTATCTAGGGTTGTATGATTGATAGAGTTGAGTAGAATACAACACTATGTACTTGGAAAAGGCAAATAACCATTGGTCACCTATGGTCTATGTCCCTCGTGAAGGGTAGGGCCACTTCCTATGTGGAAGATGTGTGGGAGACCGCCGGTCTATGGATGGAGATAAATCACTGGAAAGATGCTCTCTCTCCAAACAGGAAACATGCTAGGACTTGTGATAAAGATGTCAGATATTTAGGGGCAGTAATTATTCCAAAGTTTCTATATTGTAATTGATTTACTTTTGTAAACATTTGTATTTATGATGAACAATATAGTTTATTGTATTTGTATGAGAAATCTTGTAATTAGAATTATTTGATTATATGATGAATAAAAGAAATATTTTCTCTATCTCATTTTGTATTACCTTGTTAAAATTTACTTGGTAAATGAATTGATTTTGCTATGTCTATGGAAACTAGATGTTACAATTATCTCTATCAGAAGGATTTATGGAGGCCGTTGGAAGGAATAGCCAAGAAACATGCAACAAAGACTGATGAGGATTAGAATCTTTTGGACAGAAAGGCACTAGGAACCACTTCGTTGTGCCTGGCACCATCTGTGGCATTTAATATAATAGAAGCAAAGACAACAGATGAACTGATGAAAGATTTGGCTAAATTGTATGAAAAACCCTAAGCCTCAAATAAAGTATTTCTCATGAATCATTTGTTTAATCTAAAAATGATTGAAGTTAGATCTGTGACAGATCATTTAAATGAGTTTAATATGATTACCAGTCAGTTAACTTCTGTAAAAGTGAAATTTGATGAAGAGGTGAGGGCTCTCTTGGTTTTATATTCTTTGTCAGAAAGCTGGAATAGCTTGGTAATGGATGTAAGCAACTCTGTCTCTGGTTCAAATACTTTGAAATTTGATGATGTTGTTGGTGTTATCCTTAGCGAGGAAATGCGACAGAAAAGCTCATGAGGGTCCACATCAGGTAGTGTTTTGAATGCAGAAAGTAAGGGCAGATAAAAGGATAGAGGAAAAGGTTCTGGAGGTCATGGGAAGTCATGAGGAAAATCAAAGGACAAGAGGTCCCAATCCAAAGGATAGAAGGATTGCAAGTACTGTGGGAAACTAGGTCAGCTGAAGAAAGATTGTTGGTCTCGGAAGAATAAAGGACACAAACAAGAAGGCAATAAGGAGGCAAATGTGGTAAGTAATAAATTTGAAGATGATGCTTTGATTCTTTCCCCAAATAATGCTAATGATTCATGGGTTTTAGATTCAGGGGCCTCATTTCATGCCACGCCCCATAGAAGTTATTTTCTTGATTATTTCCAAGGGGATTTTGGGCTGGTTTATTTGGGAGATAACGAACCTTGTCAGATTATTGGAAAGGGAAGAATCAAGATTAAGTTGTAGAATGGGAATCATTGGCTAGTACAAGAGGTAAGGCACATTCCAAGGCTAAGTAGGAATTTAATTTTAGCAGGGTAGCTAGCTGATGAAGGTTGCATAGTCACATTAAGTGATAAAAATTGGAAGGTTCAAGAGGTGCCTTAATAGTAGCAAAAGGTGTGAAAGTAGGCACCTTATATCATTGTATAGGTCATATTGTTCCTTCTACTTTAGTTGTTGCAGAGAAAAATTAAACACATTCAGGAATAGTTATTGCGGGTTCGCAAGAAAAGACTGAAACGGTTGCTGCAAGTTCTGAGACAACACTGTGGCATAATAGACTTGGGCATATGAGTGAAAAAGGTATGAAGGTACTTCATTCTAAGAAAGTTTTACCAAGTCTGAAATGTATTAATATGGATTTATGTGAAAGTTGTGTGTATGGCAAACAAAAGAGAGTTAGTTTTCTCAAGGATGGGAAGTAAAAGAAAGATGAAAAGTTGGAGCTTGTGCATACATATGTATGGGGACCAGCTCAGGTATCTTCTCTCGGTGGCTCTCAGTATTGTGTTACATTCATAGATAGTGCAACTAGGAAGGTTTGGATTTATTTCCTTAGGCAGAAATATGATGTATTTGAAACATTTAAGAAATGGAGAAGTTTGGTTGAGAATGAGACAGGTAAAATATTAAAATGTCTCAGATCTAATAATGGTGGTGAGTATTGTAGCAAAGAATTTGAGTATTATTGTTCCTTTAATAAAATTCGTAGGTAGAAAATAGTTCTAGGGACTTCACAAGAAAATGGAGTAGCTGAGCGCATGAATAGGACAATAATGGAGCGTGCAAGGAGCATGAGATTGCATGTTGGGCTGCCTTTAAACATGTGGGCAAAGGCTGTCAATACCATTGTATATTTAATTAATAGAGGTTCTTTAGTTCCTTTGGGCTTTGGTAATCTAGAGGAAGCATGAACAGGTAAGAAGGTGAGTTATTCTTTTCTCAAAACCTTCGGATGTGAAGCATTTGCACATATAGATTCTGAAAATAGAACCAAGCTAGATGCAAAATCAAAAAAGTGTATTTTCATTGGATATGGCATTGATGAATTTGGTTATAGGCTTTGGGATGTTGAAAATCTAAAAATTGTGAGAAGCAGGGATGTTGTATTCAATGAGAAAGTGTTGTACAAAGATTAGTTGCAGTAGCATGAGAAGAAAGAAAAGGATTATGTAGTTTTGGATGATACTCCAGATAGTGATATTCTAATGGTTCCTCATGCTCTACAATAGCAACAAGAAATACCACAAACTCTAGTGAATGTTAGACGGTCAACAAGGCTAAGTAGATCTCCTGAAAGGTTTTCTCTCTCTTTGTATTCTATTTTGTTAACAGATGATGGTGAACTAGAAGTGTATGATGAAGCTATGCAGGTGGATACAAAAGTTCAGTGGGAGCTTGCAATGAAACGAGAAATGGACTCCTTGCTAAAAAATCAGACTTGGGAATTATTAAGTTGCCTGTAGGTAAAAAGGCTTTACCAAACAAATGGATTTATAGGCTGAAAGAGGAAGATGGAGGTAAGAAAAGATTTGAAACTAGGTTAGTTGTAAAAGATTTGCACAAAAAAGGGCATTGATTTTGAAGAGATTTTTTCTCCGATTGTTAAGATGACTTCTATTCATACTATTTTAAGTATTGTGGCTGCTGAAGATTTGCATTTGGAACAATTAGATGTGAAAACAACCTTTCTCCATGGTGATTTGGAGGATATATATATGGAACAACCATAGGGATTTGAGGTCAAAGGTCAGGAGAAATTGGTGTGCAGATTGAAGAAGAGTTTATATGGCTTGAAACAAGCACATCGACAATGGTATTTGAAAATTGATAGTTTTATGGCTGAGCAAGGCTACAACCGGTGTAATTATGACCATTGTGTTTATTTTAAGAGGTTGGATAATGACAACTACATTATTTTATGTTTATATGTTGATGACATGCCCTTAGCAGGGTCTAACATGGATCACATAAAAGAGTTAAAACAATAGTTAGCACAATCATTTGCTATGAAGGATTTGGGGGCAACAAAACAAATCCTTGGCATGAGAATTTGTAGAGATAGGAAGAATAGAAAATTGACTCTATCTCAGGCTAATTATGTTGAAAAGGTGTTGCAGAGATTCCATATGGAGAATGCAAAAGTTGTCAACACACCTTTGCCTAGTCATCTGAAATTGACTAAGGAGATGTGTCCAAAGACACAAGAGGAGGAAGACAAAATGTCCAAGGTACCATATGCTTCAGCTGAAGGAAACTTAATGTACGCCATGGTATGCACGAGGCCAGATATTGGACATGATGTAGTAGTCGTAAGCAAGTATATAAGTAATCCCGAAATGGAGTATTGGAATGTGGTAAAATAGATTCTCAAATATTTGAGAGGTATATCTAATAAACACTTATGTTTTGGGGGCTCTAATATTGATTTAGCAGGTTATGTAGACTCAGATTGGCAGGGGATATTGATACCAGGCAGAGTACTAGAGGTTATGTCTTTACTATAGGTGGGACAATAGTGAATTGGATCTCACGGTTGCAAAAGGTGGTTACTTTATCCACCACAGAGGCAGAGTATGTAGCTGCAACAGAGGCAAGCAAGGAGATGTTATGGATACAATCTTTCATGGAAGAATTGGGCAAACAACATGCTCACAGTTATTTGTTTACGGATAGCAAGAGTACCATACATCTTGCAAAGAATTCTGCCTTGCATTCAGAGACCAAACACATACAATTGAGGTATCACTTCATTCGATCGGTGTTGGATGATGGACAGTTACGACTAGAAAAGATACATACAGATGAAAATCCAACAGATATGTTTATGAAGGCAGTGACAAGGGAGAAGCTGAGCTCCTCTTCAGCTTCGGTTGGTCTTCAAGACTAAAAACAATAATATCAGAACAACAGAGTCCAGAGTGCTTATTTCCAGTGGGAGATGCATGCGCAGTAGTGTCATCCAGGATCAGTCTCCAAGTGGGAGATTATTTGGTGTGGAGCCTGATCAGTCTCCAAGTGGGATATTGTTGGTATGTGGTGACTAATCATGCAAGTACTGTACACTCGTAATGTATCCTCACCGTTTTTCCCTCTTTTTTTTCTCATTCAGAGTCAGTTATTAATTTTTGTTAATTGATAAAAAGGAAAATGACATTGTAAAACCCTAATTCTAGAAGCTTCCAAAAGGCTTGTTATAAGCGGCTGGGATGTATGTTGTGAGTGGGATTTCGATACTGTATTGTAGCATTTGTAGCAGTATTGAGTTGCATGGATTGCTAGTTGTAATCAGTTTGATTTGTTGGATAATAATATTGGACTCTCTGTTGGTGGATGTAGCCCTAGTTTGGGTGAACCATGTTAAAACTTGTCTCTCGCTATTATTATTTCTATGTATTTTCATTCCTCTGTTTAATCTTTATTTGCATTTAATTGATATCTTCTGCATGCAATTCCTAACAGAACATTCCATGGGTAGACAATGAGATTTCATCTAACACAAATAATAAAAATTATCTCCCTATCATAGTGCATGAAACCTCTATGGATCACCTATCATAGTGCATGAAACCTCTATGGATCATACTATCAATCTTCCTCCTTTAGTTGAACATTCAAGTAATTTGGACATCACTAAGGAAGTAAAGACCCTTGATCCCCTTCCTTTGGTTGAATGTTTAGGTCCCTTAGATATCACTAAGGGTGTGAAAAACTTGATTGCATATTCTTTGAACACCACTAGAGATACAATCACCAACAATTATCCTCACAACACCTTATCTTCCCTTCATTCTTATGATCCCTCTTCAAAAGATGCAGCACTAAGGGATGAGGAAGGGTCTCTCACATTAAATCTCTTACGGATGGATGTCGAGATCACTCAAAACAAATCACTTCTTCCACCTCTTAAGAGGATAGTGAATAAGTGTATTTCTCCCTCCCTAAGCCACACTCGTTGTAGAACCTATTATAGTTGCTCTCAAGGTGGCCTACTCCTAGATATATATGTTTCTAGCATTGTGTTGTTTCAAGTAAGTATTTCTATCCCTTTACCTCCATGTTGTGTTTCCCCCATGATGTGTTACGTGTTGTTTAGGCCTCCTGGGATGACCCTTGATTCTCTTGTAAGGTCCAGGATACGGGGAGACTGCCTCTGTTGTGACCTTCTTCTATTTGTATCATCATTCTTCTATATCGCTTCTCCTCTATTTTCATTGTTGTGTGTCGTGTCTTACGGACATAGCGTTGTGGTTGGTGACTTGGGGCACCCTCCTACATGACTGTCCCTAAGGCACTTGTTTCTCCTCTCTTGATTTATTGTTTACCTTCCTCTAGTGCTTCTATCTAGCTAGCAGATGACAAAAAATAAATAAGATTGATAAGGACCAAGTGTCCCTTCAGCGAGTAAGCAAAAATGGATCTAGTCCATACATGACGATGGGATTGGAATATATATTATCTGACACTTGGCTGGTAGAATCACTCCGTGTGATCTTGATGTTGTCTTATCACACTTACAAACCATAACAATACATCTGCTTTGTGCACTTTGTTTATCTTTGAATCTCACTTTGGTTACACTTAGTTTTGAGGTTTATACACTGGTAAAGCCCCACAGTTATACTCGATCTCTGAATCCATAGTATAACCTCGGCTCTCTATGTGAATGATCATATGCATTGTTGTTTATCATGATTATATGGATGCTAACACCTTTTCTTGCAGGAAATTGTGTGTTTGTGGGAACATTTGGTGATCGTAAAGAACATGTCACCTCTGGGGGGCATGGGCTTTACGAAAGCTCATGTTCCCTTCTGTCTTTTCTTTGTACCTTAATGCTCTTGATATCGTTACATGATATCAACCACCTTAAGGTGGGGGCATATATAAGGTAAGTTGTCTAATTTAGATGCTATCAAAGTGTGTTTGTAAAGATCTATTGCAATCACTTAAGCCCTCTACGGAGGCGGGATATCGTGCATGTCCTTTTTATCTTAAGCCCTTTGTGGAGGCGGGGATGGTGTATTTCTTGAGGAGATTACACATCCTGTCATTTTCTAAAAGTTCTCCAAGCAGGTGGGGAGCGGATCTGAGACTATCCTAACCTTTAAGCATGTCTTCGACGATTGTTGTGGCCAAGCCCTATCGTCAGTGTGTGTTTATAATGTGCCTGAGATGGCTGTGAACCTAGCAATAGGTTTCTTCCATTGCTTGTCTATTGTGTTTTCTCCGTGTCTTCCATGTGTGTGTGTATGGTGTGATTGTTCCCAAGCATAGTCTAAAGACCATTGGCAATGAGTCCCTCCTATGCTTTGGTATTTGTATGGCGTGTTTGTTCTCAAGTGCAGTCTTAAAGACTAGTGGTGATGAGTCCCTCTTGTACTCTAAGATTTGTTTTGCGTGTCTATTGCCCCATGTGTAGCCTTAAAGACCAGTGGCGATGAGTCCCTCCTGCACTATGGGTAGTGTGTTTACTTTCCCTGCACTTGCATCTGCATTTTATATATGAGAAAAAGAAAAAGAAAATAATCACTGCATTCACTGTGTTTTGCCTGTCTTCAATGTTGTATTCTTCATAGTTTACATGACTATAACTATCTTCTCCATGTTTTAAGTTCCTGTTACTATCTTCATTGTGATTGGCATGTCTTCTTCATGCTTGGTGTGTTTATTGTGCTTGTTGACCGTACTTTAATGCATGTATTGGCCTTATGTTTATACACACATTAAAGTGGGGGCTAAATATTATGTCAAAAAATGTCCCCTTGGGGGCTTTTCCCACTTAAGGTTTAGCTTTCGGGTCCATTAGAATGCATTTAGGTCATCTTACATGTTAATGGTGACTCCCGATGAGAAAACCCTGAAGTTTCATGGCAAATGGGACTTAGGGGGTGTGCTTAACATAAATCTTGCCTAAAATAGGGGGAGGACTTGGCCGCCCGCACCCTAGTCCTGCCCTATTTTAGGTCAAGACCTATTTTTGGGTGTCAATTTTGTGACCATTATTAGGTCCTATGCCAACATCTCAAGTTTGAATTACAAAATTCTTAGCGGGAATGTTTGTAGTTGCATATATAAGCATGATTAGTGATTCATTTGCAAACTAGATGGAAACTAGATGGGCATTGTGAACTTGTGGCTTTATGTGAAAGTTATTCAAGGCATTCATTGTGTTGCAGAGTAGTATTTTGTGTTGTTTTTGTGTTTTTTATTGTAGATTTGACTCCATCTTCTCATGGCAATGAAGAGCATCTTCTTTCCATGAGATCCACACTACAAGGTGATATCAATTATGTTTTCTATCATTTATAATTTGGATTTTGCCTGTATCCCGTAGGGATACACACTCTTTATCTGACAATGGTGCTCGTTAGAATTGAATGTCTCTCTGGGGCTTGACCAAGGCAAGCCTCTAAACACCACAACCCCCAACTGACTTTTCTGTGATTGTTGGTTACAGATTTCAGAAGTGAAAGAAGTGGAGTTGCAGGAAAGTAGTGCAGACTATCAGAAGTGCAAATCAAAGAACAAAACAAGAACCTAGACTTGGGCACCCACTCATTAGTCCTTTGGATCCCACAACATTAAAATCTACGGAACAATAGAACTGTGTTGCAGATAACATTCCCAGATCCCGACAAAAACTGAGGCACTAGACTAGGGCACCCGCTCATTAGTCCCTGACTTTTTTGCACACTGAACTTCAAAATCTAGTATGTATTTGGTTGTCATTTGATATCTCTGTGTGCGATCATTTTCTGTAATTTGTCTGTTTGTTTACGATTTCATGAAATTAGGGTTTTGAGCATAATTGGACTTAATTGAACAACAAATTTACACAATTCCAATCGTCCCCTATGTTTGAAGTGACTGGAGATCTGTAGTCTATAGTTCTCTACTCAGTTGAATGTCCTTGAATGTTTAGTGGTGAAAGGAGGATCAACACAAACACCATTTGGCCATCTCATCTTCCCTCCTTTTTCCTATTAAATAGGTGAAAACTTGAATCTTGCAATTTTGACCAAATTTCAGAGTTCCTACTGCTAAGAGATACCAAGAATACCAAAAACAAATCAAAATAAAGCAAAGCAACTACAAATTCTTTTTGGGCGATGCAGGATTACCTATGGACCTAGATGCTCCTACATCACCTCTAGACTTTGTCCAAAATAGATGAGTTCCACACAAGGATGAGCCAAATTGCATCAAGTATTCTACAAGCTTGTCATCAAGCAAGTCATGCAAACACTAATGCAACTCACCAAGAGTAGATGGAAGGATATCCTCCCAACTCTTTTTGACATAAACTGAAGCAGTGGACTAGCTTTGATGTTGCATCATTAGGTTATACACAAAGTAGTGAAAATGAGGATGCTGGCCAAACCTATTATCATGGTATCTCATCAGGTGCAGAACATATTCATGCATTTTCACCTCTTCGAAGCATGGTTTCCCAAAACTTGAAACACCTGTAGGGTAAAGAATTGGGAATGCCATTGCAAACAAACCAGTCATTATTGTACTAATTAATTGGTGTCAATGAACTAGTTGGCCACTCAACAATATCAATGGTATGACCAGGTCCCAAATGTATTAAAGGACAAACCTCCTCCATCTCCCTTCATCTAGGAGGGAGAATAGACACAAAAAAAGAGTGTTGTTTAGGTTCTTCTTGAAGAGTACTTATCCCCTCATCACCGGTGAAAGAAGACCCAAGTGATGAAGATCAACGGATGAATGGACTAGCATGCTTGATATATCAGTAGGGGTTGTTGGTAAAGATGAAATTGAACTTTCATCAAGATGGACATCCTTGTAGTACTAATTGTGAGCAAATTTGTACTTCAAGGCTTCAAGAATGTGTGCTCAACTAATATAAAAGTCATATCTTTCCTGTCTCTGGCTATGCTTTCTCACAACTATGTCATCTAATTGGTCAATACGCCTTGGAAAGTGCCTAGCTATACTAGTAATGTCTTGTGTAAAGCTAAGTGCATGGCCCCTATATTTTATTTGTCCACCACATGCATGATACATTTGGAGGATCAGATTAACCCATGCAATTAACATCTCTTCTACTTGTGTTAGCACTTGTAGACAATATGGTTGGCTTCCATGATCCATATTATTCCACCTAGAGAAATGGTTTTCATTTTTCTCTATGAGGAAATGACAACAAACATTGGAATCTCACGACTAGCGAATTTAGATGCTTGGGTAGCATTCCATGCATATTGAGTAGGTTGACATAAATGGCAGTCAATCTATTCTTTCCTGAAAACCTTGATGAGATGCATCTAAGAATGACATAACCAAGGAATGGTTGTTCATTTGGGAAACTTGAGGCATTCATCCCTTCTGGTGGTAACAATCAAGGGTCGTGTGCTGAACCATGGGGTGGAAATCTTGACCCAATATGCACCGAAGTGGGTAGAGGTTGGACATTGGGAGGAATATCAACTCAATGGATGCCATTGGGGATTTCACGATGCATTGATAGCCTCCTCTTCTCTCACCATGCTCTATTGAGATCATCCTTTCATGCTTGATAATGTAGACATCGCAATTCATTCCTCTGAGCCTAGATTGATGAGCCACTATTGGATGCAAAATTGGTTACACTTGGGTGTTCCATAGTGAATCCCAATAGTAGCCTGAGAAAAGGGGAGTAAGAAAGTTAGGAAGTGGGAATGGCGTGAAAAAAGACCATGAATGAATAGTGCAACAAACTTTATAAGAAACCAAACTTTAGGCAAAAGTAAAAGATAATTGGATACAAGAATAGAGGAGCCCCACCATAATAGCCATTAACCTTTTGAACATACCTTTATACCAATCATGCAACAAAATCCATCAAAACCACCATCATTGAGTTAGAATAAGAGGCACAACAACTTTAAGCAGTGAAGCACAAAGTGCACATCAATAAATGACCAAATTTTAACAAGTGAAAGAGATGCACATCCCTCAATTCAAAAAACCAACCATAACAT
Organism: Cunninghamia lanceolata; assembly: GCA_027924645.1. Classification (NCBI taxonomy): domain Eukaryota; kingdom Viridiplantae; phylum Streptophyta; class Pinopsida; order Cupressales; family Cupressaceae; genus Cunninghamia; species Cunninghamia lanceolata. Next base: position 2,274,641 of record BSBN01001860.1, read on the forward strand.
ACATTAAAATTTCACATCAAAATATTATGTCCATCATCAGAATATTATGGACTTGACATAGTAGAGGCATGACAACAAAAAAAGCTATAAGTAAAGTGCACAGAAGTAAGAGCAATTGAAAACATGTCTCAAAGTGTGTTCTATCCAATGGCCCAAGGCACACCAACAAGGCAAGGGCAAGAAGAGAAATGCATAAGATCTATACAAGCATGTATAACTTTGAGATTTCATCAAAAAGCTGATGACTTTCATCCACAAAGGCAATATGCTCAACTCTAGTCAAAACAACACTGGCCCTCTCTTCATCGTTAGATGTTTCACATTTGAAAAATAACCTAAGTACAAATTGTTGTGACACAATATTTCTTGAGACCTCTTGAATCACTGCATGTTCAAGTAGTAACAATTGCAAGTCCATGATAGTGACACCCATCAAATCATTCCTAGTTTGGTCAAATGTAGTCACCTAATCCATGCTACATGTATGGTCTTATAATTCAAGTTTTAGCATATAGTTGAAGTCACAATTAAAGTGAGGTCTTTGGTACATTTTGGGTGCAATGCCAAATGATATTTAATTGTTCTAAAACTTTTTTCTTGCATTTATTTCTATCAACAACAATAGGACAAGAAAAGTAGCAAAAGTTGTCTAGTTGTAGCTTTGTCATTGTGGCATGAACAACCACAGTCTATGTCCTTTCAAAGTTTATAAGTGATCAAGCATAAAAAAGGAACACACAACTATCATGGTTGCAAGCACGAGCACCTCCTCTTGACAAGCATGTTGAAAAATTCAATGCACCTTTAAAGGCATACATGGACTTCAATATTGTATAACCACTTCGAGATTGGGATTCAAACAGATCTCGATGGATCATAGAGTGTCAATGGTCTTTCCATTCCATGATGCCACATGACCACCACTAATCATAATAATAGGAGGATGCTCTCAGGAGTACAACTCATATAGCTAGTTTCCCTCCACATCAGCATGTATGCCCTAGAAAGTCAAATCTATGCTAAATCATGACATGTCAACAAGGCACCCAACACGTTTAGCTATCTTTGTGCCATCACGCTTATGTAGTATTGATGTAGTTGAGATGGCCCCCACAACACCAATAACATCAACTAAGGAATTAGAAGCAACTACCTGGATGCCTTCAATCTAAGCACGAAGTGGAAGTTATGGATGGGTATGTTGGACACATCAGAATCGTAGACAATAATTGTTGAATAAGTTTGCAAGAAGATCTCCCATTGATTTGGGGAGATATTTTGTCAAAAGTATTTTCTACCTTTACATGACCATTAGAGATGACATATACCATGTCGACCTTGACAACATCATAAAAATGATTAGTTGCATATCATTGGAACATATCAAATGTATTTCACTTCCACCAGAGTCAATAATGTCAAAGCTAAATACCTTTTGATCACCTCTAGAATTTTTGAAGTTACACAACACACTCTTAGCCAAAACTCTACCTTAGATTGACCACCATTTTTAGTAAGGAGTAAGTGCACCAATTGGTATGATTGCATAAGGTGTACTCAATTTACTGATAGGAGATTGCAAGCTTGACCCATGGAATGATGAATCAATATCAGAAAAAGGAATGCCCATCCTAGAGCCCCCAAAGTTCTCACCAATAGGGACATAAGAAATAAAATTAGGTGTGTCAACAATAGGAGTGTGAAAAAACAAAACTTTCAACGAGCTGACAATAATTAACTTGTAAATTGTCAAGGAGAGATACATAAGAAGCTAGAAACCACTAGATGTAAGGTTGAAAGAGTAAACAACTATTTAGGGGGAGATCCAACCACTTCTGTACATCAGCAGTAACATGAGATGCATAACCTATCAGTGGTAACATGAACCCCTCAACAAGGCCACCTCTAACAACAAGCTCATTATATTTAAAGAGAAGGAGAACATCATGCATGCAGGTTTCATCAGAAAGGTGTAGCTGATAACTCAAGGAAGGGTTTTGGAAATAAATAATGCAAACACCTCATCCATCTTCAACTTGGTGGTAGTGCCCCCAATGGCCATAACAAGGTGGTCCCAAGAATTTGACAAAGAACATAGAAAATTCATACAATGATCCTCCTCCATTTTTATTCCCATAGATTTGAGCTAGGAAACTATCATATTGAAGGCATTCATATGATCAGTTATGGATGCACCATCCTCCATTCTAAGGGTGTACAACTTATTTATTAGAAAGAGTTTGTTAACTAGATATTTAGCTTGATACAAATCTCCTAATTTCTTCCAAATATTCGTTGCAATGATTTCCTCAATAACATTCAATAGTGTGCAAAATCTACCAAAGAGAGTCTAATAATATCCTTCACCTTTCTAGCCATCAAATCTCAGTCTTCTTGTTTCATCACAATAGGGTTCATACCATATATTACAACCTATAGATATTTGTCTATCAGAAAATATTTCATTTTGAGTTTCCACAACTCAAAGTTAGTGCCAATAAACTTCTCCATCTTTATTCTAGACATGTTTGTCATCTCTTCCTACAGTAAGATCAAAACCCTCTCTGCACAAGCTCTTACTCAAATGAAGATTGTTACAAAAAACCCTCTACCCAACACTTAGAATCTAAGGTGATCAGTCTCTGATACTAAATGAAAGGAAGAAAGGTACATGGAAAGGTTTCCTACACTAATCTTTAGAGGAGAGTGTTGTGCAAATTTTCAATCTTTACTATTACAGAAAGTAGAAACACATATAAACATAAAATAAATAATATAACATAACACAAGGTGTCCATGGGAAAAACTCTTTCAGGAGAAAAGCCCCACACTCCAAAGCAACCCAATGTATTATTTAATAAACAACAAGTTACAATACACTTGCAAAGAAATCCTTTATACGACTATCACCAACATTCAAATTTGAAGTGACTATGGTAGCATTACAGTACCTGCAAATTAAATCATACAAACTACAACCCCAAGCACCAATAAATAGGCAAGAGTTCAAACTAGAAACTATAAAAGGTTTTGGAAAACCATTAGCAAATACCATAGGAGGTATGGCACCCAAACCAAGACACCAAATTCAATGCCCTCCTTGGTAAAAGATCCTCCAAGCTATGTTTAGCATATTCTCTTTCACTTTATATTGTCATAAATTATCAAATTTGGCCACCCAAACTTGGGTACCCCAATTTGTCCTCATTCAACCCATTCAAAGATGCTCCATGGAAAGTGTCTAATCCTATCATAATCTTGGTCAAGATTCCAATGTAACCTCCTCTTACATGCTCTTAGATGTCATAAGAATATGCCATATTCATAATGATCTTACAACTCCACAAGATGATGACACATGGCCAAACTATACCACCTCAAAGGGGAACACCTACCTCCTCATTTGAGGACAATCCACTAAAGAAGAATTCCATGTCACCTCCAAATGGGATGCCAACTCTCCCACAAGAAGACAAAACATACATAAGATGAAATAGTGAATGCATACAAAAGTATTAAAAATGAACACTAGGAATGCAAGGTTGAGACACCTTTTTCCAACATGTTTATTCTTTATAGTTTCATCAAGTCTAGAGAATTTTTTTCATTTCAAACAAAGAAGGATCCTTATTCTGTATCTCTTGAAATAGAAACAAAATATTCTCACATATCTTAGAAGTCTTAAAAACTCTCTTGATAAAAAATAATGTTGCACAAAAACAACTAGTAATTATTATAAAGACCAAATGACAAGGCTATGTTGTGATGATTATGAATTACATTTTAGTGTGGCCATGTTAACAAATCTTAACAATTTATTATAAGCTCACCCCACACCATGTTAAAGGTAGCACATTACCTTACCCAAGATTTACCAAAGGAAAAAAGAAAAGACCAAAAGAACACCACCCTATTCATAATAACCAAGATACAAAAAAATTATTCTTTCTAGTTTCATCAAGTCTAGAGAATTTTTTTCATTTCAAACAAAGAAGGATCCTTATTTTGTATCTCTTGAAATAGAAAACAAAATATTCTCACATAACTTAGAAGCCTTAAAAACTCTCTTGATAAAAAATAATATTGCACAAAAACAACTAGTAATGATTATAACGACCAAATGACAAGGCTATGTTGTGATGATTATGAATTACATTTCAGTGTGGCCCATGTTAACAAATCTTAACAATTTATTATAAGCTCACCCCACACCATGTTAAAGGTAACACATTACCTTACCCAAGATTTACCAAAGGAAAACATAAAAGACCAAAAGAATACTACCCTATTCATAGTAACCAAGATACAAAAAACTTTTAATTAAGAAAATTAAAATCATGCTCTACTTTCAATAGTGTTATTCAATTCTCACAATTCCATAAATGGATACGGTGTTGTCCCTCACCATTTAGAAACAAGAGAGAGCAATGAAGATATAAATATTATTGAAAGTAGTCGGTCATTGTTGAATGAGTATTGGTCAAGCCAATTCATGGGAAACATAAATATAAAGCACTAATTCACCCATATACAAGGATATGCATAGAAAATAAATCTTGTCTTAATGCAAATACAATTTAATGTATGCACATTGCATATCACATATATATTTTAAAGATGAAAGAAAAATCTAGAGCAAGATGTAACTATATCACTAGCAATTGCACATTGGTGTGCAATGGGTACGCCGAAGAGTTGTGGTAGTTCAAGTGCCATGTCTTTTAAGTGAATGATCATTGTCTTGTGTCCCTATGGCCTATGCCATTATCTAGCTAGTATTTAATTCACCTTCACCATGTGTATCATCATCATCTGCATACAACCACTCCCCCTCATCTAATAGAAATTGTGGTCTCCTACTATTCAATCTAGGCATTTCATGTGATACATATAGGGAGTGAATACTTTTGAACATGTAGGTGTTATTCATCCATAGGTTCCAATAGTTGGAAAATGGCGATACAAAAGTTTTCCTTACTTTGCATATATACAGAGGAAGGTAAAGGGTAGAATGAATGGGCATGATTATTTGGATCATCTTGCATTGCTCTAGTATACTATCAACTATTAATAACTCAAAATAGGTTATGTCATCTTTGGAAGATTCACTAAATTTCTTCAAATGGATGAGCTTAATATCAAGTAGATAAATGTAATTAGTGGTTTCTTGAGAAGAGAACATATAATTTTGTTATTGGTGAATGGTTGTTGTCCATCCATCATTTAAACATTGAAAGAATGTAGTGATATGTGTTGTCATATTGCATTCGAAAAGAAATGGAGTAAATTAAATATGTTGACATGCAAGAAAGTAAAGTTGTTTTTGAATATTAGTGGGTAAAGGAAGGTATGCAAGTACAGTTTTTGGACTTCCAAGATGCTACAAATGACCATTTTTTTTATCAATTATTTGCAAGTGTTGGTGCCCTTTACCTATCATCTTCTTGTTTCCCAAGCATGTCGAACCCATCCGGTATAGACTTGACAAGACTTGCCATTCATCAGGACTATCTTCTTGCAACATTACATGTCCTTGGTCAGAAGGAGTTTCATAATTAGTGTTTGTCAATGGATTTGTAGATGTATGGTGCAAATTCCATATATGGTAGTTGTTTGAAATTCTTTCCCAATAGGCTGTAATATCTTTCTCTAATGAACTAAGATCATTGTGAATGTTTCTGAATGGCCAGTATAGCAGTAGTTAACTTTAATAGAATGCTTGAAAACATTGATCATCTACTTTTGGGATGGTGGTGAAATGAGGGGAGACTTGAACAATAGACAATGTGAAGCATTCTTCCCATTTGTTGGACTTTGAAGATGATACAAATAAGGGACATATTTTCCAATTGTATTGGTCATGCCATATATGAACCAATGAAGCTTGGAGATGGGATGTTACTATTATTAGAGATAGCTACACTTTAGTGTGTAATGGGTACACTAAAGAGGTCTTCAAAGTGAATTATCAGGTCCTTAGGAAAATGGCATGTTTCCCTAATTGTTATTCTTAATGGAGACGTGTCATCTTTGGATTATTGATATGAAACGATTGATTGAAAGTCACTCTCTTTTCTAAGTTATCTCTCTTTCCCTTTATATCTCTTTTCTCTATCTCTATCTCCCACTTTATCTCTCTTTCTCTATTCCTCCCTCTCTCTTTATTTTTGTAAAAGTACAATTTCATGAGGCTCCAATGGAGCTATATGATCTAGACCAACCCATACCAAGCTTCATTATAAAAGCACCATAGCCTAATCTTTAATGTATGGTTTTCAATTAGAATGCTTGACCATAGCCCCAAGTGTTTCATGTAACGGAACACTTTTTTCCACTATGTTTATGCAATTAAGCTTAGTCTTGTAATCCCATGATGGGCAATGATTTTATGTTTTAGGAAATGTCTCTTCAATTGTCATGGGTGGTTATGGTAAAATCTAAGAATAAAATTATTCATAGGAAGGTTATGCATGTAGCCATATTTTGTACTTGAAAATAAAAAGTACTTTGAATCCACAAAATTTAGCTCAACATCATACATAAATAAGGATATGGTTTGCCCATACACCCTTTAGCATACTATACAAATATTCAAAGTAAAAGCAAGATGGGACTTACTCAAACTCTTTAAGGTTCCACTACTGATCCCTAAGGTGATCTGGAACTCCAAATCCAACCAATCCTTTAACATGGTGTGGTAAACAAAAATTTATATATTTATTTTCTACAAACAAACCTTTAGAAGACATACTTTATTTGAGATTTATCTTTTGAAATGGTTTCTTGTGATGGGTTTCATAGTAATCTTTTTCTAAATCTAAGTGTTTTCTTTTATGAAATTTGATTTTTTGCACATCCTCTAGGATTTCATTCAATCCTTGCAAAAGGAAACCATGGTTAGCATGACTAATCAAACTAATAATCCTAGGATTGTAACTGGCAACATGCAAGCTTACAATTAGTCCCATGTTGATTATGCAAACAAATTTGCTTGATATAATCAAAATAATGTCCGTTATTTTCAAAACTTGTTTTTGCTAAACTCTTTAATTTGGGGGAACATGACTATGAAAAAATAAGAAATTACTAATCTATTTAAGTGCAAACAAGTATGAAATAAAGAATTCGTTACTAGAATACCATACGGATACATACAATTGGCATGTTGATTGTGCAAACGAATTTGCTACATAGAATCAAAATAATAAGAATGTCCATAATTTTCAATACTTGTTTTTGGAGCTTCTTCAATTTGGGTGGAAACCTGGCTATGAAAAATAAGGAATTTATAATTTATTGAAGTCCATATTAGTGCAAAATGAACATTTCATTATTCTATCAAGTTACACTTGAATGCATTGCATGCCTTACATAATTCACAATTCATGGAAATTCACAGAAAATAGAGGAATGCTTCTCCTCTAGCCCATCCCTTGTGTTCCTATTGTTGTCTGTCAGATTATTATAGGGGCTTCCACCTATTATCAAATAAAAACCTCTAATTGAATTAATTAGTCATCGTCTTTCTTTTGTCAAATTTTGCCTATCCTCTCTCTCTCTCTCTCTCTCTCTCTCTCTCTCTCTCTCTCTCTCTCTCTCTCTCTCTCTCTCTCTCTCTCTCTCTCTCTCTCTCTCTCTTCATGTGTATCCCTTCCTCTTTCTCTATCTCTCTTTCTCACTGCATCTATCACTATCTCCATCTCTCTCTCCACCTCCAAGAATATTTGAAATATAAGTTTTGAACAAAGCAAAAATAATAAACAAATTAAAAACCTTTATCTAATTATTGAACTATGAATCAAACTTAATCTATTGGAATATACAAATTTATAATAAATATTATTATAGAAATAATTAAATAATTTATTAATGAAGAATCGACACGTATAAACATTATAACATGAAACCAATGCTACTTAGAGAGCAATCAAATAGTCCACTTTGTCAACCTTATGAGAAAGATATAGAGATATATTAGAAATCATACATAAATAAGGATATGGTTTGTCCATACACCCTTTGGTATACTATACATATAGTAAAAGTAAAAGATTGGTGGGCCTTGCTCAAACTCTTTAAGATTCCACTACCGACCCACAAGGTGATTTGGAACTCCAAATCCAACCAATACAATTAACTTTCAATACTTGTTTTTGGTAGCCCCTTCAATTTGGGCGGGAACTTGGGTATGAGAAATAAGGAATTTATAAAATAGTGAAGTCCATCTGTCAAGTCACACTTGAATGTATTACATGCCTTACATAATTCACAATCCATGGAAAGTCATAGAAAATAGAGGAATGCTTCCCCTCTAGCCCATCCCTTGTGTTCATGTTGTTGCCTATTAGATTATTATAGGGGCTTCCACCTATTATCAGATCAAAACTTGCAATTAAATTAATCATGTGATCAAGTCTTTCTTTTTCTTCTCTCTTTCTCTCTCTATATTAAATATGTATACTCTCAACCCATGATATATATATATATATATATATATATATATATATATATATATATGAATGTATTTATTTATTATACTTAATAATTTATATTACATTGAATAAAATATATAATAATAAATAAACTATAATATAGTTTTTATATAAAAGATAAATATATAATTAAATCTTTACAAGTTACCACTTGGACAATAAGCATGGAGACCTAATTTCTCTAGATGGGATTGTGTTGATTGAGGTATTCAAGTAAAATGTATTGATTGTTAAAGTTTATAAATTAAATAAATTCATTGTTGTCATCATGATGAATTATTGTCCCTTATTCTTGTCACAAGTCTCCCTCCACGGTCATTGCCTCATGCCCCTATAATACCTATCACTCCTTTTTGCCTTTGGAAAGCTGGAAGCCACCTCATGATGAGAAACTATCATCTTTTCCACACAAGTGGGAAGAACCGACTACTTTAACATCATATTGTCCACATATCAAAAGGGTAAATTGATTGAGGTGGAAGATGTGCACAATTTGACAAAAGATAGATTTGATGAAATGATTAATTCAATTGGAGGTTTTGATCTGATAATAGGTGGAAGCCCTTATAATAATCTAATAGGAAACAATAAGAACACAAGAGATGGGCTAGAGGGGAAGCATTCATTTATTTTGTATGAATTTCAATAGCATGGGACTAATTGCAAGTATGGATGTTACAAATTGTAGACTTGTATGGTATTTTGGTAATGAATTATTTTTTTGTGCTTGTTTGCACTCAAATAGATTAGTAATTTCTTATTTTTCATAGTCATGTTCCTCTAATTTGAAGAGGTTAGTAAAGATAAGTATTGAAAATTATGGACATTATTTTGATTAGATGGACATTCTTTCTTTGAGCTTTATCTTTTGAAATGGTTTCTTGTGATAGGTTTCATACTAATTCTTTTGTAAATTTAGGTGCATTTTTTATGAGCTTTGATTTTTTACACGTCCTCTAGGCTTTCATTCAATACTTGTAAAAGGAAACCATGGTTAGCATGACTAATAAAACTGATAACCCTAGGATTATAATTAGTGCTATCTATCTCTCTATTTCTATTTGTCTCTTTGTCTCTGTCTCTCTACCTCTATTTCTCTCTCTATTCTATAATTGCTACCCTTGATGTTAATTCTATTTTCTCTGCTAATGGATTTACCAATGTATTATTATGACGGAAAAAGCTTTATAATTATGGGGTATTTAGTTCTACGTGTTACAGAAACACCAAGGTAGTCATGAGCTAAGAATCTTTTGAAAATCAACAAAGGGTATTTTTAGAAGTGTTTAAGTATTATTTAGAAGAGTTGCACTCTTTCAAGCTAGACCTAAGGATGACTTGAAATCAAAACTTACAGATGATGGTGTTCTTGTGGATGGAAGTACAAGGATGGATGTCGAGAATGCTTTCCCAATGCTTATATTAATGGAAGTACAAGGATGGTGTCCTTCTTGCTTATATTAATGGGCAGCAACTAAGCTACTAAGGGTGAAGCTTTCCCAATGCTTAGGGAAGGTTCCTCTAGGAAATCAACCCCTAGCTCAAGAAAACTAAGGATTAAAGATCAATGATTTTTTTGATGAAAATAATTGGCTTATACAGATATGAGTGTCTTTGTCTCTAAATTATTGCGAGTAGGGGATTTAGTTTAGAAAAGTTATCTAAGCATGGAATTTGGTTTAATTGCTTTTAGGGGTGTAGGATATTTAGTCTAGCAAAGTCATCTAAGGGAGAAATTTGGTTTAATCACACTTTTAGGGGATTTGAGACTAATCATCATCATATCATCTAAGGGATAAGTTTGGTGGATGGTGTAATAAAGGAACATATCATCATCCCTACTGGTCGCTCAACTAATTAGACTATGACCTTTTAGTGAACATTTTTTCTTATCTCTAATAACAATAGGATATATGACATAAAGAAAACATATATAAATCTTAAATGACCAATACCATGACAAGTTGAAAGTCATATATTTATCACAACACTCTAATGATAATAATACATACAATTATATATATTAATAATCTAAATTAGGGATAAAGTTATTTATTTATTTATTTTTGATGGAGACTATCCACAAGATCATTTTTGCTACTTGATATAGGAGCACAAGCCTTAGGTTGAACCTCTTTGGTTGAGAGCCAAGGACTGAGGGGTATCCATTCCACTAAATTTGCCTGGGGCATGATCTCGACCTCATCCCTTATGGTGTCGGAGGCCTTGTACTTAGCAAGACTTGATCCTTGGTGGGCTCATTTAGAACCTTTCAACTTCACTAGCAAACCAAGGGCCCTTTGAAAAATTTATATTCTTTACTAAGGTGTATTTACTAAAAATAATATTTAGAAGATCATGTCATTATAACTTAGTATTATGCTATTATAATTTGATTATTATTATTTAATCCTAATTTTTTAAATTCTCTTTTAAATGAGTTGATGACTTTTTTAAGAGCTTAAACACTGTAAGTATTTGTGTGTTCAATGATGTGTATCAAATGCCTTTAAGAACTTTTGTGAGATAAATTGTGAAAAGACATTCCTAAACCTCCTTATCAACTTAATTTAGTAAAATACTATTATAATTTATTAATATCATATTTAAATTGTTATGTATTGAGAATAAGTAAATAATTGTAACTAACTCATTTATAATGTTTTAAAGTCTAGGAAACAAAATGCCACCAGTTTACCTGTCCTTAAAAAAGTTGAATTGAAGAGCAAGTCAAATCTGCATGAAATCATCTATGACACTTGCATGCTTGAGCTTGTTGTCTTCAATATTCTTCAACAATTGTGAAGTCGGTCTAATCAAGGGGGCCAACCTAGGAGAACATAACCCTTGTGATCCAATGATCTCCCCAAGGTATTTTTCCATCTCGCTTAGGGAATGCCTTTGGTGTAATTATTCCAACTGACACTTAATTTCTTCAACATTGAAACCAACTTACATTAGGGAAATAAACCAAGTACCGTGTGCTTTTTTTAGGTGTCTATTTAAATTATTAATATTAAATTAGATTTAAATTAATAATGTTGAAGTTTAAATTCAATAATAAATTATAAAGGGATTAGAGATGTTTATTTTTTTATCGATTTAATATTGTTAATATAAAATAATTTTGTTGTTTGTTGTGATCGATTATTATAATTTCGAATATAAAATATTTTTGTTGTTAGTTCTGATTGATTATTATATTTTGGAATTTTAAATTGGATTTGTATTGTAGAGTTTGTGAAAAATTTTGGATTAAAATTTGAATAAGATTGGGTTGTATCCACAACTTGGTTTGGGGATGTTTCTAAGTCATATGATTCAATCCTCTTGGTGTAGATCTATAATGATATGACCTTATGCAATTATGTCTTCCACATATGTTTTTGAACAAATGTTCTATTAAAAAGCATAGTGGATTCCATTGTAAAACAAAAGGAATATTTTCGACTTCCTTGATGGGAGTCAAGCCCCTTTGCTGATAATATAAAGTTTGATGACACACCAAACCAATGATCCAATGCCTAGGATGTAACTCATTAATGTAGTGCTAATATAATGTGGCAATGCATGTGTTATATGATTAGTTCTTTCACAACTATTGGATAATACTTTCTAATGAAATGTTCTAGTGATAACCAATATATTAAGATTGTCTATAAATACATTATTATAATCATTCAACTTGAACTATTTAATGTGTCAATGAAGTAAAATTAAGTTTAGAATTTTTTTTAAAATAAAAATAAAAAATAAAAAGGATAAACTAAATCACAAATAACATATTCCAAAAGATATCACTACAATCACAATATAATTTTGAATGAAATGTTAAAAAAATAATCCAAACCATTAAAAATCGAATGATAATTAACTTTTGAAAAATAAAAATTAAATATCATGAAAAATATTGTTAAAAAACCAATCCAAGGCCTAAATTTGATGGCTGTATGGCCGTATTTAGACATTTTTGCCATAAAATACAATCAAAATTTTAAAAAGATTGTATCACATGAAAGGAGAGATTTTGGGTTGACTATCAAAATTTATATAGAACTATAATGATATATACATTTGGTTTATATATAATTTTACTTATACAAAGGTATATCATAGTATTTTAAAGACACCTTTGAGTAGATAACCGTCATCAAAACATTGCTTGACACACAAGGTCCACTGTCAAATTCAAACCTTGATCCAAACCATTGAAAATTAGAATAATAATTAACTTTTAAAAAATAAAAAATTAATATCAATTTATATGCCAAAAAAAATGTAAAAATGAAAAAGTGTATATTAAATATACATTACACATCCCAACATTTCTATTTATTTTCATTATCAATTTCCAAATTACCTTAGCTTGACATCTATCTATTTATTTATTTTTTAATTCTATTTCCTTTCCTAGAATATTGGCCTAGTTTTTGTAGCTTCTTATCATTTTCTACTCTTTTAATTTTGTAGCTTTTAATAAATATCTTTCCTTTTAAAAATCCCACGGCCCCACCTTGAAATCATTTTAACCCATACCAAAAAAAGAATGATGCTTATAAACTAAAAAAATTATTCCATTGGGCCCACATGGCCACATCATCTTGAAACTACCAATAGCACACTATTTTAAACGGAGTTCCTTTGATATTATGAAAACTAAGCATTATCGGTTGATTTTTTGCCAAGATGAAAAGGCAAAGCAACAGTGCACCATCTAACTGACGGTTCTCTGCACCATGAAAAATATTGTGCCAACCGTTAGATTATTTTTGCTCGTTATCCACTGATATCTCCAACGAAGTCATTAATTATGCCGAACTGGCGAGCCAGGGACGGTTGAAAAGGCAATAATGGTGAGGATTGATTTAATCATCTTGCATCCCTTCTCCTTAATTTTCAAGCGTTGATTTGAAAAAGTAGCTCTCACTATGCCAAAGGGAACGCCTTCGGCGTAATTAACTATTTAAAAGAACTATATGCTTGTCCACAACCTTTCACCAATAAATATTTGTATATGTATTTTAATTAAATAAGAAATGTCAAGTGGAAGTGAGAGTAGGCAAGGATAAGCATGCATTTGAAGGAGATGTACATTTTGTTGTTATAGGGACTATTAGGTAGTCATGTGGATATGTAACTTGAACCCATTTGACTCTTGTGTCTTTTTCAAAAAGGATGGAATTTTTAAGATATACATGTTATTTATTTTCAAAATCTCTTATAATTTGTGAAGTGCCTGGAAAGATGTAACATGTTCATATGTAGTGGTGTCTTATGAAATTTTTACTACTATATTTTTTAACTACTAATTCTTTTAATATATTTAATTGGTGTCCTAAGTGCGCAACACCATTGCAACTATTAAAACAACACCACTACAACTATTAATGCACCTCCAAAACACCATTCACTAGGCACATGGCAAGATCACATAATCACATAGATACAAGCAATCCACAGGGTGGTGGTGAGTTAGAGGATCAAATAATTGCTATACTCAATGTTGTATACCCCCTTTTAAGCTCTTTGAAATGCTCTTCTTAAAAATTGACCCTCCTCTGCAAGGTTTTGATAATTAGCAACGATCAAATATCAATGAAAGGATGTCAAATGAATTGGTCGCTTATCTTGGCTCTCATCACCAGTGTGCCATTCCATTTCTTGTGCATATCAAAATAGGAGGACTGCATTGATTGTTTAGAAAGAGGGCCCCACAAATTTTCACGAAGCAGAAAAGTAGGTAAGAAAGAGGGTCTTTTGTTTATGAGAAAAAAATATGACATGTTTTAATAGGCTGTGTAAAAGATTACATTAATGCTCAAATAATGTCAGCTCTATGCATGGATATTGATATGTTTCATCACAATGACATTGACAACTGTATGTTATTGGAAATCAATTGGTAAGATAGTAGAAAAGTGTTGTTGTTGTAATAGAGTAGTTGTTGTATTACCCTCTTAGATTGATTATTCTTCTGTAAATCTGTATTGTTCAATTTAAATTAGTATTCAAGCATGTAAGAGCTTTGGTGGCTATGGATACATCCATGTAAAATATACACGAACAAACTATGGGAGGACAATGTTATATGGTTTTTGGTTGATATAGTAATAAAGATATGGGTAACATCATTATACGTTGTGTTTATGTGTATAAAAATGTTGATCGTATGTATCAAAGACTATTTAAGTTTGGGCTTGGCCCTTTATTATATTATAGTCTTTGTTTTGGACTTTGTCCCGTTTAAACTATGTGGGTGTGCCTCTCTACCACTGTAATTCTTTTTTTTGTGTGTGTACATGTGTATATATATATATATAGATATATATATATATATAGAAAAGATAGGTCACACTCATTCAAGGGTTTATTACATTATCTTTATATTAATTAATTAATTATCTTTATAATATATCATATGCATATTTATATTATAAGGGCTATATCTTAAACTTAAAACTTTATATATATTATTTTACATTCACTTATAAAAGTGTGGGCCCCTAATTAACATTATGCTCTAACATTAGTTGATCTAGGCTGATTTGTGTTTAATTTATTGCATTTACTTTATTTATTTTTAATTAGCCTAAGTTAACAATAAGGAAAGTTATGTCCCTTCACAAATATTAAACCAATATTAGACTAGGTATAGTAAAAATTTAAAATTGTTAATTAATACCACACAAGTATAATGTAAAGTTATAATTAAGATCGAGCATACTTCTAGATAAGAGGCACAAATAATTGGTGTACATGTTGTGTGTGCACTCCAAGTTATTTGGAAGAAATCTAGCCCTTGCATTGCCTGGTTATTTAAGCCCATTTAATGAATAACCTTCTCTACAACACCATGTAGGGAGTGTGGAAAGCCAATGTCTATCTAGCATGTTGGATGCACTTTTTTTAAAATAATAATTAACTAGGGGTCATGAGACCCATAGACTCATTGCACCACTTGAACTTATTTGTGCTCATGGTTTTTGTCAATGAATATGCAACATTCATCAAAGTGGCAACCTTCTCCAACATTACCCTCCTATCCTCTACCATATTATGAACAAAATGGTACTAAATATCAATGTGCTTCATCCTCACATGAAAAGTTAGGTGCTTTTCTAGACATATGCAACTCTAATTATCACATAAAACTATAATATAACCTACATCTAGCCCAACATTAGAACATAATCTTTTAAGCTAGATGGCCTCCTTACAAGCATGAGGAGTTTCCATATATTTTGCTTCTATAGTGGACGAAGCGACCATAGCCTACCGCTTACCCATCCAACGTCTAGCACCACTAAAAATAGTGAGAACATATCCACTGGTGGATCTCCTACTATTAACATCTCTAGCCCAATCTAAATCCACATATCTATGAATACACACTAAATACCAAGCCTCTATAGGATAACCATGATAAAAAAATGGAATACTTAGAAGTACCCTACAAATACATGAAGATCCTCTTTACTGCATTCCAATGTACTCATCTAGGATTAGCCATGAATCAACTCAAGACTTCCACTACTTGAGTAATGTCTAGTCTTGTACAGACCATAGCATCTATCAAACTTCTAACTAGACTAGCATGAGGTACTCTTTTCATATCATCCATCTCACTAGGAGAAGTCAAACACTGCTCAATTGATAACTTTGTCCCCATTGTAATAGGAACACATGAAATCCTACAAGATGACTTGATGAATCTCTCCAACAATGAATTCACATACTTACTCTAGCCCTACCAAAGTTTTCCGTTAGCTCTATCTCTTTTCATCTCCATCCCCAAGATCTACCTGGCTGCTCCTAAGTCTTTCATCTCAAATTGTGATCAAAGGTGAGACTTCAACTCATAAATCAAACCCTTCCCATTACTAAAAATCAACATATCATCAACATATAATGTGACAATGAGTAAATGATCATCATCCATCTTGTAATAGATGTAATGATCTAATTTGGATCTCAAAATCTCAAACCCAATGCAAAAGAATTAAACTTTTGGTGCCACATCCTAGGAGATTACTTAATACCATACAAAGATTTCTTCAACTTACAAACCAAATGCTCTTTAACTTTTTCAATGTAGTTCTCTAGCTATGACATAAATATCTTCCTCCAAATCACCATGGAGGAAAATTATCTTCACATCCATCTACTCAACCTCAATATCATGTGTTGTACCAATAGATAATAAGAAATGAGTGGATGAGCTTAGCAACTAGGGAGAAAATCTCATCATAATCAATTCCCTCAACTTGGGAATATCTGTTTGCAACTAATCTCACCTTGTACTTCTCAACACTACCATATAAACCAATTTTCTTCTTGAACACACATTTTCATCCAATGGGTTTATGTTCATTAGGTAAAGGTACCATATCCCATGTATCATTTTTCTTTAACACAACCATTTCTTTATATGGCCATTTTCCATAAATCTACTTCATTCATACCCATATTCTCCTGTACATTCCTAAGCTCATCGGTGTTAGTAATCAGAGAAAAAATACATCTCCAATCAAGAGTATACCAGTTGGGTTGTCGTCTAACTTGAGTGGACCTCCTGAATGGCTAAGTTGGAGGTTATAGATCTCTTCCTCTTAACTCTCTAAAATATCTAAGCTCTCATCTTCTTCAAGTCCTTCATGGCCTTCTAGTTTAACTTTCTCAATCTTTGGGGGCAGTTGAAATACATATTTATTTTCAACTATCTTTTCTAGCTACGATAACATGGAAGAAGGCTTAACTTCTCTAAAAATAACACTTCTTCTATACAAAACTCACTCAACCAAAGGATTCCAAAGCTTGTACCCTTTCACACCAATACCATAATGGATGAAGACACATTTACAATATTGTTCTCCAACTTTGACCTCTTCTCCCTAAGCACATGTTCATATGCCTCACAACCAAAGACTCTACGATGTCTCAATCAGTGATCTTTTCCCAACCACACCTCCATATGTGTCTTTTCAATGAGAGTTGATGTAGGAGGATTATTAACCAAGCAATAATATATATCAACTACCTTCATCTAGAACTTTTGTTCCAATATGACCCCACTAAGCATATTCCTAGCCCTCTCTATCAATGTCCAGTTCATTCTTTCTGTAACTCCATTCTATTGATGGGTATACAAATTTGTCTTATGCCTTTCTATTCCTTTATCCTAATAGAAGTTGTTGAATTTTGTGGAACAAAACTCACCACCATTATCAATCCTCAAAATCTTAATATTTTTATCATTTTAATTTTCAACAAGATACTTAAACTCTTTAAACTGAGTAAAGACTTCAAATTTACTCCTAAGGAAATATACCCATTTCCTTCTACTATAGTCATCAATGAAAGATACATAATAAACATATTTTGTTCAATAAAAGCAATATTAACAAGACCAAAAACATCATAATGTATCAAGTCAATACCCTAGAATATTTATGAGAACTAGAATAAAATTGAACATGGCTTTGTTTTTCATAAATGCAGTGTTCGTAAAAATCAAACTCAAGGTTACAATAATTAAACCCCTCAACAAGGTTTTTATTTTTCATGGTCTATAGACCCTTATCACCTATGTGACCAAGCCTCTCGTGCCACAACAATGTTTTCTTTTCTCATAGTTTTGTCTCCAAAGCATGAGCACCCTTAGGTACCAAAAAATCATGACCATTAGAAGTGGATGCAATACTCCTCTTTGTTGTCGGTTCCAATGGTGAAGGTGAAGATTCTATAGATCTCTTCACTACAAGAATGGAAGAAATAATACACTAAACCGTGTGTGCATCTAGATAAAATAGAGTGCCAATACAAACACCCTCAGCAAGCAAGATTGCTCCTTTGACCATCTTCCACCCTCCACTTGAGAAAATAACCACTTGAGAAAATAACCTGCACACCCACATCATTCAATTTACTTATAGAAAGTAGGTTCCTTTCCAAACTAGGGATATGCAAAACACCATTGATCCCCTTCACTCGTCCATTAGGGAATTGTATTGCGACTCTTACATGACCAACAATCTTTATGTGAGAATGATCTCCAAGGTACACCTTCCCACCATCAAATTATTCGTATTGTGTAAACTAACCCTAATGTGAGGTCATGTGAAAAGATGCACTAGAGCCAATCAACAACGCACCTTCCAATGCATATGTATCCAAGGCCATGACAAAGGCATCACCATCAACTCAGGAGGATTTATTAGTCTCATTATCAATATCATTTTTCTTCTCCTCCTCCTCCTTATAGTCATAAAAAATGGCCAAACTTGTTGCAGTTCCAACATTTAGCCTTGGACTTACCAGGAGAGTTGGATCTCCCACAAGATTTAGATCTTGACTTATCTTGCTTCTTGACCGTCTTTTCTTCTTCTTTTGATCTTCCATGAATAGCTAGGGCCTCCTTAGCCAATTCAGAAGTCTTTCTTCATATCTCTTTGGAAAGAAACAATGCAAACACCTCATCCATATTCAACTTGGTGATAGTGCTCCCAATGGTCAGGTGTGTGCAAGAAGTTGAGTCCACTTTTTGGCCAAAAAATGGAAGTGTTTTCCCTGATTTTTAGATTTTGTCACATTTGACCTAAAAATTTTAAGCACTTAAAGGTTAAATCTTAAAAAAAGTCAGTAATATGAAATGTAGTAATCGGAGTCTAGTTTCCAAATATGTAATTTATTTTAATACCCAAATGATACAAATTGATTTTCAATAGGCATGTCTAAAAACCATTGTTTAAAAGTCACTTTTTCAGGACCATACCATGCATGTGTACGTCAACCATAGTTTGACCTAAATAAAAGTATTTTTCTGAATCCTTTTGGGAAAAGATCTGTAAGACACTGAAGATTGTTCACGATATTGTTTTATTAATTTTTTATTAGTTGTAATTGCTATTTTGAAAACCCCTTGTGTACATCACGCATAAGATGACCTAAACTTATCACTTTTTAATTTTTTTTTTCAAATTGAAAAGAATTGTCTGAAGATTGTTCACATATAATTTGTTTTTCAAAAAAAAATTTAATAAAAAGTTATTAAAATAATAAGAAACCAATTTTTTTCAAGTTTATGGACCAGTTTCATTGAAGATTATTTAAAAAATAGAAAAAATAATCCAATTGTAAAAAAATTATATATTTAAAATCCACATAATCTCATCTATAATGGGTTTTAATTTCGTCAAAAAATTCTACAAAAAATGTCTCAAACATGTCTAAAGTCACTCTTTTCTAGTGACACTGACATGACCTTCAAGTTGCATGTCAAAGCAGGTCCGAAGCTAAGGGTGGGCTCCCCAATCCTTTTTTCTAACCCAAAACCCATAGCAAAAACTAGGCTGAAAACTAAAATTTTAAGAAACGGGATCCCATTTATTTTTTTAATTTTAACCCTTTATGAAACAAGATCGCGTTTCTAGAATGAGATCCCATTTCTAGAAAATGGGATCTTGATTTTGGCTCAGGGTCCTGAATCAAAATGGGATCCCATTTCATAAAAAGTAGGATCTCGTTTCACTTTTCCCAATTTCACATTTTTGGCTAAGTCTGAAACTTCCACGACAAGTGGACTCATCTTCTTGCCTTTACCCAACCATAACAAGGTGGTCCCAAGAATCCGGCAAAGAACATAGCATATTCATACAACAATCATCCTCCTCCATTTTTACACTCATAGAGTTGAGCTAAGCAACTATCATATTGGAGGCATTCATATGATCGGCTATGGATGCACCATCCTCCATTCTAAGGGTGTACAACTTATTTCTCAGAAAGAGTTTGTTAACTAGAGATTTAGCTTGATACAAATCTCCCAATTTCTTCCAAAGATTCATTGTGATGGTTTCCTCAGTAACATTCAATAATGTTGAATCTACAAAGAGAGTCTAATAAGACCCTTCACCTTTCTATCCATCAAGTCTCAATCTTCTTGTTTCATCACAATATGATTCATACCAGATATTGTAGCCTATAGATCTTTGTATAAGAAAATCTTCCATTTTAAGTTGACCCAACTCAAAATTAGTGCCAGTAAACTTCTCCATCTCCATTCTAGACATGCTTGTTATCTTTTCCTACAATAAGATCAAAACCCTCTCTGCACAAGGTTTCACTCAAATGAAGATTGGTACAAAAAACCCTCTACCCAACACCTAGAATCCAAGGTAATCAATCTTTGATACCAAATGAATGGAAGCAAGGTACATCAAAACATTTCCTACACTAATCTTTAGAGGAGAGTGTTATACAATTTTTTAATCTTTGCTATTATAGAAAGTAGAAACACATATAAACATAAAATAAATAATATAACATAACACAAGGTGTCCATGTGGAAAACTCTTTTAGGAGAAAAACCCCACACTCCAAAGCAGCCCAATGTATTATTCAACAAACAACACAAGTACAATACACTTGCAAAGCAAGACTTTATATGACTATTACCAACATTCACATTTGAAGTGACTTTGGTAGCATTACAATACCTGCAAATTAACTCATACAAACTACAACTCCAAGCACCAATAAATAGGCAAGATTTCAAACTAGAAACCACACAAGGTTTTGGAAAACCATTATAAAACACCATAGGAGGTATGGCACCCAAACCAAGACACCAAATTCTAATGCCCTCCTTGGTAAAAGATCCTCTAAGCTATTTTTAGCATATTCTCTTTCAATTTATATTGTCATAAATTATCATGTTTGGCCACCCGAACTTGGGTGCCCCAATTTGTCCTCATTCAACCCATTCAAAGATGCTCCATGACAAGTGTCCAATCCTATCATAATGTTGGTCATGATTCTAATGTAACCTCCCTCTTACATGCTCTTACGTGTCATAAGAATCTGTCATATTTATAATGATCTTACAACTACACAAGATGACGACACATGGCCAAACTATACCACCTCAAAGGGGGACACCTACATCCTCATGTGAGGACAAAGTCCACTAAAGACAAATTCCATGTCACCTTCAAATGGGATGCCAACTCTCCCACAAGAAGACAAAATATACAAAAGATGAGATAGTGAATGCATATAAAAATAATAAAAATGAACACTAGGAATGCAAGGTTGAGAGACCTTTTCCCAACATATTTATTCTTTCTAGTTTCATCAAGTCTAGAGAATTTTTTTCATTTCAAACAAAGAAGGATCCTTATTCTAGGTGTCTCTTAAAATAGAAACAAAATCTTCTCACATACATTAGAAGTCTTAAAAACTCTCTTGATAAAAAATAATGTTGCATAAAAACAACTAGTAATGATTATAAAGACCAAATGAGAAGGCTATGTTGCGACGATTATGAATTACATTTGAGTGTGGACCGTGTAAACAAATCTTAACAATTTATTATAAGCTCACCCCCACACCACGTTAAAGGTAGCACATTACCTTACCCACGATTTACAAAAGGAAAAAAGAAAAGACCAAAAGAACACTACCCTATTCATAGTAACCAAGAGACAAAAAAAAAATTTAATCAAGAAAATCAAAAGCATGCTCTCTTTCAATAATGTTATTCAATTCTCACAATTCCATAAATGGATATGGTGTTTTCCCTCACCATTAAGAAACAAAAGAGAGCAATGAAAATATAAATATTATTGAAAGTAGTCGGTCATTGTTGAATGAGTATCGGTGGAGCCAATTCATGAGAAACATAAATATGAAGAACTACTTCATCCACATTAATAGTAAAGACAATAAGAAGCTTTTAAATAACATTACAAATTTGTAATTTACAATTTGTGGAAATCTCTAATACAACCAATCATACATAAGTCATGTTTTATAAAAAAATGAATTCTCAAAAGGGAGTGTATAAAAAATTTCAATGCAATTTAAAATTCGTGTAAATATCCAATATGACCGATCATACACCAATTCATAGCTTAGAAACATTTTATTAGAAAAATAGTGTAATCATGAAATGAAAAATAATGTGGTTTATATATATACAAGGATATGCATAAAAAATAAAATCTTGACTTAATGCAAATATAATATAATATATGCACATTGCATATGAAATATATATTTTAAAGATGAAAGAACAATCTAGAGCAAGATGTAGCTATATCATTAACTATTTAAAAGAGCTATATGATGGTAGAGAGTTTCACCAATAAATATTTATATATGTATTTTAATTAAATAAGAAATTACAAGTGGAATTGAGAGTAGACACAACAAGCATGCATTTGAAGGAGATGTATATTTTGTTGTTATATGGACTATTAGGTGGTCATGTGGATGTGTAACTTGAACCCATTTGACTTTTGTCTTTTTCAAAAAGGATGGGATTTTTAAAATATACACATGTTATTTATTTTCAAAAACTTTTATAATTTGTGCCACTGCTCTTCTATGACAAACGACAACTCATTGAAGATATAGTACACATACAATATTTTTCATACTTTATGCACTGCGTTATATCAACATAAAAATTAAATAAAGAAAGATGTAACATGTGCACATGTATTGGTGTCTTATCAAAATTTTACTACTAATTCCTTTAATATATTTAATTGATGTGGACGCCATTACAACAATTAAAGCGCCTCCAAAACAATATTCACTATACACATAGCAAGATCACATAATCACATAGATACAAACAAACCACATGGCGGTGGTGAGTGGATCAAATAATTGCTAGTCAATAGTGTATACCCCCTTTTAAGCTCTTTGAAATGTACTCATTAAAAATTGACCCTCCGGAAGATAGCAACGATCAATAAAAGTATGTCAGAAACGAATTTGTCGCTTATTGTGGCTCTCATTATTGGTGTGCCTTTGATCGGTCCCTTCCATTTCTTGAGCACATGTTCCAACACAGGAAGACCCAATCGATGGTTTAGAAAGTGGGGCCCACAAATTTTCGCTCCATCGTAGGGTTTTGGGGGAGGTTCAAATGCAAAATGTTAGAAATATAGACATGCCACTTTGACAGATTGCTTAAAAAAAAATGTGCTATCATGGAATGTCGTACATGCAAGGAAATACACAAATTGGACCAACCAAGAAGGGGAGGGGTCGAGGGTACACTAGAAATTAGAAATTAGGACTACAAATTATTTTTTATCAATACAAAAAAAGTTATTTAAATGTATTAAGATTGGTTTGGATTTTTATATAAATATTTGTGAAATGTTTAAAGAAGGTATATTAATCAAGGTATGCTTCAACACATATTTTATTAAGAATTAAAAATTATTTCATAAACCAATTATATTGAATATAAAGCACAACTTTGTTTCATATTTGTTTACTTCTTAGTCTTAATTTATAAAGAAGTAAATACCCATTTCTTATTTCAATTTTCTAATAAATTACTAATAAATTACAAAACTTTGTAAAATTAATTCATAGAATATAAAGGTTTCTAAAATTTGAATAAATTATAAAGTTTCTAAAATAAATTATAAGGCGTTCTACAATGGCAGCACTCCCCTAAATAAAATAAATAAAATATTTAAAAAATTAAATGCATGGCAGAGAATTATTATACAAAAAATTGAAGGGCCTCAATTAGGAGAAGAATAGATTTGGGCAAAAAAAATTAAATAGATTAAAAATTTAAATAAATTTTTTGAGTCATGTGTATGAATAATTTAATGTTATTTAAATTTTATTAGGTTACAATTTAATTATTTAAAGTTGTGAGTTTGGTTAAAGTTTGGATTATCCTCATTTTATGACTTGCATGCATTAGGTAAACCAAATGCTAGCTATCGCTGGATAAAATGAATTAAGAACTACATCCTATTTGAACATGCAATTCTAGAATGCTTGCAAATCTGTAAAATAAACAAACCATATAATCAAGGGATAGGGTTAAAACAAATAATAATAGATTAAAAAACAAAAATTAAACAAGTAAAGAAAATTCAAGCTTGGAAAACCCATGAGCATATCCACAGCTCTTTGATGGAGATGCAATCTACAACTTTCCATTCACCTGCAAACAAAGACAAAAAAACAATAGCAAAAGAAATAAGATGGAAGAGCAAATAAGAAGATTTTCGGAAAAGAATAGCTTTATATGTTTCTTTTTTGATGTGTGAGATTAAAATATTAAGTAAATTTTAATTGTGTTTTTCTACCTCCCTATAAGTTAGGGACTAATTTTGTAATTATAAATGATGCCATTCAAAAAGATTTTATGGCTTATCTTAAGTAATTTTAAAATCACACTTAAAAAGTACTTTTTTAATAATTAAAAATAGGAGAATTCTATGGCACTCTAAATTTAGGTTCTAAATTAATGCCTAGATTTGTGCCTTGAAGGTATCCTTTGCCATTATTACTTATGGGTCCAAGGTAAATAAAATAGTAATATTTATTATGTTGATAATATTGTGTTAGGTAGATCGAAAAATATTTAATTTTTTTTAAATTAATTATAATTTGTGGTTGCTTTCTTTCCACTCTTGATTATCTTAGGTATACTACTAGAATATAGAAGTTTCTAAAATTTGTTTACCTTTTGCATACAAAATTTATTTGATTCATGTAAATATATATTTATTTGTTTATTTATTTATTTATATTTATATTTGTTTATTTATTTATTTATATATTTTTTTAAAATATAAATTTTCAAACATATATCAAATCTAAAACACTTCATATTTTATTAGAAAAATAAAAAAATTATTTATTTTTATAAATAAAATTATATATTTATTTATTTTAATACACTCACAAAATCTATATTTTTTATGGAATATTAACTATAATTTCTTTAGTATGCTATACTTTAAAGAATACTTAAATATTTATTTTTGTGGGATGACATAGGAACTATCTTTGAAGTGTTCTCTAATAAGGATGAAGTGAATGCGTTGAAGGCCTTAATTCGTAGGATTTAAGGTAAAAGGAGAGTGGCTTATGAGTTTCCTTGTAAAAGATGGTGGGGATAATGGAAGTAGATAATGAAATTAGCGTGTATTGAAGTTATGCTGGAAATTTAGAAATTATCTTGACATAGTGGAGGCATGAAGAACATGGTGCTAGCATGGTGTGATGCTCATAGTGCATAAAGACTGGCGGTCTTGGATTTTGATAGTTTTCCTTGTTTTAATTCACTTGTCCATATACTTAAAATAGTGCGGTAGTTTCCTAAGAGGCATTTTTTTTTCATATCACATTTTGTTTTTGTGTTAATGTTGTATGATTGATGTTTGGGTTCTTCAATCTTTTGACATGCTTTAAATAATATTTGTTCAAATCAGTGAGATTTATGTTTGTTCATGCGTCTGTGGTTTGTATGATTGTTTTTTTAATGATTTAGTGTCTATAGGGCTATAGGCCTACACTTTTTATGTTTTTTGTTTCAATATGTTTGTGACAGTCAATTTGAAAAAAATTAAATTAAATGATTTCTATTATAGTGTATATGTCATATTTAAAATGTTTATTGGTAAGGTAAGTTTTTGGATTCAACTACATAGTATCACTCTTTACCCTTTTTCTAATATGCAATTGAATCTAGAATCTTCAGGCCTTACTGATTTCAGTGAGCTTTGTTGTGCCATCATAGTTTGTTTTTAGTTTGATTTTTTTTAAAATTTCATAATTTGGCTAATAGGCCATTATAAGTGAAATTCAAATGTGAAGGGATCTTCAGTGAAATTAATTTGAGATGTGAAATTGATGTTCTCAATCCCAATTTCTTAGAATGGTGCAATTATTTTAAATAGTTAGTACTTTGGTTATGAATTCAAAGTGTCATGTCAACCATACTAACCTCTTCCCCAAACTAATAAATATCAATGTTTCATGGCTTTTATTTTGAAGTTCAATTTAATTGTGATTTATTACTATTGTCATTAAAATAAATATATTAATTCTAATTTAATTGACATATTCCTTCATTTCTTCTTTTGTAGAGTTCCTGTTGATGACTGTTTTGATGCAATCATAACAATAAGTTAAAATTCACATATAATGAACTGAAACTATACTTGAAAGACAAGAAGGAATCATTTGGTGATTCAACTAATCCCAAGTCTACAATGGTTCGGTTGGTCAAGTTCAGTTGGTCAATGTGAAGCTGTAATGTTCAAGGGGCCTTACGTAGTTTAGGTTTGTTTTGTGGTTTACTGGACTAAGAATATGCAAAGAGGTCATAGATTTCAACAAGTATTCTGTTCATTTGCATACAAGTGATACCGGGCTGCAAGTTTCAGAGGGTTTTCTTGGATTTTTGCAGCTTTCTTCTTTATCTGTTTATGAAAACTGTCTACTTATAGCTCTGTTATACATGCTTCTTCAAATTTGAGACAATTTCCTTTGGATTTCTACGTTTTCAGCTAAATATTTCAGATGGGTTGGGAAAAGTTAGAAAGATCTAAACTATACCTCACTTAATCTACCGAAGGATCTAAGTGTTTCTGTTATGCACTATGTAAATACCACAGTAGTCTGATCAAATCCACAGTAAAAACCCTAAATGTAAGTTCTGAGCATTTTCACAAACATACATTTAAAATTGCAAGCTCTCAAAGAAGATATTTCAAAACACAAAGAAGAGCAGGAGAACACTCAGAAGATAGATGCAGAACTCCAGATTCTATTGTATTAGAAACGAATAGCCATACATGATTTACAATGTAAGAATGACTCTTAGTTTCATTGATCATACTACAGAGAACTTACAAGCTTTACAGATACAGTAAGGCAGCCAGACATTCCACGCGCACCTTACTGCAGACAAACAGGCGACCTCCTTCTTCTACTCTAAACTATGCCCAGAAAGACTCTACAATTCTGGCAAAATCCTAAAATCCCTGTGTGTAGCCCCTGTTGTAAAGTATTACAGTGTAGAGAGGCACAATATAAAGACATTTTGATTGTCCTCACTACAGCAAAAAACCTAACTGAACCCCTGGTTCAAACCCCTGGTTACAGCAATAAATGCAGGTGAACCAGCTCTCAAAAATATCTCTGAGCAGTGGTCAAATCTGGGCGAAATATTGCCCCTTCTGAGAAGTTCCAGCAGCTGGGTAATAACTTCTGTTTGTCTGTTGTGATAATACTCTCAGCTGCGACCTTCCTCTTCACTTGAATGGCTTTGACCTTTTGCATTTCATCTCTATCTTCTTGCTCCTGAGATCAGATCTTCTGCCTCCATGAGGTCACTGCGCTGACTTTCCAGCTGCTTCCTCAACTGCAAGCCTACAAGACAAGACAAGCAATAAGTTTCACATTTATCACATAAGCAGCAGGAAATTAAAATAACCGTTTAAACCCAGGTGACTGCGCAAGATGGAGAAAATCGGATCTAGAAATCCTCTCAAAACGCGTCAAAAAATGCGTTCAGACTGCTCAAGATTGATCAGGTCAACCATCGCTGACCGAAAAAATGCCAGAGGTGCCAAAAAAAACACTTTAAAACTCCACCGCTTCATTTCCCGCCCATCGGCATGACCATCGCTGTCGGTGCATCAAAAAAATATGTTGGCTGACATACTTCATCATCATGATATTCGCTTCTGCATATTGGGGAAAAAGAACAACACCATCATCATCATCATGTTGAAGAAGAAAGGAGGATATGAAGATAATCCTGCTGCTGAGGAAAGGAAGATGATGGTGACGTCATCATGATATTCGGGCTTCATTGAAATGCTAAGGATGACGTCATCGTCATATCCGGTTAAGATCAGGGGGATAATTATGATATCGGGTCACCTAAGGAGCATGATCAGGATGATGAAGTGAATATGACCCTTTCGCGGCCAAGGTAACCTTCTCGAAAGATCAGGATGATGATGATCATCATCATATTTGGGGCTTTTGTCGAACTTGGAATAAGACGTCATCATCATATTTCGGCAAACGGATCGTGCTTGAAAAAATATCCTGTTTGAAGGAAAAAATGTGATGATGATGATCATCAGGATATTAGCCTCTGTCGAACATAGAATAAGACATCATCATCATAATTCGCGAACCAGATCGTGTTTCGGACAATATCCTGTTTGAAGGAAAAAATGATGATGATGATCATCATGATATTTACTTCTTCGTTTATTAGATCGGGATGACGTCATCATGATATTCAGAGCCTTCGTTAAACTTGAACATGACATCATCATGATATTCGCCAACCGGATCATGTTTGGGAAAAAATCCTGCCGAAGGGAAAATGTGATGATGATGATCATCAGGATATTTGCAAAAGGTTGTATTTCATCGGCAGGAGGACTTGGCGAAATATCGGGCGTACAAACAAGATCATGATGATCTTGACAATAGGACAGGATAAAAAATAATATGATGATGACGTCATCATCATATTCGTTTTCGGAGCACAAGGATGAGTTAAGGTCATCATGATATTTGCGCTAGGGTGATATTGTGAAATATGATCATGCTGTTGGGGTATGCAATATCGACTTCTTCTTAATAAATAGGGTGGTCATCATGATATTCGCTAACCAGAGATCAGGAGGATATGAAGATGATGATCCTCTTAATCGAATTATGATGATGATGCTTCCATCACTTAGCGAATTTCAGCAAATGACTCGTGAAAGATCAAGATGATATGGAGTCGTCATCATCATAATTCGAAGTTCAGCAAATATCATGATGATGACCTTGCGATAGGATTATAACACGCGCACGCAAATATGCCGAAGGTGGATTTTTCTAAGTCTGGGTGATCAGCATGATAATATAAGATCAGGTAATGTTGAATTATCATGATGATGCTTGCGATACAAAAGACCACTTCGACGGGGAACTTACCTTGACTTAAAGCCGATGTCATCATGATATTTGAACCTCAGGATATTGTCGGGGGGGTGCGTTTCAAATATGATGATGATGTCCTCATACAGCAAAACCAAGTTTATAAAATATGACGCTCCAAAGAAAATCATGATGCTGATGACGCGCCTGAGGCCATTTGACGGGTAAAGGGAACTACCACCTAAAATTGACGTCCGGATATTGCGACTGCATGATTTTTAGCGGGTGATAGACCAAGATCATGATGATCCTGTCAACATGACTTAGGATATAAAAAAAAATATGATGATCCTCCTGCGAATATTAGGTTTGACCACAACTTTGACCGTGCATAACTTTCACATATGGAAAAATTTTCAAGTGAAGTAAAAGGCAAACCTGCATGGAATTTCAAGCTCTTTTAAAATATGAGGTCACAGAAACAAAATATGAACTTTGACAAACAGACCTCATGATGATGACCTACCTCATGCAATATCATGATGATGATGCACCTGACCTTCATTTTTACCAGACCGCCAGGAAGTAGAAAAAACACAAGCAGAAGCAAAAAGCAAGACATCAGCAGGGGTCCCCATTTTGCTAAGGAGCATAATGGGGCGTGTTGTGAACATCACAACAACTAGCAACCAAAACAAAATAATTAAATTCAGAGTGTTCAAGGAAACTAGGTGAAATGAACTCATAACTTCCAACTATCTTTCCTGCAAATTACTATTCAGCTTGAGACTCAAAGTGTTCAATAAAGATGCATGAATTTCCATTTTCAGTTTAGTTGTGTGCATGTGATTAATTATCCTCATCTTGAAGATCGGTTGAACAAACCAGTGACTGACATTAGCCTACGTAGGTGAGGATATTCCCTCATAGCCGACCGGATAGAGCCTTGCTGCCAGCGAGCGTCTATAGCCCCGGCAAGGTTATCGTTACAATTCTCCTAAGTAGAGCCCCACTGCCAGCGAGCGTCCATAGCCCCGGTAGAGTTACTTAGATGGCTTAATCTGGATTTTCAGTATAATCCGCTTTATTCATTTATTTATTTATTTATTTGTTTTCTAATTTTGAAAGATTTCATAAGATATAGCAATTTGTAACTTCATGATGATGCAAGGAGTGGACACTTGCTGAAATTAAGCTGAGAATTGTAATGGTAGCAATGGTGACCTCTGATTTTTCACCTAATATCTACACTGGTAGGTTCAACAAACCCAAGGATTTTAGGTGTGTCATCGTGAGAAACCTACTTCGAATTCTCAATCACATTTATTGAATACAAAACTTTAGAAGATGAACAACTCTCTACATTCATGATAGTGACAGGTTATGTGTAAATTGCAAATGGTTAACCTGAATATCCTAAATTATATACTGTTTTGAATGGTTGCTAGTTTTGCTCCTTAATACTCTACAGCAAAATAAAGATCCCTGCTGAGGAGACAACAAACAAACCAAACAAACAGGCTGTACAAACAACACAACAAAAGAAAAAAAAAAAATTGTACAAACAGAAAGAAACAAAAAGCAAAAACAAACAGAAGACAAACTATACAAACAGCCAACCTAAAAAAAACAGCAAAAAAAGAACACAAAAAAACAAAAAACAACTACCCTACCAGACTATATACAAGCCCCTACAAGGCAACTAGAAACCCAGGAAAAGGACCCAAAAACACCCCTACTTGCATATTTATTTAGATTGTGCAGGAGTAACAGGGTACTGGTTATGGTCCTCATCATAGCAGATTTATCTTTGAATTCTGAAAAAAATTCTGATATTCTAGATTCATTGTGTTTATCAGAATAGCTCTTAATGACTAGTAACTGGGGCAGCTCATCAGGGTTATGATTAATCCATAGGCATGTCCTATCTCTTGAATTTGCATAATCAAAATAGCATTTATCATCATTTACTAAGGAAAGGAAAGAGACAACCTGATGCGCCTTTAGCTCTGTGGAACACACTTGTTTATTAGTAGCTGGCTCTTCATTTAGCTCTGCATTTTCATTGCCCAGCTCTATGTCTAGTCCTTTTTCAAGTTGAAAGAAGAATGACTCTAGATGTATCATTTCTTCATCTTCATCCAGCTCTGTTCCTTCATTCTGGATGTTCAGTTTATCCTCAAATTTAGCAAATCTCTCAATGTTCTCATTAGTTTCCTGCACATCAGCACTTAAGTAAGTATCTTCATCATCATCTGATATACAGAAATTAATCATTTCTAAATCACTTGAGAGTAAAGGTGGGACAACATCTTTTGATTGACAAGAGTACTCCCCTGTTTTATTTTCAACATGGCATGGGGGTGATGTCTGACTGCGTACAGCAGCTCCATGATCTTCTGTATTTTCAATTTTTAAGAATTGGTCATCAACTGACTCACATTTATCGTCCAGTGTGGAGTCTGCTTCTATTAACCTGCAACAATCCTGAACTTGGTCATTCAATTCAGAGAAATCAGTCATGGGATTGGGATTTACTTTCTCCTCTATGACTTCACTAGTTTTTATAGTAGGGATCTCATCAATTTCAGTGCACTCTAATTTTTTCATTTGCCCACATTTCTCCTTTCCATAAAATGACTCAAGGAAAGAAGTTTTACTGTCTTTACCAAAAGCATTAGGATCAGCAATAAAAACCTTATCCTGACAAATGGTTTCCTCTCTACAAGATTTAAAAGACTTATACTTGCACTCCCCTTTTCCTGTATTAGGAAGTAGAGACCTACTATCAATCCCTCCATAATATGACCTAAGAAAAGATGCTCTGTTATCATTCCCTTTCAGAATTGATTTTTCTATTGTATTTTCTAACCACCTATTAGTTTCTAGTGCTGTATTAGCTTGTTGCTGCAAAATTTCTTTTTCCTGCCAGCTTTCAGCCCTGAACACATCTGAAAAAATAATTAGTCCTTTCAAATATGAATCTATCCTAGTGAGGAATGTTAAACATTTAAGTTCATTGTGTTCAATAGTCCGGTGTATCCTGCAACAACTGGACAAACAAAAATTAGATAAACTTTGAGAATAAAACTGTTCATTCAAAGCTCCCTGAAATAAAGGACTGTTAACTTGAAAACTGTCCCCATATGTGTCCATTAAAAAAAATGGGACCTTCTTTTCACCCTTTTAGGCCTTTTGAAATTTTATGAGATCTAACATATCTCAGAATATAGCATTTGAACTCAGAAAATTAACCCTAAACCAAATCAGGCCCTCCTTCTAGCGCCAGAAAACTGTTGATGACTGTTTTGATGCAATCATAACAATAAGTTAAAATTCACATATAATGAACTGAAACTATACTTGAAAGACAAGAAGGAATCATTTGGTGATTCAACTAATCCCAAGTCTACAATGGTTCGGTTGGTCAAGTTCAGTTGGTCAATGTGAAGCTGTAATGTTCAAGGGGCCTTACGTAGTTTAGGTTTGTTTTATGGTTTACTGGACTAAGAATATGCAAAGAGGTCATAGATTTCAACAAGTATTCTGTTCATTTGCATACAAGTGATACCGGGCTGCAAGTTTCAGAGGGTTTTCTTGGATTTTTGCAGCTTTCTTCTTTATCTGTTTATGAAAACTGTCTACTTATAGCTCTGTTATACATGCTTCTTCAAATTTGAGACAATTTCCTTTGGATTTCTACGTTTTCAGCTAAATATTTCAGATGGGTTGGGAAAAGTTAGAAAGATCTAAACTATACCTCACTTAATCTACCGAAGGATCTAAGTGTTTCTGTTATGCACTATGTAAATACCACAGTAGTCTGATCAAATCCACAGTAAAAACCCTAAATGTAAGTTCTGAGCATTTTCACAAACATACATTTAAAATTGTAAGCTCTCAAAGAAGATATTTCAAAACACAAAGAAGAGCAGGAGAACACTCAGAAGATAGATGCAGAACTCTAGATTCTATTGTATTAGAAACGAATAGCCATACATGATTTACAATGTAAGAATGACTCTTAGTTTCATTGATCATACTACAGAGAACTTACAAGCTTTACAGATACAGTAAGGCAGCCAGACATTCCACGCGCACCTTACTGCAGACAAACAGGCGACCTCCTTCTTCTACTCTAAACTATGCCCAGAAAGACTCTACAATTCTGGCAAAATCCTAAAATCCCTGTGTGTAGCCCCTGTTGTAAAGTATTACAGTGTAGAGAGGCACAATATAAAGACATTTTGATTGTCCTCACTACAGCAAAAAACCTAACTGAACCCCTGGTTCAAACCCCTGGTTACAGCAATAAATGCAGGTGAACCAGCTCTCAAAAATATCTCTGAGCAGTGGTCAAATCTGGGCGAAATATTGCCCCTTCTGAGAAGTTCCAGCAGCTGGGTAATAACTTCTGTTTGTCTGTTGTGATAATACTCTCAGCTGCGACCTTCCTCTTCACTTGAATGGCTTTGACCTTTTGCATTTCATCTCTATCTTCTTGCTCCTGAGATCAGATCTTCTGCCTCCATGAGGTCACTGCGCTGACTTTCCAGCTGCTTCCTCAACTGCAAGCCTGCAAGACAAGACAAGCAATAAGTTTCACATTTATCACATAAGCAGCAGGAAATTAAAATAACCGTTTAAACCCAGGTGACTGCGCAAGATGGAGAAAATCAGATCCAGAAATCCTCTCAAAACGCGTCAAAAAATGCGTTCAGACTGCTCAAGATTGATCAGGTCAACCATCGCTGACCGAAAAAATGCCAGAGGCGCCAAAAAAAACACTTTAAAACTCCACCGCTTCATTTCCCGCCCATCGGCATGACCATCGCTGTCGGTGCGTCAAAAAAACATGTTGGCCGACATACTTCATCATCATGATATTCGCTTCTGCATATTGGGGAAAAAGAACAACACCATCATCATCATCATGTTGAAGAAGAAAGGAGGATATGAAGATAATCCTGCTGCTGAGGAAAGGAAGATGATGGTGACGTCATCATGATATTTGGGCTTCATTGAAATGCTAAGGATGACGTCATCGTCATATCCGGTTAAGATCAGGGGGATAATTATGATATCGGGTCACCTAAGGAGCATGATCAGGATGATGAAGTGAATATGACCCTTTCGCGGCCAAGGTAACCTTCTCGAAAGATCAGGATGATGATGATCATCATCATATTTGGGGCTTTTGTCGAACTTGGAATAAGACGTCATCATCATATTTCGGCAAACGGATCGTGCTTGAAAAAATATCCTGTTTGAAGGAAAAAATGTGATGATGATGATCATCAGGATATTAGCCTCTGTCGAACATAGAATAAGACATCATCATCATAATTCGCGAACCAGATCGTGTTTCAGACAATATCCTGTTTGAAGGAAAAAATGATGATGATGATCATCATGATATTTACTTCTTCGTTTATTAGATCGGGATGACGTCATCATGATATTCAGAGCCTTCGTTAAACTTGAACATGATGTCATCATGATATTCGCCAACTGGATCATGTTTGGGAAAAAATCCTGCCGAAGGGAAAATGTGATGATGATGATCATCAGGATATTTGCAAAAGGTTGTATTTCATCGGCAGGAGGACTTGGCGAAATATCGGGCGTACAAACAAGATCATGATGATCTTGACAATAGGACAGGATAAAAAATAATATGATGATGACATCATCATCATATTCGTTTTCGGAGCACAAGGATGAGTTAAGGTCATCATGATATTTGCGCTAGGGTGATATTGTGAAATATGATCATGTTGTTGGGGTATGCAATATCGACTTCTTCTTAATAAATAGGGTGGTCATCATGATATTCGCTAACCAGAGATCAGGAGGATATGAAGATGATGATCCTCTTAATCGAATTATGATGATGATGCTTCCATCACTTAGCGAATTTCAGCAAATGACTCGTGAAAGATCAAGATGATATGGAGTGGTCATCATCATAATTCGAAGTTCAGCAAATATCATGATGATGACCTTGCGATAGGATTATAACACGCGCACGCAAATATGCCGAAGGTGGATTTTTCTAAGTCTGGGTGATCAGCATGATAATATAAGATCAGGTAATGTTGAATTATCATGATGATGCTTGCGATACAAAAGACCACTTCGACGGGGAACTTACCTTGACTTAAAGCCGATGTCATCATGATATTTGAACCTCAGGATATTGTCGGGGGGGTGCGTTTCAAATATGATGATGATGTCCTCATACAGCAAAACCAAGTTTATAAAATATGACGCTCCAAAGAAAATCATGATGCTGATGATGCGCCTGAGGCCATTTGACGGGTAAAGGGAACTACCACCTAAAATTGACGTCCGGATATTGCGACTGCATGATTTTTAGCGGGTGATAGACCAAGATCATGATGATCCTGTCAACATGACTTAGGATATAAAAAAAAATATGATGATCCTCCTACGAATATCAGGTTTGACCACAACTTTGACCGTGCATAACTTTCACATATGGAAAAATTTTCAAGTGAAGTAAAAGGCAAACCTGCATGGAATTTCAAGCTCTTTTAAAATATGAGGTCACAGAAACAAAATATGAACTTTGACAAACAGACCTCATGATGATGACCTACCTCATGCAATATCATGATGATGATGCACCTGACCTTCATTTTTACCAGACCGCCAGGAAGCAGAAAAAACACAAGCAGAAGCAAAAAGCAAGACATCAGCAGGGGTCCCCATTTTGCTAAGGAGCATAATGGGGCGTGTTGTGAACATCACAACAGTTCCATTAATTTAATTGCGGAGTGGAATTTTTCCTTTTAGATTATTGAATGTTGATATTAAAATTTTTCATTGGGAAGTCAAAGTATTTGAATATTGTGTAATATATATTGTTCTTTGCTAAGTTTTACTATGTCACAAAACTAAACAAAATATCTTAAAATCTAAATAAAAGGAAGATGAGTATGCACATAAAGAGTCCAAAATAGTAGCAAGAGGAATATTCTCCCACATAATAGATACAATAACTATTTTTATACATACACAAACACAGTCCACACAAAACAAACTTCTAAACATACACAAACACACTCTACATAAAGTGATAGTTGAAGTACATTCATACAGAATGAAAATGAATGTCAAAGTACTTTCAATAGATAAACACAATGCCTACCAAAATTAATTCAAACACACACATGTACTTCAAACAAAGTGAATGCCAAAATTAACTTTTCACACACACACACCCACTTTAGACAAAGTGAATACCAAAATTAAATTTTCACACGCACACATGCATGCACATAGAATGAATGTCAAAATTCATACACACACAATTCACAATTAACTTTCAAAGCCATGCACACACAATGAAAGCTAAAGTTCATTCAAACACACAAAGTGTACATTGAAGTTTGAAAGTATTTTTATACATCTACTTCACACAAAATGAATGTCAAAGTATTTTTCGTAGGGTTAAGTTTCAAATACATGTGTGTGCGCACACACACACATGCATGCACATAGAGTGTTTGGAAACATTCATTTACACACACAATGAATGCCAATGTTAAATTTCAAACCAACACACACAATGAAAGTCAAAGTTAGTTCAAACACACAAAGTGAACATCATTGAAGTTTGAAAGTATTTTTGTACATATCCTTCACATAAAGTGAATGCCAAAGTATTTGTGTTAGGGTGATGGTTCAAGCACACACACACATGCACTTTAAACAAGGCGAATGCCAAAATCAACTTTTCGCATACACATAAATATCCACTTTAAACAAAGTGAATGAAAAAATTAACTTTTCACACACACACACACACACACACACACACACACACACACACACACACACACACACACGTGCATGCACATAGAGTGAATGCCAACATTCATTCACACAGATAGTGAATGTTAAAGTTAACTTCCAAAGCCACACACATAGAGTGAACACCAAAGTTAGTTCAAACACACACACATGCACTTCAAACAAAGTGAATGCCAAAATTTACTTTCCACACACACACACAGACACACATCCACATTAAACATACACACATCCACGTTAGACAAAGTGTGCCAAAATTAACCATTCACACACACCCACACACATAGGCATGCATACACATAGAGTGAATGCCAACATTCATTCACACATTCATTAAGGTTATCGTTAGGGTTAGGGTTAGCATTAAAATTGGAGTTAGAGTTAGAATTATAGTTAGGGTTAGGTTAGTTAAAATTAGGCTTAGGGTTAAGAGTTAGGATTATTACTATGGTTGGGTTAGAATTATGGTTAGGGTTATAATTAGGATATCCCAAATTTTGTAGGATGCAAAAATAGTATCATAAATCTACATTGTAGAGTTCATGTAAGATTTTTTACAACATTCATCAAACACATATTTCTAAGGCATGCTTCAAAAACTATTATTTTAATAATAGAGTTGAATTGCAAGAATTTTTCCATCCTTTTAAAATTATGTTGTATAATTAAAAGGATCTGTTGGTTTTTTCCCAGACTGGATGCTTACTCCCAGATTTCCCTACAAGGTAGCCATCAATGATCAACAGGATCTCTGGGCCAGGGGCCAACAGTATAGGAGATAGACTCTATTTTTATCTCTTCTTCTTCTTCAGGCTCTGCAAAACCTAGGGGGGATTCCCTACTCAACATCCATGAGAATATGCATACAAAGGCTGGGATGCTGACATGAAGCAGATAAGTCCTCCTGTAAGTAGACCAAAACTGCAAGATAAGAGCAAAGGGGCTAGCTTTGGGCCTATTTTCAGTTGTAGACAGAGGACTTGGGATCCTAAAACTAATTCTACTGTCCTAATGGTTGTTTTGGAGTTTGATTTTGATGTTGTGTTTGGATGCAGAGTTGGACCTGGTGTATAACCTCAACACAGAGCTAGATTGGTGCCTATCCAGGGCTTGGAGTTAGTAGACATACACATGCAAATGTTCAGCATAAACATAACAAGACTGGATTTCAAGGGGATTTCATCATATTTGCCTTACAAATATATCCTAGAATAGAGTGTTTATACATCTCTACTTATGATATCCTTACTGCAATATACTTTCCTCAATACTTAACCTGAAAACAGTTTAATCTATCCCTTGAATAGAAGTTAAGAGATCAAGCATTCAATATAGTAAACCTATATCCTAGAACCCAAGACACCCCTTTAGATATCCAGATTCAAAAGGAAAGCATATTCAATACAGGAGACAGACAACAAAACACATGCAGTATAGCATTACTCATCTAAATCAGCATGAAACCAATGAATTTATCACAAAACATAAGACATGAGACTCATAGACTCACAAAATCCACTGCACGGAGCAACCAGGTCAGTTGTATTGTATTACAGAGCCAGAAAATGTGCAACTTTCAACAACCTTTAATTGAGTAGCATCATCTGCTTATAAAGCAGGATGATGTACTCCCTCATTAATCACATGGCAGTCCCCAAGACATTACCAGGTGCAGTGCATCACCAAGGGGCCCTAGAAACATTCAATGCAACTGCACCGACAGGAAGAAAGGGGCAGGTGAGACCTTGACCTATTTTCTGCTTGTCATGATTTTCTGTCTAAATCGAGTAGCTGGCATGTCCTGTCGACCCATACCTTTGTGCAATTTTGCCATTAATGGCATAACAGCTCGCAGCATCAGGATGCAGCAGTTGCGTGCCTTGCAAGCCTCTCCCACCAAGATGCAAATGCAGGGACTAAAGAAACTCATCGTTTAAATGTAGCTATTAAAACCTTTCTTCCTGCTGAGATTCACGGCTTAAAACGTGCTGCAAGGTCGGCACCAATAATACTGTGCCACGTAGACACTTCAAGTTTCTCCTTTTTCCTTTAACTACCCCGCCGAGAGCCCTCTGCCGGAAACATGCGCGGAAGCTGCCATGTGGCAAGCTCTACGGTGTCCTTGGAACGCTAGGGACTCTCCATGAAACTCAGGCGGAAGCCAACATGTGGCAGGTTCCGCGTCGCTGCCGAGGGACAAAAAAGAGTCTTATGAAACTCCGCGGGAGCCGACACCTAGCGGGCTCCACATTAACCTTGAAACACATAGAAACTATTATGAGAAACAGTCCCTAAGTTCTGGGACCCTCTGCCATGCGTCACCTTCCGACACATTAGATACATACGCTGGGGCCCACCTCGTCTATTTCGTTTAGCAATGCAACATAGAGAAAAGTCCCGCGGAAGCTGACATGTGTCATGCTCTGTGGGAAGCATAAGGGACAGATGGTGCATTCCGCGCGCCTGTTGAAACAAATAAAGAATGCCCCCGCAGTTTGACACTTGGCACCTTCTGCGCTTGCAGAAACATTAGAGAAGAGGGGCTCCTTGAAACTCAGGTGGAAGTTGCCACTTGGCACCATCCGCGGCAGCAACTGTTAACTGGGACCCGCCTCGTATGTGCCAAACAATGAAACAAATAGGAACTAACATGGAAGCTGACACGTGTCGGCTTCCGCAGTGAGCAGCATGAAACACAAAGGAAACACTTGGGACTCCCGCAGAGACTGACACTTGGCAGGATCCACTGCAACTTAGAAACTTTTAGAAACTCAAGCGAACAGCAACACGTGGCAAGCTCTGCGTTAGTTTGAGAAACATTAAGGATCTTCGAACCCTTTGGCGGAGACTGTGAAACTTTTAGGGTCTTTCAGGTGCCTCCACATGGCACCTTCCGCGACACTTTGAAACATTTAGAAACTTACTAAAATTTCGGCGGAAGCCGACACGTGGTGCCTTCCGCAGCAATTCTTGAAACTTTAAGGGGCCGCCTCCACTGCAGACACGTGGCACGCTCCGCGGGAAGCATAAGCAACGGCGGAGACTTAAACTGGGGCAAAATACTTGGTGAATCATGTGGCACTGGCACAATGAGACCCTCCCAGCCACTTCTAGAAACATTTAGACACAGGAAACTATAGCTAGGTATGCATTCAGGAATGCATACGACTCATTTTTATCATTTTTCAGGGGCCGATGGAGATTTCAGCAACAGAACAAGATCTCGCAACTCAAAAATTTTAGGGTTTGAAGGAGAAAATTAGCAAACATTCAAGCCTAAAAACCCTAGACATAAATAATTACCAACAGGATCAAATAATCAAATCATGATGATACATTACAAAGAATAGTTACAGTGTGCATATCAAAATGGCCAAAACATACAAAGAACAGTTGCACTATGCATATCAAAATATAAATATATACAATTTGGTGATAGGCCAATAAATATTTGTGCCTATTGGCCATTTGATAGCACCTTTGGTGCTTTTACTAGTATATTTAATTGGTGCTGTCATTGCAACTATTAAAATGATGCCATTACAACAATTAAGGTGCCTCCAAAACAATATTCACTATACACATGGCAAGTTCACATAATCACATAGATACAAGCAATCCACATGGCGGTGGTGAGTAGATCAAATAATTGCTAGTCAATAGTGTATACCCCCTTTTAAGCTCTTTGAAATGTACTCCTTAAAAATTGACCCTCCGCAAGATAGCAACGATCAATAAAAGTATGTCAGAAACGAATTTGTCGCTTATTGTGGCTCTCATTATTGGTGTACCTTTGATCGGTCCCTTCCATTTCTTGAGCACATGTTCCAACACAGGAAGACCGCATCGATGGTTTAGAAAGTGGGGCCCACAAATATTTGTGGAGTAGTAATGTAAGAGGGTCTTTTATTTATGAGAAAAAGACAGGACATGTTTTAATAGGCTATGTAAAAGATTGCATTCATGCTCAAATAATGTTAGCACTATGCATGGATATTGATATGTTTGCCTCCACATCACAATGACATTGACAACTTTATGTTATTGGAAATCAATTGGTAAGATAGTAAAAAAATGTTGCTGTTGTAATAGAGGAGTTGGGTGTATATATATAGGGGAGAGGGGCCAGTTGCGGCCCATGCTCTAATAACTGCTATGTTTTTGTGCACTTGACTCCCCAATTAAATTTTTAAAAAGAACCAATACATGTAAAATACCAACCTAATAAATTAACACAAATGCACCAATACATGTTCACAACTCCAATAAATTAACCAATGAAATTAAGACAAGTGCACAAATGTGATGGCGAGCGGTTATTGGCACATCATTGCACATGTATGGGGCAACATGTTGAAATGACACTTTTTCGACCCATGTGCACATAACACGTCCTACAGGGAAATGTATAAGTGCCCAAAAGCTGAAAGAATAGCTTTAAGCTCTTCAGTCGCATATGGAGAAACCCAAAAAAAAATTTGAAATCCGATATGTCTAGCTATGAGATTGACGTGTGCAAAGTTAGGGTGGGCAGCTACTAGCCCCTCTCCCCTATATATATATATGGAGTAAACTTGCATTGTTCAATTTAAAAAATATACAAATTAGTAATGGAGCATGCAAGAGAATTTTGATGGCTACGGAGATACATTCATGTAAAAAAAAAAGATGGGGGGTCAAAAAGTGGCCAAATGGTTTTTCAAAAAAAAACAATACATAATGGGGTAAGTACAAGAAGATGGGGGGCCAAAAAGGGGTCTTAAGTGGCCACTTTTTTTTTGAAATCAGGAAATACTGGCCTTGGATGAGAAATTGAGCATAGTTACACTCAAAATTTAGAGATGCAACTAAAACAATGTTCGTAGTGCTTCGAGTCTACTTTCTAAACTACTATTTTGTTTTGAAAATGGCATAGATTAAGGGGTTCAAAAGAGGGAGCCACAGAAATTGGTGTTGTTTCTGTCCAAAAAACATAACATAGCATGTTTCGTGGCTCCCTCAAAAGGTCAACTTTTTTTTGGTATTTTTAAAATCGCTTCATTGAGAAATTAGCTAATAGCATGTAGTTTATGCCTAATTTTTCTGATAATTTTTTGATGAATATTTAATTTTTTACTAATTTTCAAAGTGGACACATCCTAAAAGACATAATTTTGGTCGTGCTACCCCTATAAATTTTGAAAACTAATTGAAAATTATTTTGTTCTTTTTTTAATATTTGTAGAATGGAGTCTAGTTTCTAAATATGTAATTTTTTTGAAATTTGAATGAATAGTTAATTTACAATGAAAAAAAGACCAAACAGTGGTTTTTACCTAAAAACGGACACACAAACAAAAGAAATTAAAGATGAAAGGC
Organism: Cunninghamia lanceolata; assembly: GCA_027924645.1. Taxonomy (NCBI): domain Eukaryota; kingdom Viridiplantae; phylum Streptophyta; class Pinopsida; order Cupressales; family Cupressaceae; genus Cunninghamia; species Cunninghamia lanceolata. The sequence goes on from BSBN01001860.1 coordinate 2,317,054, forward strand.
TTAACATTGTTAAAATGTGAAAAAGATCACATCGTCAAATAGCTATGAGAAAGCCTAACATTACCCAAGTGTTTGATTTGTTCGACCTTGAAACACGTGCAAATTTGAGGGTTAGCACGAACGAAATTATGTGAAATCTTGAAGAATATGGAAAAAAACGTCTGTGACTGTTCATAAGGCACTCCAAGCCTTTGGGTTGGAAATCCAAAGAAAATCCCAAGCCCAAGGCTTGGGATTCCCAAAGCAAGACATAACACAAGCGCGTTATAATGCACTCGCGTTATGTTTTACTTTGCATTTTTCCTTTCCTGCAAGTCTGTTGTTTGTCATGTTTGACATAACACGAGTGCGTTATAATGCGCTCGTGTTATGTTCCCCTTAAATTTTTTTACATTCAAGGCTATTAATCATGAGGGTTAAGGGATAAGGGATAGGGTTGGAGGGTTTAGGGATAAGGGATTAGCATTTAAGATATAGTATCGAGCCCGTTGAGGGTCTAGGAATAGGGATAGCGTTTAGGGTTTAGGGATGAGGGATTAGAGTTGAGGGATGACAAATTAGGGTTGAGGGATTAGGGTTTAGGGATAAGGTTTAGGGTTAGGGTTGAGGGATTAGGGTTTAAGGTATAGTATTGAGGGGTTAGGGATAGGGTTTAGGGTTGAGGGATTAGAGTGAAGGGTTGAGGGATTAGGATTTGACGTTGAGGGTTTAGGGTTTAGGGTTTAGGGATACGGTTGAGGGTCGAGGGATCAGAGTTAAGGGTTGAGGGATTAGGGTTTGACATTGAGGGTTGAGGGTTGAGGTTCAAGGGTCAAGGGTTTAGGGATAGGGTTGAGGGTTGAGGGATTAGGGTTAAAGTAGAGTGTGGAGGGTGTAAGGATTAGGGATAGGGTTGGAGGGTTTAGGGATAAGGGATTAGGGTTTAAGGTATAGTATCGAGTCTGTTGAGGGTTTAGGAATAGGGATAGCATTTAGGGTTTAGGGATGAGGGATTAGAGTTGAGGGATGATGGATTAGGGTTGAGGGTTGAGGGATTAAGGTTTAGGGTTGAGGGTTGAGGGATTAGGGTTTAAGGTATAGTGTTGAGGGTTGAGGGTTTAGCATTAGGGTTTAGGGTTGACAGATTAGCATTTAATGTCGAGGTTAGGGTTAGAGTGTCGAGGGTAGAGGGATTAGGGATAGGGTTTAGGGTTGAAGGTTTAAGGATTGAGGGTTGAGGCTTTAGGGATGAGGGTTTAAGGCTTAAGATATAGTGTCAAGTGTTGAGGGTGTAGGGATAGGGTTTAAGTTTTAAGGGTTAAGGGTTGAGGGATAGGGATTAGGGTTTAAGGTATAGTGTTGAGGGTTGATGGTTTAGGGATAGGGTTTAGGTTTGAGGGATTAGGGTTTAGGGTTGATGAATTAGGGTTTAATGTTGAGAGTTGAGGGTTGAGGGTTGAGGGTTGAGCGTTGAGGTTGAGGGATAGGGTTAATGGTCAAGGGATTAGGGTTAAATAAGAGTGTCGAGGGTAGAGGGATTAGGGTTTAAGGTATAGTATCGAGCCCGTTGAGGGTCTAGGAATAGGGATACCATTTAGGGTTTAGGGATGAGGGATTAGAGTTGAGGGATGACGAATGACGGATTAGGGATGAGGGTTGAGGGATTAGGGTTTAGGGACAAGGTTTAGGGTTAGGGTTGAGGGATTAGGGTTTAAGGCATAGTGTTGAGGGTTTAGGGATAGGGTTTAGGGTTGAGGGATTAGAGTGAAGGGTTGAGGGATTAGGCTTTGACATTGAGGGTTGAGGGTTTAGGGTTTAGGGATAGGGTTGAGGGTCGAGGGATCAGAGTTAAGGGTTGAGGGATTAGGGTTTGACGTCAAGGGTTGAGGGTTGAGGTTCGAGGATCAAGGGTTTAGGGATAGGGTTGAGGGTCGAGGGATTAGGGTTAAAGTAGAGTGTAGAGGGTATAAGGATTAGGGATAGGGTTGGAGGGTTTAGGGATAAGGGATTAGGGTTTAAGGTATAGTATCGAGTCTGTTGAGGGTGTAGGAATAGGGATAGCATTTAGGGTTTAGGTATGAGGGATTAGAGTTGAGGGATGACGGATTAGGGATGAGGGTTGAGGGATTAGGGTTCAGGGATAAGGTTTAGGGTTGAGGGCTGAGGGATTAGGGTTTAAGGTATAGTGTTGAGGGTTTAGGGATAGGGTTTAGGGTTGAGGGATTAGAGTGAAGGGTTGAGGGATTAGGATTTGACGTTAAGGGTTGAGGGTTTAGGGATAGGGTTGAGGGTCGAGGGATCAGAGTTAAGGGTTGAGGGATTAGGGTTTGACGTCGAGGGTTGAGGGTTGAGGTTTGAGGGTCAAGGGTTTAGGGATAGGGTTGAGGGTCGAGGGATTAGGGTTAAAGTAGAGTGTGGAGGGTATAAGGATTAGGGATAGGGTTGGAGGGTTTAGGGATAAGGGATTAGGGTTTAAGGTATAGTATCGAGTCTGTTGAGGGTTTATGAATAGGGATAACATTTAGGGTTTAGGGATGAGGGATTGGAGTTGAGGGATGACGGATTAGGGTTGAGGGATTAGGGTTTATGGATAAGGTTTAGGGTTGAGGGCTGAGAGATTAGGGTTTAAGGTATAGTGTTGAGGGTTTAGGGTTGAGGGATTAGAGTGAAGGTTTGAGGGATTAGGATTTGACATTGAGGGTTGAGGGTTTAGGGTTTAGGGATAGGGTTGAGGGTCGAGGGATCAGAGTTAAGGGTTGAGGGATTAGGGTTTGACGTTGAGGGTTGAGGGTTGAGGTTCGAGGGTCAAGGGTTTAGGGATAGGGTTGAGGGTTGAGGGATTAGGGTTAACGTAGAGTGTGGAGGGTATAAGGATTAGGGATAGGGTTGGAGGGTTTAGGGATAAGGGATTAGGGTTTAAGGTATAGTATCGAGTCTGTTGAGGGTTTAGGAATAGGGATAGCATTTAGGGTTTAAGGATGAGGGATTAGATTTAAAGGATGACAGATTAGGGTTGAGGGATTAGGGTTTATGGATAAGGTTTAGGGTTGAGGGTTGAGGGATTAGGGTTTAAGGTATAGTGTTGAGGGTTTAGGGATAGGGTTTAGGGTTGAGGGATTAGAGTAAAGGGTTGAGGGATTAGGATTTGACATTGAGGGTTTAGGGTTTAGGGTTTAGGGATAGGGTTGAGGGTCGAGGGATTAGAATTAAGGGTTGAGGGATTAGGGTTTGATGTCGAGGGTTGAGGGTTGAGGTTCGAGGGTCAAGGGTTTAGGGATAGGGTTGAGGTTCGAGGGATTAGGGTTAAAGTAGAGTGTGGAAGGTATAAGGATTAGGGATAGGGTTGGAGGGTTTAGGGATAAGGGATTAGGGTTTAAGGTATAGTATCGAGTCTGTTGAGGGTTTAGGAATAGGGATAGCATTTAGGGTTTAGGGATGAGGGATTAGAGTTGAGGGATGACGGATTAGGGTTGAGGGTTGAGTGATTAGGGTTTAGGGATAAAGTTTAGGGTTGAGGGCTGAGGGATTAGGGTTTAAGGTATAGTGTTGAGGGTTTAGAGATAGGGTTTAGGGTTTAGGGATTAGAGTGAAGGGTTGAGGGATTAGGATTTGACGTTGAGGGTTGAGGGTTAAGGGTTTAGGGTTTAGGGTTTAGGGATAGGGTTGAGGGTCGAGGGATCAGAGTTAAGGGTTGAGGGATTAGGGTTTGATGTTGAGGGTTGAGGGTTGAGGTTCAAGGGTCAAAGGTTTTGGGATAGGGTTGAGGGTCAAGGGATTAGGGTTAAAGTAGAGTGTGGAGGGTGTAAGGATTAGGGATAGGGTTGGAGGGTTTAGGGATAAGGGATTAGGGTTTAAGGTATAGTATCGAGTCTGTTGAGGGTTTAGGAATAGGGATAGCATTTAGGGTTTAGGGATGAGGGATTAGAGTTGAGGGATGATAGATTAGGGTTGAGGGTTGAGGGATTAGGGATTAAGGTATAGTGTCGAGGGTTGGGGGTTTAGGATTAGGGTTTAGGGTTGATGGATTAGCATTTAATGTCGAGGTTAGGGTTAGAGTGTCAAGGGTAGAGGGATTAGGGATAGGGTTAAGGGTTGAATGTTTAAGGTTTGAGGGTTGAGGCCTTAGGGATGAGGGTTTAAGGCTTAAGATATAGTGTGAAGTGTTGAGGGTGTAGGGATAGGGTTTAAGTTTTAAGGGTTAAGGGTTGAGGGATAGGGATTAGGGTTTAAGGTATAGTGTTGAGGGTTGATGGTTTAGGGATAGGGTTTAGGTTTGAGGGATTAGGGTTTAGGGTTGATGAATTAGGGTTTAATGTTGAGAGTTGAGGGTTGAGGGTTGAGGGTTGAGGTTGAGGGATAGGGTTAATGGTCAAGGGATTAGGGTTAAATAAGAGTGTCGAGGGTAGAGGGATTAGGGTTTAAGGTATAGTATCGAGCCCATTGAGGGTCTAGGAATAGGGATAGCGTTTAGGGTTTAGGGATGAGGGATTAGAGTTGAGGGATGACAAATGACGGATTAGGGTTGAGGGTTCAAGGATTAGGGTTTAGGGACAAGGTTTAGGGTTAGGGTTGAAGGATTAGGGTTTAAGGTATAGTGTTGAGGGTTTAGGGATAGGGTTTAGGGTTGAGGGATTAGAGTGAAGGGTTGAGGGATTAGGATTTGACGTTGAGGGTTGAGGGTTTAGGGTTTAGGGTTTAGGGATAGGGTTGAGGCTCGAGGGATCAGAGTTAAGGGTTGAGGGATTAGGGTTTGACGTTGAGGGTTGAGGGTTGAGGTTTGAGGGTCAAGGGTTTAGGGATAGGGTTGAGGGTCGAGGGATTAGGGTTAAACTAGAGTGTGGAGGGTATAAGGATTAGGGATAGGGTTGGAGGGTTTAGGGATAAGGGATTAGGGTTTAAGGTATAGTATCGAGTCTGTTGAGGGTTTAGGAATAGGGATAGCATTTAGGGTTTAGGGATGAGGGATTAGAGTTGAGGGATGATAGATTAGGGTTGAGGGATTAGGGTTTTTGGATAAGGTTTAGGGTTGAGGGCTGAGGGATTAGGGTTTAAGGTATAGTGTTGAGGGTTTAGGGATAGGGTTTAGGGTTGAGGGATTAGAGAAGGGTTGAGGTATTGGGATTTGACGTTGAGGGTTGAGGGTTTAGGGTTTAGGGTTTAGGGATAGGGTTGAGGGTTAAGGGATCAGAGTTAAGGGTTGAGTGATTAAGGTTTGACGTCGAGGGTTAAGGGTTGAGGTTCGAGGGTCAAGGGTTTAGGGATAGGGTTGAGGGTCGAGGGATTAGGGTTAAAGTAGAGTGTGGAGGGTATAAGGATTAGGGATAGGGTTGGAGGGCTTAGGGATAGGGTTGGAGGGCTTAGGGATAGGGTTTAGGGTTGACAAATTAGGTTTTAGGGTTGACAGATTAGGGTTTAGGGTTATGGGCATTTTCTATCAAGAACTTGATTATGAGGGCTTGCCCCTTCATTGTTATGCCTATCATATGGTAGAGCATCTGTCAAGCTCTTGCAGGAAAGAGATGTGATCAATGCAAAGGATGTGATCAATCTATAGTAGGACAAAATGCGAGTGTGTTATAATGCGCTCGCATTTTTTCTTGCTATTGAAACAGTAAAAAAGTGTTGACCCCCGTGATCTAGGCCCACATGCTCTATTTTCTTACTGATTCTGCATGTGCTCCAACAAAAAAGAAGTGCTTTCATGTTGTTGGGAAGTTCACATGCACATTTGACACATTGTACCACCTTTGCATGATCTTTCCACCACCTTTTCTGCTTTGCCAACTTGAGAAGGAGGAAATAACATAGTTTTCACACCAAGTTTGATATATATCTATTCAAGTTTCAATTTTTGTAGTGTTGCAATGTTAATTGTGATTCAATTTTAGGAATTTAACATTATAGATTGGTTAATAGTATTGTTGTTAGTAATGATATTTGAGTGTTATTCAATTTAACATTGAAAAGGAAACAAGTGGTGAAAAACTCAAATTATTGAGGAGTTTGATGCAAGAAGATAAAAACACTACATAATTGGGTACTCTCTCCATTCAAATCTTAGTTTTTTAGGTATGTCAATTCTTTACATGCATGTTCTTTACATTTTCCTTATTTCGGATTGAATTACTTTATCATGCTTTATCATACATGTTTAAAATAGACACATTCCCAATCAAGAAAGCAGCCTACAATCTCACATGATGCCATGTATATTTTCTACACTTGGGCTCTTTAATAATTATGTGTAATAAACAAACCTTAACATACCATGATGTCAAACTATACAAAAATAAATCCTTACAACATAAAAAAAATATAATCCCACTATTATCTTGTATTCATTTCTTAGGAACTAATATTGGTCTCTTTATCATGCTACAGACAAATTCTCTGTCATGCCGAGGAAATGATCAAGAATTAAACCAACACAGGAAGAGATAGAAGCTAAGAATGCAAAGAAAGTAGTGGCTATGAGGGAACTTCGTGAGAAAAGGAAATTGGACACGATAAATGAAGACATACCAATTGAAGAGGAACCACAACCATCACAAAGAGAAATGGTATTAGCAGCACAAAGAGAATGAATGCAAAAATTTCGTGGTACAAGAGATTTGAATACCATAGTTGGAGACACATCCTCTACCGCAAGTCAACATGTAGGGACACCATCTACCACATCTCAAGTTGAGAGTACATCATCACTCACATGTGATGAAGGAGGTACGCCATCATTCCCACCTCAACCTCAAGGTATGTCATCTATTCCATCTTCGATTGAAGGTATGCCATCTAACCCATCTCATTTAAATATTGATGAAATTCCTAATGTTGAGATGAATTTACCTAACTTAACACCACCTAGAATTTTGCATAGAAAGCCAAAGTATTTGATTGATATTGATGAGAATATTTTGTAGCCAATGGAAGGTAAGATTCTAAAACGCACTTGTAGAAGATGTGCTAATAAGATTTAGAGATTGTTCTTTGAAAAGTTAAATGAAACTGCAAGATGTCAACTATTCATTGAAATGATGTGAAGTATAAAGTATAGGTCTATCATGAAGATTCTTGGGTTGAGAACATCAGAGGCTTCAAGTGAAAAATCTATTGTCAAGAATCTAATGAGTGCGTATGAGAGTGTGGGTAACACCTCACGCACAAAAGATAGTAATGCAACACGGCATGTGATTACATTGACTATAGTAAGTAGTCAAACGAGGAAAGCTCGTCTCATTAGAAAGACAAGTCAAGAATTGAGAATTAATAGGAAAACTTTATCAAGAGCCGTTGGAAGACGCTAAAGAATTGAGGACACTAATGCCAATGAATTATGGGCGTTCTTGGGGAGACTACCACGAAAAGCTAAACCAATTGTTGAAGCATTGAGATCACTAATTGAAGACTTTTGGAAGAATTACACAAGGGTATCTCTGAATCAAAGGGATGTGGTAAGAAGGAGAATCGGTAGTCAGAACCGCGAGCCACATCCAAAGCATTTTTTGGATGAGACTCAAACACAGTTTTATGGTAAATTTCTAGAGAAGTATCCTCAAATTAAAATTTGTCAAAGATATTTTGAATTGCTAAAACCTTTCTATGTTAAGATAAATCACACACGTACTACTTGTTGTTGTAGATTACATATTGAATTTTCTAACCATTTTGATGCTTATAGGTCTGTATGTTTAGATATGCATACTGACAATGATTTGCAGGGTTGTGCCATATGTGCCCCACCAACATCTTCAAGAGACTTCATATCAAGAATTTTATGTGAAAGAGAGGAAGGTCAAATATTCTACAAGAAATTGTGCTTGGATGGCACATGTCATCGTTGCGGTGGCTTGCAACATTTGCCAATATGTGAACATATGGAAATAACACATGCGGTTGGAAATGAACTAGTAGAGTTTGGCAAGTATAAAATAGTGGCATACAATACAAAAGATGGTAAAGAAGCAAAGAGGTGTGAATTAGTTATTGAAAAGATTCTAGTGTATCAGTTTATGCCTATATTTCGTGACAGCATAGTGTATGAGTATGCAAGACATGCCCATAGAGCTCGATGGTTGGACTTGCAATTCAAGTTATGCAAGGACACATTTCCGGTTGGTAGCATTGTTTCAGTCGTCGACTTTGTAGAGAACTACAGTCTACAGCCACAGCGTGAGGTGCAATCACAATATTACAACTCCACACAGGTTTCTATATTTGTGCACATCGCATTCATTCATGCGAATGATAGTACAGAGGATGACAGAAAGATCATAAGGGAGTATAATTTCTATATTAGTGATGATTGCACGCATTCTACGGAGTTCGTGCAAGGTTGCTTTCAGGTGTTCTACAATGATTTGGCTAGAAGGGGCATATCGTTCAGTCAGCATATCATATGGTCGGATAACTGTGTGTCACAATTCAAGAACTCGTGAAATTTCTATTGGCTGAGTAGGAGGTATAATTTTATAGGTATTCAACATATGTGGAACTTTTGAGAGGCTGGGCATGGAAAGGGGGAGCATGATAGTGCAGGAGCATGTATCAAAAGAGCCATAGCACGAGAAGAGTTAAAGTATAAAGACAATGCAAAGTTGACATATACAAAATTGATTGTTGAGTGGTGTAATGCTTCCATGGGTCCAGGTAATGAAGGTAAGTCTTTAGTTCATAGATTTTTTTGGTTGATAGATGATACTAACATTGCACCATATGAGGATTGTTGTACACTGACAGGATCAAATGAGATGCACTCTTTCAGAAGCTCAATTGCAGGCTCATGGAGTATCCATACACGAGAGATGTCATGCTTTTGTTCTTCCTGTACAATTCAAGTCTGGGATGAGTGTGAGTCAAAGGAGTGGGTTGACGAATGGCAGTTAAGTTATCTTAGCCCACTTGACACGTATCGACCCCTGACGGCACTGGAACTAACACAGATGGAATCGTCAATTGACTTTGACCACATATCAGATTTAGTTCAACCAGGTAATATAGGGCACGTATATGCATCTAATTTCATCTAGTTCAACCAGGTAATGTCATCTTACTTTGTAGTGTTTTTGTAATGTTGACTAATTTCATCTAATTTGCTACACATATCAATGTAGGGCACGTATATGCAGTTATTGTAGATGAAGATAATGAAGAGGGAACAGATTATTACTTATGTCGTGTTGAGGCCAAAAAGAAATTGGAGGCCCCTGTTACAGATGGAGAAAACATCAAATACCCTATAGGCTCAGTGGTTATTACTGGAACATGGCTTAGAAGGTACCCACATAAGAGTGTTAATATTTGGCTATTTCAGGACTTTGGCATGCATCAGAAGATTCTTTATTACTCGAACCTTGTTGTGGCATCCAATGTTCATTTGATAAAGTATCGGGGTAGACCTTTGAACAAAATATTGTGGAAGGTGCGTGAGTCTAACCATGAAGCAATACTTGACACAATAAAGAGTAGAGCAGACTCGGATGGTTCATTGGATTAATTTGTAAGTATTCACATTGATTTTGTAAAGTCATGTTACATTGAGTTGTAAGTATGCACATTAATTTGTAAGGTTTGTCTTTTTTTTTATTTCCTCTGGCATTTTTACACATATACACATTTTTACATCATCATGTTATGCATTTTTGGTGTCCTACTCCTGATGCGACCAAACTCATAACTCACCCTACTTCCTCTAGACACCATTTGATGATCTCTCCAACACTCTGAATCCAGGGCGCCCAATCATAATGATGACCTATATACCATTCTCCCAAGGCACTCATAATGAATGAAAAAAGACCAAGGGTGCCCAAGCTTAATAGACTTATTTCTTTCAATTTTGATGATCCAAACTCTTGCAATACGACATCCACTTTCATGCCTTTAGATCTTCCTTCACATACAGGGTGCCAAATCAAGTTGAAAAATCTACACAAGGGCACCAAAATGGATGAAAGGAGACATGAAATGTGCCTTAGGACTCCATGCTAAGGTTTGAGCCATTAAAGTCTTTTGATATTAGGCGCTCATGATGATGAAACTTAGAGCTTTTTCCTTTCCTATGCGCTCATCTAAGATGTTTGGATGATAAGGAGCGCCTCGACCTCTATAATGTATATTGGGCACCAAAATCAAGGTGATTTTAAGTCACTTTGAGTCTTTTGGGGTCAGTTTGAGTCTTTGAGTCATGTTGCAAAAAAGTGTCAATGTTGTCAAGTTGCACAAAGCAACTTTTGCATTTTTGGTGTCCTACTCGTGATGTGACCAAACTGACTGTTCCAACGCATCCGGATGGGTACATTTATGCTAGGCATGGTCCTGTTTTTCACCCAAACATGTCGAAACAGTCTGAGCTACATTGTACCGACGATATCCCTGAAGAGTCCAAATTACAAAAAGGCAGCAATCTTTGACGAGATGTTACTTGAAAATCGTGTCACTTAGAAACATTCTGTTTGAGGAAACATGATCACATAAAGTGCCTCTACAATAACCTCTCTCAGTTTTTTATATCTCTGAGGTATTTGCCCATGGTGAAAGGTTTTCTGCTGCCCCAAAAATCGTCAGAAGGAGGCAGTGTAAAGTTGCAAAGGGGTGTAACTTTTGTCCTGCTCCTGATGCGACCAAACTGATTATTCCAACGTGTCCGGATGGGTACATTTACACTAGGCATGGTCCTATTTTTCACCCAAACATGCCGAAACGGTCCGAGCTACATTGTACCGACGATATCCCTGAAGAGTCCAAATTGCAAAAAGGCAGCAATCTTTGATGAGATGTTACTTGAAAAATGTGTCACTTAGAAACATTCTGTTTAAGGAAACACGATCACATAAAGTGCCTCTACAATAACCTCTCTCAGTTTTTTATATCTCTGAGGCATTTGCCCGTGGTGAAAGGTTTTCTGTTCCCCCAAAAATCATCAAAAGGAGGCAATGTAAAGTTGCAAAGGGGTGTAACTTTTGTCCTACTCTTGATGCGACCAAACTGATTGTTCCAACATGTCCAAATGGGTACATTTACGTTAGGCATGGTCCTATTTTTCACCCAAACATGTCGAAACAGTCTGAGCTACATTGTACCCATGATATCCCTAAAGAGTCCAAAGTGCAAAAAGGTAGCAATCTTTGATGAGATGTTACTCGAAAACTGTGTCACTTAGAAACATTCTGTCTGAGGCAACACGATCATATAGAGTGCCTCTACAATAATCTCTCTCAGTTTTTTATATCTCTGAGGCATTTGCCCGTGGTGAAAGGTTTTCTGCTGCCCCAAAAATCGTCAGAAGGAGGCAGTGTAAAGTTGCAAAGGGGTGTAACTTTCATCCTGCTTCTGATGCGACCAAACTGACTATTCCAATGTGTCCGAATGGGTACATTTACGCTAGGCATGGTCCTATTTTTCACCCAAACATGTCGAAACAGTCTGAGCTACATTGTACCGACAATATCCCTGAAGAGTCCAAAGTGTAAAAAGGCAGCAATCTTTGACGAGATGTTACTCAAAAACTGTGTCACTTAGAAACATTTCATATGAGGTAACACGATCATGTAGAGTGCCTCTACAATAACCTCTCTCAGTTTTTTATATCTCTGAGACATTTGCCCGTGGTGAAAGGTTTTCTGCTGCCCCAAAAATCGTCAGAACGAGGTAGTGTATTAAGTCAGGATGAAAGCCTATTCACTCTAGGCACCTGTTGTGACCAAATCACACATCGCCCCATTGAAAATGGGGACCCCCTACTTTTTTTGAACTCCAGTGTGTTTGACTAAGCTTAGCTGATGTCTTGGGGTTATTGCATGATGAGGTCAGTGGTGTTTGAGTTTTAGAGCTCCTTGATGACCTGATCCTGATAGTGGGCACATAGAGGAAGGAATGATTAAGGTGCACTTTGGTAATCATTTCACCCTAGGTGAGTGCCTAGGTAGAATTTGGAGTGGAAGCCTCAAATAATACCTTAGATTTTTAGATGCTTATTTTAGCTCAAATCATCATTATCTTGCACCTAGAGTTGGAGTCTAACTGCCTAGGGAGTCAAGGAGCATTTCATCATTCGGAGAATCCCAAACATGCGCCTTGAACAAGTGATGCCACGAGTGGTGAACAAAATGGGTGCCTTGAAGAACTGAGCCCTCCAAGACATCTTGCAATTGCCTAAAAGTCCAAAATTTACACAAGTGAGTTAAGGCGCCATTTTCAATCTCCAGAGCCTCCTTTGAGCGCCTTAACATGGAGTGAATGTTTTAGTCTATGAAAGATTGCACCTAAAGAATATAACAACCCCTTGAGTCACTAGGATGAACTAAGTTAATAAAATGAACTTCATTGAGGGAGGTGCACTTGTGCATCTAGACAACTCCAGTTTAGTGCCTAAGAAAGAGCATGTTTAGATCCATAAGTTTGGAGAGTATTGAGTGAGGTAAGTCTTTATGAGCATATACAATGACTTAAATCCATCAATGATGAAGTAAACACTTATTTGAACTAAGGCGCAATTTCACTCCTCTACAATCATCTTCTGGCGCCTTGAAAGCTAAGTGTTTGAAACTATCATGATTTGCACCTAGATGAGGAAGTCTCTATAATGAGTTAAAGCCACTTGAATAGCAAGCATGAAGGGAGCATCCAAACTTACCCAAGGAAGCGCCTAGAGGAATGGAAGTTGGGTTTGAAGATAGATGACCTTTCAAGTGCACTTGCCCTTGAGTGACAATTTGATTTGGCACCATTATGTAAATTTAGCTATGATCTAGCGATTTGAGGTTGAGTGGAGTAATCTTGGCACCTTTGTGTGTTGTTTTATACCTTGATGAGCACCTTGGAAGAATGGACGTTTACTCACCCTTGAGTGCCTTAGTTCCAGAGATTGAGTTCGAAGAGTAATACTCCTCAAAACGCCTTTATGAGAGCGATGAAACTAAGTAGCATAAGAGATGATAAGTGTAAGAGCTTAGGGACTCAAGGCGCATTGTAGGGTCAAGAACATCAAGTTTGTGCACCTAAGGGGAAAATCAAGCTTCAAACACCTCATCAAATGGCGCCTTGGTAGAGGAGTTGCCAAAAGACCTTAAAATTGAAAATTTGATAAAATAACTCACATTATGAGTTTAGGCGCCTTTCCAAGATCAAGCTTTCATATAGCACCTTGAGTTGTTACTTTCATATTAGCACCCTAGCATAAAGAAGAAGTCCTCAAATGCGCTTTAAGGAGGAAGATTGGTGATGGGAGTAATTATGAGCACCCTAGAGTGTTTGAAGTGGGAAGTAGTAAAGGATAGCGCTTTGAATGAGTTTGAGCGCCTCGAAGATGATTGAGCACCTTGATAAATCAGAGGATTAAGCGCTTAAGGGATAATAGGATCTTTTGAGACTATTGGTAAGTGTTTGGAATCATTAGAATTTTGAAAATAAGATAAAGACCCTAGGCGCTATCTCCTACTTGGAACATCACACATGGGAACATGGAAACTAGATTGATTGAAGGAATGATACTTTAGCTTCTTGAGGGTGAATGAGTCAAAATAACACTAAATTGGTGCCTAGTCCAATTGATTGAAATCATCTTGGGCGCATTTTCTTGCTTTAGTTGGGTTAAACTTATTTTGGCGCCTTGGTGAGAAGTTCTCTAGATATGAGTTAGAACCATCAAAATAATAAAACTTGCCAAGAAAGAGAGGCATTTTTATGAAGTTTTTCCTCAATGTTGAGCACCTAGGAGGTAGATTGCTCAAGAGAGGGTTAGATACTCTGTATTTCACTCTATTGTTGACTTGTCTAAAAACAATGGAAGCATAGAATTATCAACTTTTGAACCTTCGAAATCACTATTGGCGAGACAACATACCATCGGTGAGCTTAAACTTTCATCGGCCGATAGGCCAATGCCACCATGACTCCGTTTGATTTCACTTCTGAAAAACATCCCATCATTGACTCTTATCGGTCAGACAGACCACTATCTATGACTTTATATCCTTTCACACCGATGTCTTTGTCACTCCGATACGAGACTCTAAGTCCCTCGCCTATCGGTAGGACTTAATACCATCGGCACACTCAAAAACTCTTTTGCCGACACACCAATCTCATGAATGACAACCTTTGGACCACACCCGTCGGTGAGACTCCAAACATCGGTGAACTCTAATCTCATTGGGCCGATACACCGATGGATTTCAACTGTCAGTGTGACCCCCTTCATCGGCGAATCTCTCAATTGCTCTTCCGATGCGCAAATGGGATTATCTTCCGATACACCAATGTCTTCGACTTCGAACCACACTCGTCGGCAAGACAGACCACTGTCGGCGAAGCCTAACCAAGGTCTACCAATACGACCAACTCTTGACGTCGATATAAGGTTCTTTTGCAGGCAAAGGGCGCCTAAGCTTATGGGGCTCAATTTGATGTATTTATTGAAAGCTCAAGGTGAATTAATGCTTATTGAAAATGCCACTTAGTCCTTTATTTGCATTATAGGCGCCATTTCCTATTGACTTATATACTCCTCCTCATGCTAGGGTGCCATAATGAAGTGGTTTAGACAATAGGTGTGCTTCACTTACTAGAGGCTTGTTCTCCTTCCACCTTAGGCACACTTTTATGGTGGAACAGGTGTTAATGGGCACCTTGTCTTAAATGAATGCTCTCTCTAAGTTGGGCACCCTTTTGAGGCTTTATGAGTTGTAAATTGCACCTTAACCCTTCATGCTTGTTGCTCAATGTTTGAATGTTTAAGAAAGTCTCCTTTAGGCGCTCATCTTAATGACTTTTTCTCAAGGCGCAATCATCCTAATGACTTGGATATTCATCCGAGTGTTTCAAGATATCAAGCTACTAGACTTAGTCATTTTCAGGATCTCAAACATAAAGAATAACATGATGATTCATTTTTTTGTATTGCATATAGTTGACATTCTATGCTACTTATAAAGAATATTAATATTTTTTGTTGAACATGATGATTCATTTTTAAAAAAAATACAACTTTTATCTTTTAGTTTCAAAATGAGGTTTAGGTGATACTTGAATAACAATAGCTAGCTTATTGGATCAACAAACATCCTATGTAATACAATTGGACTTTAAATATTTGAAGTAGCCATCTACAAATATCCATTCAAACGTGGATTTATAATGTAAGTATGGATGCCATCAATAAAAAAGATTTGTATTAACTAAATATCCATATAGGCATACATCAATATCTGTCGATATAAGTATAACATATATACAAAATAGCCATATAGGCTTACAAGAATGCCATATAGGCATACAATGTCAACTATGTACAATACAAAATATATGTCCACAAATGCCATATAGGCATACAACAAAGGAACACAATAAAAAGTCATTCCCCTCTGGCTGGTGAAGAGAATAAATCATGAGCAACCTTTGATCTTCTAGGGGATGGAGACGCGCATGTGGGTGGTCTACTATGAACCTGAGGGCTACTCCTCCTATTTAGGTCTTCCTGCATCTTTACCTGTTACAATAAAAAGTATAGACATTAATATATAGAAATTACATGTTATAGGTCTTCCTGCATCTTTACCTATTACAATAAAAAGTATAGACATTAATATATAGAAATTACATGTTATAAAAAATGAAACATTTAACAAAATAATCACTTACCGCTAACATATAATCTGTCTCCTCGCTTGCCTCAGTAGCAAGAATAGGCCCTGGTGGTGTCATGTCCCATAGAAACCATCCAGATAGAAATTAAACTTCAAATCAATAATCTTTTGATTTTTAAAAAATAGACAACTATAACAATGAATGTAAATTGAAATTTACTAATCTGCCTCATACCCCTGTCAATGCCATGGAGCTATGAATCGCAGAGGCCACACCCTGCTCCATTGCCCTATGAACATGGGGAGGTGTCTCCGCAGCCTGCATCATCTAGAATAAAACAATATTATTCAATTACGAAAACTATAATAGTGATGCAAATCATGGCTCCTAACATACACACACATTCATCTAAACATGGAAGTACACACAATAAAGCACACAAGTCACATACAAAAATTTAGTAAGTACAATTCATTCATTAAACTATTTATTTTATTACATCCGTAAAGCTTTGAAGTCCACCACCACTGGCAGGTGTTACCGTGAAATCTACAGTATTAACATATTCAACATCCAAAATCAGATATTAGAATACCATTCATATAACGATGCTATTCACATGTAATATTTATAATTGTTTACTAGTTACATACCTTGACAGTAGATGATCTAGTGAAAAATGTAGGTGGAGAACCACTGAAAACTGCATCGACGCTATGACCCTGAAATTTTATTAAAATCATCAATTTAAATTAGTTAATCTTGCATTTCAAAAATAAAATTTAATAAATTAAATTCAATAAACTTGCTAATATTTACCTAAGTATCAAGGCCGAAAGTCTCACTCAGGAGGGTATCTGTCATCACCATCTGCTCAGCTACAGATGTAGCCTATGCACCTGCGTCCTGACTATCCATGGGGTCATAACCACAGGCTGACCCGCAAGTCTGACAAGTATGGGGTGGGACCCTGCTCCTTGCACTATCTCCCAACCCACTCTATGTTGCAGGACCGACATGCTCTATAATGCTCTGGGTCAAGGCACTAATGGACTGAAGTGTATCGACCTCAACACTCTCCTTCACAATGGAAGGGATAGAAACATGCTCGTGGGCTGGTTTGCTGATTACTCGTCTCACTACCCGCTGTGGGTCAAGACGTGCCCCTGGTCTATCTTGTGCTGATCCCCCACCTCTACCCTAGAAGTCCCACATTTCAAAATAGTTTGGCACTTTATTGAGGACAAACTCGCAGTAGAGTTTCCTCAAAAAGTATTGTAGGACCTCATTATTATTGCATGGAGAATGGTCAAAAACTATCCACCACCTCTGCCCAAAATTGTCCCTTATCGCTTGGTTGTTGCACCAATGGATAGGGAACCTCTTGCATGTAATGGGTGGAGGTTGATTTGTTTGTGGGTTTGTCAAAATGGAACACAAGTTTAATTTTGTGATTTGTAATTTTTTCACATCTTGGTATGACAGTTTGTCTGCATAATAATCTCTAAACTCTCTCCTCTTATCCATCCAACTAGTTATTTGCTTGCTAATTGTGATAACATAGATTCAAGAGATTTAACAAGCGTGGACCTATGCAAGGTTGAAGTGGAAGGATCTTTCAACCTTGTAATTATATCTTCAATTTCTTTTTTGTTGTTTTCAATTTGCCCCATTATATTTTCTTGTGTTCTAGGGGCATGTCGAGGAATGGATGGAGGAGGTTGTTGTTCTGCAGGTATTTCCTCCTCAGGATTTTGTGGATTTTGAGGAGGAGGAGGAGGAGGAGGTGCATTAACATTTCCTGACAATTAACGAAATATACATCAAAAATCAACTAAAACCTACCTATTTAGAAACAAATTCAAACAAAAAAATAAATATAACTCACTCCTTTGGCGTGCTCGACGACGTGGCGGTATTTTGGCGACGAATTGATAAGGTTTTTGTGTTGAATGGAGTTTTACAAAATGCGAGCGCGCTTTCTAGGGTTTGCAAGCCGCGGGCATAGAGGAGAAGAAAGAAAGAAATGAAATGACATTAGAAACTTTTTTATTTTATTTATAGCAAGTCATAACGCGAGCGCGTTATAACGCCCTCGCGTTATGACTTAATTTTTTTAAATTAATTTGGCCACTTTTTGGGCCCCCTTCTTCTTTTACTTACCCAACGCGAGCGCGTTATGAAGTACTATAAAAAAAAGGGTTTGCATCTCATTTTATTTCTTTTTCTCCACAACTCCCACGGTCTGCAAACCCTAGAAAGCGCACTCGTGTTTTGGATTCCTCAATTCAACACAAAAATCTTATTGATTCATCACCAAAATGCCGCCACGACGTCGAGCACGCCAAAGGAGTGAGTTTATTTGTTGGAATTTGTTTCTAAATAGGTAGGTTTGAGTTGATTTTTGATGTATATTTTGTTAATTGTCAGGAAATGTTAATGCACCTCCTCCTCCTCCTCAAAATTCACAAAATCCTGAGGAGGAAATACCTGTAGAACAACAACCTCCTCCATCCATTCCTTGACATGCCCCTGGAACATAAGAAAATATAATGGGGCAAATTGAAAACAACAAAAAGGAAATTGAAGATATAATTGCAAGGTTGAAAGATCCTTCCACTTCAAACTTGCATAGGTCCATGCTTGCCGAATCTCTTGAGTCTATGTTATCAAATGTAGATTCAATTAGCAAGCAAATAACTAGTTGGATGGATAAGAAGAGAGAGTTTAGAGATTACTATGCAGACAAGTTGTCATACCAAGATGTGAAAAAATTACAAATTACAAAATTAGACTTGTGTTCGATTTTCACAAACCCACAAACAAATCAACCTCCACCCATTACATGCAAGAGGTTCCCTATCCATTGGTACAACAACCAAGCGATAAGGGACAATTTTGGGTAGAGGTGGTGGATGCTTTTTGACCATCCTCCATGCAATAATAATGAGGTCCCGCAATACTTTTTGAGGAAACTCTATTGCGATTTTGTCCTCAATAAAGTGCCAAACTATTTTGATATGCGAGACTTCCAGGGTAGAGGTGGGGGGTCAGCACAAGATAGACCAGGGGCACGTCTTGACCCATAGCGGGTAGTGAGATGAGTAATCAGCAGACTAGCCCATGATCATGTTTCTATCCCTTCCATTGTGAAGGAGAGTGTTAAGGTCGATACACTACAGTCCATTAGTGCCTTGACCTAGAGCATCATAGAGCATGCCGGTCCTGCAGCACAGAGTGGGTTGGGAGATAGTGCGAGGAGTAGGATCCCACCCCATGCTTGTCAGGCTTGCGGGTCAGCCTGTGGTTATGACCCCATGGATAGTCAGGACACAGGTGCACAGGCTACATCTGCAGCTGAGCAGATGGTGATGACAGATACCCTCCTGAGTGAGACTTTCAACCTTGATACTCAGGTAAATATTAGCAAGTTTATTGAATTTAATTTATTAAATTTTATTTTTGAAATGCAAGATTAACTAATTTAAATTGATGATTTTAATGAAATATCAGGGTCATAGCGTCGATGTAGTTTTAGTGGTTCTCCACCTGCATTTTACAGTAGATCATCTACTGTCGGGGTATGTAACTAGTAAACAATTATAAATATTACATGTGAATAGCACCGTTATATGAATGGTATTCTAATATCTGATTTTGGATGTTGAATAGGTTAATACTGTAGATTTCACGGCAAAACCTGCTAGTGGTGGTGGACTTCAAATCTTTACGGAGGTAATAAAATAAATAGTTTAATAAATGAATTGTACTTACTAGATTTTTGTATGTGACTTGTGTGCTTTATTGTGTATTTCCAGATGATGCAGGCTGCGGAGACACCTCCCCATGTTCATAGGGCAATGGAGCAGGGTGGCCTCTGTGATTCATAGCTCCATGGCATTGATAGGGGTATGAGGCAGATTAGTAAATTTCAATTTACATTCATTGTTATAGTTGTCTATTTTTGAAAAATTAAAAGATTATTGATTTGAAGTTTAATTTCTATCTGGATGGTTTCTATAGGACATGACATCACCAGGGCCTATTCCTGCTACTGAGGCAAGTGAGGAGATAGATTTTATGTTAGCAGTAAGTGATTATTTTGTTAAATGTTTCATTTTTTATAACATGTAATTTCTATATATTAATGTCTATACTTTTTATTGTAACAGGGAAAGATGCAGGAAAAACTAAATAGGAGTAGCCCTCGGGTTCGTAGTAGACCACCCACATGCGCGTCTCCATCCCTTAGAAGATAAAAGGATGCCCGTGATCTATTCTCTTCACCAGCCAGAGGGGAATGACTTTTTATTGTGTTCCTTTGTTGTATGCCTATATGGCATTTGTGGACATATATTTTGTATTGTATATAGTTGACATTGTATGCCTATATGGCATTCTTGTAAGCCTATATAGCTATTTTGTATATATGTTATACTTATATCGACAGATATTGATGTATGCCTATATGGATATTTGGTTAATACAAATCTTTTTTATTGGTGGCGTCCATAATTGCATTATAAATCCACATTTGAATGGATATTTGTAGATGGCTACTTCAAATATTTAAAGTCCAATTGTATTACATAGGATGTTTTTTGACCCAATAAGCAAGCTATTGTTATTCAAGTATCACCTAAACCTCATTTTGGAACTAAAAGATAAAAGTTGTATTTAAAAAAAAATGAATCATCATGTTGAACAAAAAATATTAATATTCTTTATGAGTAGCATAGAATGTCAACTATATGCAATACAAAAAAAATGAATCATCATGTTATTCTTTATGTTTGAGATCCTGAAAATGACTAAGTCCAGTAGCCTGATATCCTGAAACACTAGGATGAATATCCAAGTCATTAGGATGATTGTGCCTTGAGAAAAAGTCAACCCTCAACGTCAAATCCTAATCCATCAACCCTTCACTCTAATCCCTCAACCCTAAACCCTATCCCTAAACCCTCGACACTATACCTTAAACCCTAATCCCTAATCCCTCAACCTTAAACCTTATCCCTAAACCCTAATCCCTCAACCCTCAACCCTAATCCGTCATCCCTCAACTCTAATCCCTCATCCCTAAACCCTAAATGCTATCCCTATTCCTAAACCCTCAATAGACTCGATACTATACCTTAAACCCTAATCCCTTATCCCTAAACCCTCCAACCCTATCCCTAATCCTCATACCCTCCACACTCTACTTTAACCCTAATCCCTCGACCCTCAACCCTATACCTAAACCCTTGACCCTCGAACCTCAATGCTCAACCCTCAACATCAAACCCTAATCCCTCAACCCTTAACTCTGATCCCTCAACCCTCAACCCTATCCCTAAACCCTAAACCCTAAACCCTCAACCCTCAACATCAAATCATAATCCCTCAACCCTTCACTCTAATACCTCAACCCTAAACCCTATCCCTAAACCCTCAACACTATACCTTAAACCCTAATCCCTCAGCCCTAAACCCTAAACCTTATCCCTAAACCCTAATCCCTCAACCCTCAACCCTAATCCGTCATCCCTCAACTCTAATCCCTCATCCCTAAACCCTAAATGCTATCCCTATTCCTAAACCCTCAACAGACTCGATACTATACCTTAAACCCTAATCCCTAATCCCTAAACCCTCCAACCCTATCCCTAATCCTTATACCCTCCACACTCTACTTTAACCCTAATCCCTCGACCCTCAACCCTATTCCTAAACCCTTGACCCTCGAACCTCAACCCTCAACCCTCAACGTCAAACCCTAATCCCTCAACACTTAACTCTGATCCCTCAACCCTCAACCCTATCCCTAAACCCTAAACCCTAAACCCTCAACCCTCAATGTCAAATCCTAATCCCTCAACCCTTCACTCTAATCCCTCAACCCTAAACCTTATCCCTAAACCCTCAACACTATACCTTAAACCCTAATCCCTCAACCCTCAACCCTAAACCCTAATCCCTCAACCCTCAACCCTAATCCGTCATCCCTCAACTCTAATCCCTCAACTCTAATCCCTCATCCCTAAACCCTAAATGCTATCCCTATTCCTAAACCCTCAATAGACTCAATACTATACCTTAAACCCTAATCCCTTATCCCTAAACCCTCCAACCCTATCCCTAATCCTTATACCCTCCACACTCTACTTTAACCCTAATCCCTAATCCCTCGACCCTCAACCCTATCCCTAAACCCTTGACCCTCAACCCTCAACCCTTAATGTCAAACCCTAATCCCTCAACCCTTAACTCTGATCCCTCAACCCTCAACCCTAAACCTTCAACCCTCAACATCAAATCCTAATCCCTCAACCCTTCACTCTAATCCCTCAACCCTAAACCTTATCCCTAAACCCTCAACACTATACCTTAAACCCTAATCCCTCAACCCTCAACTCTAATCCGTCATCCCTCAACTCTAATCCCTCATCCCTAAACCCTAAATGCTATACCTATTCCTAAACCCTCAATAGACTCGATACTATACCTTAAACCCTGATCCCTTATCCCTAAACCCTCCAACTCTATCCCTAATCCTTATACCCTCCACACTCTACTTTAACCCTAATCCCTTGACCCTCAACCCTATCCCTAAACCCTTGACCCTCAACCCTCAACCCTTAACTCTGATCCCTCAACCCTCAACCCTATCCCTAAACCCTAAACCTTAAACCCTCAACCCTCAACCCTCAACGTCAAATCCTAATCCCTCAACCCTTCACTCTAATCTCTCAACCCTAAAGCCTATCCCTAAACCCTCAACACTATACCTTAAACCCTAATCCCTCAGCCCTCAACCCTAAACCTTATCCCTAAACCCTAATCCCTCAACCCTCAACCCTAATCCATCATCCCTCAACTCTAATCCCTCATCCCTAAACCCTAAATGCTATCCCTATTCCTAAACCCTCAATAGACTCGATACTATACCTTAAACCCTAATCCCTTATCCCTAAACCCTCCAACCCTATCCCTAATCCTTATACCCTCCACACTCTACTTTAACCCTAATCCCTCGACCCTCAACCCTATCCCTAAACCCTTGACCCTCGAACCTCAACCCTCAACCGTCAACGTCAAACCCTAATCCCTCAACCCTTAACTTTGATCCCTCGACCCTCAACCCTATCCCTAAACCCTAAACCCTAAACCCTCAACTTCAAATCCTAACCCCTCAACCCTTCACTCTAATCCCTCAACCCTAAACCCTATCCCTAAATCCTCAACACTATACCTTAAACCCTAATCCCTCAGCGCTCAACCCTAAACCTTATCCCTAAACCCTAATCCCTCAACCCTCAACCCTAATCCGTCATCCCTCAACTCTAATCCGTCAACCCTAAACCCTAAATGCTATCCCTATTCCTAGACCCTCAACGGGCTCGATACTATACCTTAAACCCTAATCCCTCTACCATCGACACTCTTATTTAACCCTAATCCCTTGACCATTAACCCTATCCCTCA
This sequence comes from Cunninghamia lanceolata, assembly GCA_027924645.1. Taxonomy (NCBI): domain Eukaryota; kingdom Viridiplantae; phylum Streptophyta; class Pinopsida; order Cupressales; family Cupressaceae; genus Cunninghamia; species Cunninghamia lanceolata. Next base: position 2,340,082 of record BSBN01001860.1, read on the forward strand.
ACCTCAACCCTCAAGCCTCATGCCTCAAGCCTTAACCCTCAACCCTCAAGCCTCAACTCTCAACTCTCAACATTAAACCCTAATTCATCAACCCTAAACCCTAATCCATCAAACCTAAACCCTATCCCTAAACCATCAACCCTTAACACTATACCTTAAACCCTAATCCCTATCCCTCAACCCTTAACCCTTAAAACTTAAACCCTATCCCTACACCCTCAACACTTGACACTATATCTTAAGCCTTAAATCCTCATCCCTAAAGCCTCAACCCTCAATCCTTAAACCTTCAACCCTAAACCCTATCCCTAATCCCTCTACCCTAGACACTCTAACCCTAACCTCGACATTAAATGCTAATCCGTCAACCCTAAACCCTAATCTGTCAACCCTAAACCCTATCCCTAAACCCTCAACCCTCAACACTATCCTTAAACCCTAATCCCTCAACCCTCAACCCTAAACCTTATCCCTAAACCCTAATCCCTCAACCCTCAACCCTAATCCATCATCCCTCAACTCTAATCCCTCATCCCTAAACCCTAAATACTATCCCTATTTCTAAACCCTCAACAGACTCGATACTATACCTTAAACCCTAATCCCTTATCCTCGACACTCTTATTTAACCCTAATCCCTTGACCATTAACCCTATCCCTCAACCTCAACCCTCAAGCCTCAACCCTCAACTCTCAACATTAAACCCTTAACTCTGATCCCTCAACCCTTAACCCTATCCCTAAACCCTAAACCCTAAAACCTCAACCCTCAACGTCAAATCCTAATCCCTCAACCCTTCACTCTAATCCCTCAACCCTAAACCCTATCCCTAAAACCTCAACAATATACCTTAAACCCTAATCTGTCAACCCTAAACCCTAATCCGTCATCCCTCAACTCTAATCCCTCATCCCTAAACCCTAAATGCTATCCCTATTCCTAAACCCTCAACAGACTCGATACTATACCTTAAACCCTAATCCCTCTACCCTCGACACTCTTATTTAATCCTAATCCCTTGACCATTAACCCTATCCCTCAACCTCAACCCTCAACCCTCAACTCTCAACATTAAACCCTTAACTCTGATCCCTCGACCCTCAACCCTATCCCTAAACCCTAAACCCTAAACCCTCAACCCTCAACGTCAAATCCTAATCCCTCAACCCTTCACTATAATCCCTCAACCCTAAACCCTATCCCTAAACCCTCAACACTATACCTTAAACCCTAATCCCTCAGCCCTCAACCCTAAACCTTATCCCTGAACCCTAATCCCTCAACCCTCATCCCTAATCCGTCATCCCTCAACTCTAATCCCTCATCCCTAAACCCTAAACGCTATCCCTATTCCTAGACCCTCAACGGGCCCGATACTATACCTTAAACCCTAATCCCTTATCCCTAAACCCTCCAACCCTATCCCTTAACCCTAATCCCTTGACCCTCAACCTTATCCCGAAACCCTTAACCCTCGAACCTCAATGTACTTAACCCTCAACGTCAAACCCGAATCCCTCAACCCTTAACTCTAATCCCTCGACCCTTAACCCTTAAAACTTGAACCCTAAAACCTATCCCTACATGCTCGACACTCGACACTATATCTTAAACCCTAATCCCTAAAGCCTCAACCCTAAATCATTAAACCTTCAACCCTAATCCCTCTACCCTCGACCCTTAACCCTAAACGCTATCCCTAAAGCCTCAACCCTAAACCCTAATCCCTAATCCCTCTACCCTCAACACTCTACCTTAAACCTAATCCCTTGACCCTTAACCCTAAACGCTATCCCTAAAGGCTCAACCCTAAACCCTAATCCCTCAAGGTCCTAAACTCTAATCCCTTATCCCTTAACTCTAAATCCTATCCCTAAACGCTCAACCCTCAACCTTAAACCTTAATCACTCAATCCTTATCCACCCCTCTCCTCCCCTATCTAGCTCACTCCCATCTCTACCCTCCTCTGCCCTTGACACTATACATACATACATATAGGCATAGATAGATACATACATACATATAGGCATACATACATATATACATATTGGCATACATAGATACATACATACATACATATAGGCATACATACATACATACATACATGATTAATAGCCTTGAACATAAAAAAATTTAAGGGGAACATAACGTGATCGTGTTATAACGCGCTCGCGTTATGTCAAACATGACAAACAACAGACTTGTGAAAAGGAAAAATGCAAAGCAAACCATAACGCGAGCACGTTATAATGCGCTCGCGTTATGTCTTGCTTTGGGAATCCCAAGCCTGGGCTTGGGATTTGCTTTGGATTTCCAACCCAAAGGCTTGGAGTGCCTTTTGAACAGTCACAGATGTGTTTTTCTAGATTCTTCAAGATTTCACATAATTTCGTTCGTGCTAACCCTCAGATTTGCACGTGTTTCAACGTCAAACAAATCGAACACCTGGGTAATGTTAGGCTTTCTCTTAGCTATTTGACGATGTGATTTTTTTCACAATTTAACAATGTTAAGCCTTTCATCTTTAATTTCTTTTGTTTGTGTGTCCGTTTTTGGGCAAAAACCACTGTTTGGTCTTTTTTTCATTGTAAATTAACTATTCATTAAAATTTTTTAAAAATTACATATTTAGAAACTAGATTCCATTCTACAAATATTAAAAAAAGAAAAAAATAATTTTCAATTAGTTTTCAAAATTTATAGGGGTAGCACGGCCAAAATTCTATTTTTTAGGATGTGTCCACTTTGAAAATTACTAAGAAATCAAATATTCATAAAAAATTATCATAAAAATTGAGCATAAACTACATGCTATTAGCTAATTTCTCACTGAAGCGATTTTAAAAATACCAAAAAAAAGTTGACCTTTTGAGGGAGCCACAAAACATGCTATGTTATGTTTTTTTGATAGAAACAACACCAATTTCTGTGGCTCCCTCTTTTGAACCCCTTAATCTATGTCATTTTCAAAAAAAAAATAGTAGTTTAGAAAGTAGACTCGGAGCATTACGAACATTGTTTTGGTTGCATCTCCAAATTTTGAGTGTAACTATGCTCAATTTCTCATCCAAGGCCAGTATTTCCTGATTTCAGAAAAAAAAAGTGGCCACTTAAGACCCCTTTTTGGCCCCCCATCTTCTTGCACTTACCCGTTATATGGTTTCAATTGATATAGTAATTTTCCTCCTCAACCATACAGGCATAAAGTTATGGATAACATCACTATATGTTGTATAGGTAACATCACTATATGTTGTATAGGTAACATCACTATACATTGTGTTATGTGTATAGAAATATTGACCATATGTAGAAAAGACTATTTAAGTTTGGGTTTGGCCTTTGTTGTGTTATCGTCTTTGTTTTAGACTTAGTCCCATTTAGACTATGTGGGTGTGTATCTCTACCACTCATATTTTTTGTGTGAATATTGTACTATTTTCTTTGTATTCAATAAAAAGTAATATAAGCCCCCCCCTCTCTCTCTCTATATATAAGATAGGTCACACTCATTCAAGAGTTTATTAAACATTTTATATGATATTTGTTTAATTAATTAATTAAGATAAAGATGATTAGTTTGTATATTAATTAATTAAATATCTTTGTAATAGGTCATGTGCATATTTATATCGTAAGGGTTATATCTTATATTTAAAACTTTATAAGTATTATTTTAGATTTACTTATAAAAGTGTGAGAGTGTGGCCCCCTAATTAACATTATGCTCTAACATTAGTTAATCTAGGTTGATTTGTGTTTAATTTATTACATTTTACTTTATTTTTTAATTAGCCTAAGTTAACAATAAGGAAAGTTATGTCCCTTCAATATTAAACTAGGTATAGTGAAATTTTAAAATTGTTAAATAATACCACACAAGTACAATGTAAAGTCATAATTAAGCTCGAGTGTGCTTCTAGATAAGAGGCGCAAATAATTGGTGTACATGATGTTGTGCATGCACTCCAAGTTTTTTGGAAGAAATCTAGCTCTTCCATTACTTGGTTATTTAAGTTGTTTTAGTGAATGCCCTTCTCTACAACATTGTAAAATAGAAAAGAGAGACCAAATCACTATTCAACTAGCTAGGTTGATCCTTTCAATCAAACATTGGAACACAAGCCACTAACGGCTTCAAGCTAAGGTTGTTGTCCCTTAGGAAGATCCTTGCTCGATTGGTGAGATGTCTGTCCCTTTGTTGTAATAAAAGAGCTTGAGGCAATTAGGCTAGATCTAGGGTTTCTATGATGAAATACACTAAAATAGAAGTTACTGACCTGTCAGAACTGAAAACCCAGAAATCAGGACCTGAAATGAGCAAAGCAGAATTGTCGGGGACCACTGCTAGAAACAAGGGCAAGATATGAAGGACTAGGGCACCCAACTACTAGTGTCCTAGGGTTTCAAGTTGTCTGAAGTCTAAAACCTTTTCGATACCTATACTTTCATCTTTTGTCACCCGTTTTTGTTTGGAACTTTGTCTTCGACCTACATACTTTTTCAACAATTGAACTATCATACTCATTTTCAAATTCTCTTCTCTATGAAAACAAAATAATGATCGAGGGTTTCCCCTTGACATGCAAGATTTGGCATACACTTACTACAACCTAAGCAAAGTTGTCATCATTAAACTGGTTTTACCCCATGGTTTAAAGAGTCATTTTACTCTTCCAATAAATATAAATAGTTTTCTCCCGAAAGAAAGATGTTATCTTTCATAAAGACTCAAGTGTTTCTTTTCCTCTTAAATGTCTTGAATGCCTCAATGGCTTAGACACTGCCAAAGCTAAGGTTTTCATGAATAATATTTCCCTCATTTTGCATGGCCATCGACCTAAATAATAGGCTCATGAGTTTGCTTTGCATTGCCTGTGGCCAGCTCGAAGGGTATTATTATTATATAGTGAGTATGGCACTCGACTTACTAAAAGATGTTATCATTAATGAGTATGGCTCTCGACCTACTTGAAGGAGTTATCAAATCTTTCAATGATTACAAGTAATATCATTTTCTCTCAGCCATATCGGCTTTGAGAGCATGAGACTACTACAATAATGCTCCAATCCTTTCAGCCTTATGGCCTGAGCAATAATAAAAAGACATGAAGTTCTTTCATATAAAAGGATCACATTATCTTGTATCCATTCGGCCACGAGGCCCGTATCATAAATATCAAACATATTAAAAACTTCATAAGGATAATATGGTCCACATTTAATCACTGTGTGGCTACTATTCGTGGCTTATGAATGCATCTGCATTCTACAGATAAACATGACTGTATTTAAACAATCTTACCTGAGTTGGTTTCGGAGCCAACTATGTTCAGTTGAGAGTATATCTTTTGAGGTCACTGCTAGCTCCTCTTGCGAGCTCGCAACCAACATTGTGCTTCTCTATAGCCTTTTCCCTGTCAACTCTCTAGACAAATAAAACAAAAACCACAACGATCTCTTTCTATCGAGAACTAAACTCTGTCTTTGCATGATGTTCTCTCCACTAGCCATGTAATTTGTCACCTTCGAAGTGGGTGTGGGTTTTTTCGGGGGGTATAACTTGCCACCCGTTGGTTTGAAGACTCCATGATATCCATATTAACTCCCATTCGGGAGTCATGTAAAATATTTGAGCTTATGATAAGCTCTACCACCATTACCACTCTCTCCACTCATCATGGATAGTGGTATGGTTGGTAACAAAACATAAAAGCTTATACCACAAAGTGCTCGACCACTAAAAGATATTAGATATGCCTCACATAATATCATTTATAATGAAATGATACTATAGGATTATTAAAATAATCTAGGATATTACCTAGCTATGTTATCATCGTTAAGGTGGTAACATTAACATGTGATTATGGGGTCGAGTCTTACTCCCCCGCTTCGCTATATTTTAGATAAGATATTTAAACAATAAACACAAGGTCTGATAAAGAAATAGATACGTAAACATAAGACAACTCGACATCCACACAAGATACTATCGACTATAAGAACATTCTGAGAACATTACTTAGTCGATTTGATGTAAATAACGTTGAGAAACCCTAATTCGACTTGCAAGGAAAAAAAAGACTTATACCCACCTCGTCTTACATGGGTTCACGAATGGTTATTCTCGATACTTAGATGGTATTCTGATCTTTTTTGAATATCTATTTCCTTCTCCCTAGGTGATACTCTCCTTCCATCCTCGAAGAAAGGATTTTTTCCTGATTACACTCACAACCATATAACCATGATCAGTGTATCATCATTTAATTCATAAATCATTATGACAAAATAATCTTAACAAAATATAATCACATGTCTAATCTAAACATCAACCAATATCCATGTTGTCAATGATTTTACTTGATATTTTTTGCAAACATCAAATCATTAACCTATGATTAATTATCCTATTTGCCACATAAAATAGGATTAAGTTAAATCAAAAGTTGGGGATGTAACATTCAACAAAGTAGAAGAATTCATTGATCAAGCCTTAATTGACAATATTTGGTTGTGGAAGCTATAACTCTAACTAAAATTACATTGGTTTGTGTTATTGAAGTAGATGACCAAAGTCCTCCATGAGCAAGATGCTTCTCAAGTTTTGAACAAAAATTAATCAAGAAACATCGACTAATTATTAAATATTCCTATTTAGGTATTTCATACTAAATTTGTTGTAAAATATTTTATTTTGCATTTTTCTTACTAGTTTTTTCTTTAAGATGGGGAAGTTCATTGGCAAAGAATAGTAAAACTCAATTTATACATTTAAAGTTAAAATCTTTCTTTCAAATAAGTAGGCCTTAGCCTCTTAGTTTCAATTTTATCTTGTTTACTTTGCAAAAAAAATAATACCTTTTTTCATATTTGAATTTTTTTATTATCATTTCTATTATTTAATAAATTATTAAATTGTTCTATTCCATTACATGGTTTTTAGATTCATGTTTTTTAAACACTTGTTTTTAGTGAGTTGGTTTAGTGGTCACAACATAAATGTTATGAGATATCACTTAGCCCTTAGACTGATGGTTATCTTTAAATTTTATAATAAATGTTGCATGGTAACTATTGCAAATTTTTTTTTGTTAAGTTCTCCATCAAAAGTATTCATTATTGTTTTTGTTAGAATGATTTAATTCTATTAGTGGTCAGTAGTGCATATGCAATCTAAATAATAACAGAATAAATAATAGAATTATTTCTCAAGTAAGAGCTTTTTTTCATTGCACGCCATTCTGGTTCAGAAGAGAAATGAGATCTTGGAGAAGATCGGCCTAGAAAAGAATAAGATGGACAACTTTTGATTTAAAGAGGTTTCACCTTGAAAATAAAGAGCATCTCTTTCTCGTCAACATTGAAGACAAACATGTAATTTTGTAGAGAGTTTCGGGTGAGCAAGAAAAATAAATCTTAGATAAATTCACCTAATAGATGTAGAAAGAAGAAAGGAAAGTAGTTTTAGCCATATGGCACTCAATAGTGGCCTTGATCAATTGAACGAGTGGCCAACCAGATTATAGGTAGGAAAATAAAGATTCCTTCCAGCTACCGCTCTCTAGCATTGATGACCCATCGATTGAGTCCTATCTATCATTATATGAACTAACATTGAAGTGAACCGCTGGAAAGAGCTAGCCCCAGCTTGGGTGGGTGAGAATAGCAGGATCTCCTCTCTTGAGGATGTAGTTTTCTATTGATCTATTCCATCATCTACAAGGTTTCCATTCACACAGTGGAATCATCTTGCTAGTAATGAAGCATGTTCCTAGTTAGCTTCAAGCATTTCACTACCATGTTATAATGAGCAATCAAATCTCCTCAAACAATCACATTACATAAGGGATCTGTATGGTTGAATTTAATTGAGAAAATTTAAAAACAATTTATCATTAACAATAAAATTAGAAACAAGGTGTCTTACTCTATTCTGCTCATGGAGGCAAGTATGCTACATATGGAAGGTGAAGCCCTAAAGAGTTATAACTCATAAAAATATATATACTAACCAAGCAAGGACATGATAGACTTCCTGTCATTGCTTCATATTGTGTTAAATGACTAAAAAGAGGTTGACAGAGGAGGACCCCTTTATGACACATGTGGTTGAAGATGAAAGCAAATCAAAACAAGAGAGAACCAATCTCACATATCTGTAGCTGGCTTCAGGCTAGAGGAACCAACACCATTATAACATATGACAATGATGTAAATCAGTAGCCATTGCATATACTATATAGCCAATGTTGTTAAAACCAGGGAATGTAGGAGCTAATTTTATGACATTTTCTTTTTCTGTTCTTTGCGTGTATGCAACTTGTCTATATAACTTCATTAAAACCTAACATGCTTGGAAATAATCTATCGATGTTTTCAATAGCAATACTTTACCTTGAACTATTGGAGCATCGTAGACAAAATCACGATGGACAAATAGCCTCTTCTCTATAGGAGGAAGTATTGAAATGACCAATAAAATCAATGTAAATATATTTTTGTGAAGGTATACTGTTTCTGATAAGGTGTCTTACTGTTTGTCATAAATATTCTATTGACTTTTATTTCATTTCATTTCGTGTACATTACTAGTACTGATTTTAATTGATTTTATTATGCATTTGACCTATTCAATGAGTGTGCTATTTGTGATAAGGTTAGTCACTATTTGTCATAAATATTTATCGACTTTTGTGTATGGTGGTGCTCATATTTTTTAATTTTATTATTGACTATGCCCATTCAATTTTTATGGATCAGTTTATTTGATTTTGTTTGCACAAATATCAAATTGATTTGATCTTTTACCTATGGGGATATTCAACTGATTTGATTTTAGGTACGGCTAAAGACACAGTTGCATCGATTAACATGAAGGGAGATATAAGAGGTAAAATCTCATGACCAATCAAATTTTTGCCGACACTACAAACTATAGTCATAACAAAAACTATATATATAAAACCATCCAATATAATTTTTTTACCAATTATTTTAATAAAAATTCATTGCTCAATAGTTGCCCTGCCTATGGTGCAAGTAGGATGCATCCACTAATTAATATTTTAATAAAAATGCATCCATCTTGCCCGGACATTGTGGTAGGAAAAACTAAAGTCAGTGGGGCCCATTATTATACTAATCGAAAGAGTCCCTATTACAACGTCCGGAAAAATTTAAAAGCAGAGGAAGATGAGCATTTCCTCGTGTGTACGTGGACAAGGTGAAAAAAAGGTGCGTTTTTTGGCATCTGTGTCAAAGAAGTAAGAAGACCGCCTACAAATATCCGGTTTCACTGGCGAACCAGAGCATCTCCCATTTTAGCTTCCATTTCTGCGTATACCTAATATTTTTCTGAAAGTTTCCTCCGCCATGGGATCTCCAATAGGCTGCCGTAATATCGTTATACCCAAAGTGCTCCTCTATTTGGCATTAGCCCTCTTTTATATGAAGAATGGAATATGCTGCTTTCTTTCTGCTTTTGGGCTCAGCGAACCCCCGCAAGACGAGAGCTATTTGTGGCAAGAATTTTCAGAGCTCGCCTCTGCCATTTCCTCGACATCAGGTGAGATGATAAAATACAAGTTGCCTGTTATTATATTCCGAAATGTTGCAGAGAAATTGATTGAGATTGAGGAGGATTTTGTGTGCTCTGTCTGCTTGAGCTCTTTCCAAGAAGATGACGAAATCCGAGAGCTGTGCAATTGCTGCCATATATTTCATAGAAATTGTTTGGATAAATGGATTGATAGCAATCAGGATAGCTGCCCTTTCTGCAGATGTCCCCTGCTTCCGCCAACTGAAAGTGTTGATGCAGAGAACGCTTTTGAAAATTAGGGCAGAGGATCAACCCTCTAAACCTCTGAGCGAAAATTTCCAGAGGGTTAGATTGTTTTATTTTTGTGCATTTTATTTCCTTTATAAACTTTATTATTATTATTAATTTATAGTATTGAAAGGAAATGGTGATCTTCAATTGTAAAACTGGACTTAAGAGTGTTGGTTGAGCTATTTGATTTAATAAGTAGGAGGTATTTTTCGCACTACGTGAAATTATGAAACTCCATGGTTAAGTGCGCTTGAGTAAGAGTAGTATTGGGATGGGTGACCTCCTAGGAAGTCCCAATGCTTCACCCCTGTGTGCATCCCCTAAATGCAATGAGTGCTAAGTGGACCATTCATTAACATGATAGATGGGTTCATGCGAACCACTCCTCGTGCAATATGGGTCATGTGTTTGACTCAAAAACTACGCAGTTAAACCCTAAAATAAATATCATTATTTGATTTAAGTTTATCTTAATATGAAGTTTGATTTTTTATTTTCATCTTTTCTTTATGATGGATCACTGAGTGTGATCCCAAATTCTATGTTAAAAAAACACAACACAGTTTTTCAAGAAGCTCTGCTATCTAATATATACACAGTTTTCTCTCAAACAAAATATATCATTTTTATAGATTATGAAAACTTTTAACAATTTTAAATTTTAGAAGTTTGGGGTCATTTTGTATTTTGAATTTGAACCAAATTTATTTCCACATCCACTTAATTGACCTAAGTGAAAAAAATGATAAATTTGTAGCTTGGCAAATACTCTAAAGAGATAGAATAAAATAAATATCTCATCACTTTTTTTAGATAGAAGTATTGACATTCAACAATTTTTTTGGGGTGACACTTTTTCCACACAAAAGACATGCTGATTAACAAATTGTGACTAATATTATTTATGGAAATTAACAAATTAATTGATATATATCAATACTAATATATTGCATGGTCAACAATGATAATGTTTAAATACAAATTTATTTTACAAATTTACTTAAGTTAATATTTATTTCTATATTATCTCATTTCCAACTATCATTTTAATTTAAATTAATTGATGCGAATATTTATATTAAAAAAATATATATCTAAAATACGTGAGGTATATCTTTTTAATTTACGCAGAAAAAATGAGTGCTCTCATCCCCACTCTGGTGTGAAACGCCTCTGGGCGTAACTATATACATTCTAGAGCCTAAATTATATTAAATTGTAATTCAAAATATAAGAAAGAAAAATAAAACTCTAAATTTCTGATCGAATAAATAAGAAAACTCAATTTGATTTTTCGGGGCGGTGTACAGAATTGCCTTAAAAGGTTCAAATTTCCTGTCGGGTCTTTTGTACTCGATGACTGACCTTACCAGTTCGTAGACCCAATGACTGACTATGGTAATTAGTTTTTGTTAATTTTTAATTAGCCGATAGGCTTATATGGGGGACATTTTTGTCCGGGAAAAGTGTCTCACGACGGAAAGTTTGTCAGCCTCCGGTCCAGTAAATTGTTTCGCGGGCAAATTCTAATAATGTTTGCGTGTAAGGAAGCTCCGGTGCATTCGTGTGGGCCAGCCGGCTATAGTGCGCGAATAGTAAATCCGGCCTGGGCAGAATTGCGTGCGGAACAGCAAATCAACTTTTTCAAATATCAATATCAATATTACACGGAGTTGTGATTGAAATAAATAATTTTAGTGTAAGAATAAAGTGCACATGACAAATATATGCGTTGAAATTTGTGAATGGCCTGCTGAGAAAATCAATACAGAAGTAAAACCAGTATCAAAAGTATCAAAACGAACCTCAAATGCAAAAACCCCATGCAGAAGATTTAGATTTTAGATTTTGCTTCAAAAATAAGAAGAAATACTGAGGGATTAAAATTAAAAATTGGAGAAGCAGTCTCATGTCGTCATGTGGTTTAAATGTAAAATATTATATAATATATTATCAATATAAATATTATAAAAATTTATAAATATGAATATATATAAATATAAAATACTATATATAAATTTATAATATTCATATTGATAATATATTATATAGAAACAACGATGAGGGTTAAACATGGTTTATTTAAAACTCATTTAAAACTCAAACCTAGGCATTTCATTTTTATGTGGGAGTCATTAACTGTAAACAATAATAAGAAAAATTATTGTTCATTGAAATTTAAGTAGAAAAAAATTGGATGAAGGTAAGTAAAAATTATTGTTTATTGAAATTTAAGTAGAAAAGAATTGGTTGAAGGAATTATAAATATATTATAATAATATTTTGACATAGGAAATTATGTTTAATTGTAATTTTTTAAAATATATCTTTATTTATTTTAATGATATGTCACATTTAATCATTTACATCATTTACATTGTTAAGTTGAAAAAATATTTTCTTTTAAATTTGTTACCAAAATTTTGTAAATGATATTTTTACTTCGTTCACATTTTCTTTAAAATACTATTATACTAACTTTAAGACAACAACAAGAAGGCAAAAATAAGATGGACAATTTAATTAAAAACTAGTATATTTATATTTAAAAAAATATATCTAGACATATCTTCCAATTTGTTGGCATTTATAAATTACTTGCAGTTAGAATATTTTATATGTAATTTAAAGAGCCTGCCCAAATTTTTCTATTTTTCTATTTTTTTTTGTTTAACATGATAAAGATTTCATTCCATAACTACCCGAGTTTTTCTAATTTTCTATCCATTTGGCTTCCATGAATTTATTTATTTACACATTTTATATAGCCGTTGCTCTGAGTGTAGAACTCCTCTCGGCGTAACTAAAATGTATATAATTATTATTTTTTAAATGTTATATGTTGCATGTATTCTCCTTTTTTATTGTTTAGATGGTCTAATGAAAGTTATAGTTAAAAATTGAAGTGTTGTTTTTAATAAGATATTAACCCTAAAGAGCACGGATAACAATTTTCAATATTCATTTTCAAAAAAATTCACATGAAAACATTTTTTTATATTAAAATTATTTTAATATATATTATTCCTATTTTTTCTTTGCACTAATTGTTTATGAGATTTTGGAGCTCCTTCAATGTATAGATCATTAAGTATGATAAATAATAAAAATAATAAAATATTGTTTAAATTATTCTTTTTATGTAAATATGCAAAGCAAAAGTTTTTTACTTTTTAAAAACAACAGTACATAATAAATAGTGTTTACATTATACCTTTTATATAAATAAAAGTAATAAAATAGTGTTTAAATAATTAAAAAATTATACTTTTTATATAAATAAAAATTTGTTAAAAACAAGAGCCTTCTACATGTTCCTTTCAAAACAATTAAATAAATAAAAAATTCAAATTTGTTAAAAACAAGAGCCTTTTACATGTTCCTTTCAAAACAATTAAATAAATAAAAAATTCAATGGTTTAAAGAATGTCTTTTTTAAAGCTAAACTATATTATTGATTGAATTTAAATAATTTTAAATAATAATTAATAATATTTTATTATTTTTTAATATGAGAATTTATTAAGGGGTTTTATTTTTTGTAAAAGATATAGAAACACATAGTTATATAGAAAAGGATCTAAGGCGATAGGTTAAACTAGGAGAACACAAAAGAGTCAATGTACTAAGAACATAAAACTAAGTACAAAATATACTAGATACAACTTCAAGCATAACCAAACAACAAAGGTTACACAAAGTTAATCTAATAGCCACATAAACCCTACAAATGAGAATTCAACTAACATTCTATGGGATGGAAACCCCCATACAAGATTAGTTTCACCACCCTTAATAGAATGTCACAGCAATTGAGCAATGATATATTTAATTTTTTATTAAATATTATTTTCAACATTTTTCACAATTTTAAAATTTTATAAAATTTATTTATCTAAGTTAAATTATTAATTGTTGTTTTTTTTAATTTCTAAATAAATATTTTTATTTGTTGTTACTTGTTTTAATAATTTAATTTATCAAATATATAGTTTTCAAGTTATACTTTGTGAAAATGATAGTTTGGACTTTTAAAGTGTCTTTTTAAAATAATGATGTAACTATATAATTAAATGTGAAATGAACAATGTGAAAATATAGAGTCACACAAACAACACAATTTTAACATATATTTAGATTTTTATAATTGTTAGAAAAGAAGATTGTGAAATGATAAAAAAATCTTAGGAAAGCATTTACACTTCTAAAAAGTGTTATGACTAGCTTCCACATTTTTCTTTACATTTTGAGCTATCTTGACTACCTTAAATGTCCACTCATAAGATATATGATTTACATTCTCAATAACATCATTAATTCTTTGATATTAGTAGCTATGATATAAAAAGCTTCCAACTTAAAATATAAATTAAAAAATACAATGAAAAATAAATGATCTTTTATATAGGTAAAATCCCTTACCTTTTAATCTTGCCTTTTAAAATCAATTAACTTAAATTTATTGCATGACTTTAAGAGCATTTACAACACTAATACAATCATTTCTAAGAGTGACTATTATATAAATTCTCCATATATTTTGTAACTCAATTAGTATTAAACCTTACACAGATTTTGCAAATGACATTTCAAAGATACAAAATATTTCAAGGGAACATGTATCTCATGTTACAATATATCTAATTTGCCTAATTTATAAATTATAAAAAAATGTCAACATAACTATATGACTTAAATAAATGACATCACAATTTGGCTTTAAAGTCTCCTTAGAGTTGCTATTTGGAAATATATATTGTTATTTATGTTAACTTCAATGGATCAAGTAATTAGTTTTTTTAGATCATAGTAGTAGGGATTTATAAGGAACCCAACCCATAAAACTAACATAAAATAAGAGTATAATATGAGAAGAACTATTAAAACATTGCCATAGAAAATCCATGTAGGGGTAGTAGTAGGGATTTATAAGGAACCCAACCCATAAAACTAACATAAAATAAGAGTATAATATGAGAAGAACTATTAAAATGTTGCCATAGAAAATCCATGTAGGGGTAGTAGTAGGCAAAGAGAAAAATGAAACAACAAATTGGAACTAATAATAAACAAAAACTGAACCAACCATATACCAACAACATAGGCCAAGCTACAAGAGTTCAAAAAGACCCCAATGATTGACACCAACATTAGACCCAAGACCCTAGACTCCCTGCCTAACATGCAATTGTTCCAACCCTTAGCTATCATGATCATCAATTTTGGTTTCATATCACCATTCCCATCTAGAAGACATAAGATTATAATACCATGAATAATTTTTGAGCACTCTAAAGCTTTAAGTAGGTGACCACCATAAAGATGAGACAAAGTATATACATTGGTAACTTCAAGAGTGCCTTTATTATGAGAAACCAACAGGAATTTGACAACCAAACATAAATTTTGACAAACATTGTAAGGGTCTCAACTCCATTAGTCATTGCACACAACTCTTTCTTAATCACTTTAAGTTCAACACTATCCATGTTGGTGTTAACCAAATTTTTTGAATCAGCCATGACAACCTCTGCCTCCTCCAATTCATCCTCTACCACCATTGCATTCTTAGAGTGGAGGAGTAGAAGTTCCAACCAACCATGAACATCCTCTAACTAAACCACCTGCTCAAGCTTCTTCCAAAAAACAACAATGGTGGCCTCAAAAATTAAGGACCTGTTATTAGCAATTCCCTCCTCCCTTAAAATGAGCTTCACTAGATTCAACAACATTAAATTAGGGCATCAAAAGATCTTACTCATATGATGGTTGAAAAGCCAACCATGCTTGAGGGGGCCCTTACTACCACTTTCCATAATTCCAAGCAATACCACTTCACAAAAACCAAAGACCATGCCAAGATCATTCTCACACCACCACCCAAATATTCAAACCCATAACAAGATAAACCAAAAAAGACACCTATCAAACTATTGCAAGGAGAGTGAGGATTTAGGAAATGCCATAGCTAAAACCACAACACATGCACTAACCTTGCCACATTTAAAATCAAAATTAATATGATCTATGGGACTTAGGAACTATCATTACCAAATCACCCCACTTGGGAAGCCAACCAAAAAGGTGTACTACAAGGCACCTATAATACTGATCATGATAACTCTTCTTTAATTTTCATGTCATCTAATCCTTCTCACTCTGCAACCCTTTAGTTGACTAAAGAGGAAAAATGTGTTAGTCTATTCCTTTGTTCACAAGCAAATACACCACTTCATTCCATTCACAAAAATAATGGGAGAAGGAAACAAACTCTTTTTTTTTTACAAATGAGAATAACTTCTTCCAATAAACCACATAGTTTCCAATTAGAGCAGTACACTTTACATCAATCAAAAATATTGTTGGTTTGTTTTGGCCATGTTTTGGGTTTTAGTTGGAATCTATCTATGTCAGAAACACTCTCCTATGGTTAAAATTGCATTTTTGGAGTTTCCGCCGAATCGTCGTGTTAAGGCTCTGTAGGGTAGTTTTACATAAACAATTGCTTTTGGAGTTATGTAAGAGATGGTCAAAAACCATTTCAGGGGAAGATTTTTGAAAGCATAATTTCGGCTAATTTTCAAAAGGAATCGGTGTAAAATCCCTCACCATTTGAAAGAATTTAATGCCAGTAATTTGTGTTGATGGGTTTGCAAAAAGTTTAAAAATTCACAATTCTTGTAAGTAGGAGCAAAATAATTTTGCAAAGGACCTTGGGACATCATTTTGAGCATACTAGCCAATTTTTGTTCAATTATGAGAAGTTTGTATTTTCTACTTGTCACATCTGATTCCGCACATTATTCTCTTGTTACGTGAATATTATTTTCAACTATGAACACACATTCTATAGAAGAAATTCTTCTTTAATTGACTATAAAGGCATGGTTTTCTTATTGTTTTTTTAAGAGTAGTGACAGCTGGGAACCAGCTGGCGCTGCTTCCCATTTGTGCTTGCATTTGTTTTTTCCTTAAGCTTTCCCACTGTTAAACTGGTCTCTTCAAAGTTGAAGTAGCTCTATAGTATTAAATCTCTAATATCAGCTGGCGTTTCTTCCCATTTGTACTTGCATTTGTTTTTTCCTTAAGCTTTCCCACTATTAAACTGGTCTCTTCAAAGTTGAAGTAGCTCTATAGTATTAAATCTCCAAATATTAGAATAAAGATGAGTCAATATTGTTTGCATAAATGTTTTTCCTACACGCTAAAATTACTTAGAGGCTATCAATTATGTTTTAATACACTCTCAAAACAAAGGAAGCAACTAGATAGATACACTAGAAAACAAGCATGGTCAACCATATAATGCAATGTGGTCTCCACCTTCCTAACACTTTTCAAAACAAACACTACTTAGAGAAGAATAATGATTTCACTATACAATTAAAGTTTCACCAGTGCTTTCCACTCTTTGACAAACATGGGGCTACAATATACTCTAAAACATATGAATCCAAATGAAATGTACAAATTCCCTTATCTTAAAGATATACGTACAAAATCTATTCAACAATCCACTCGGTGCGTCCAATTTTGTGTCAAGGTTTGTCATAGTAGTAGTATGTAGTCACTCAAACTATTACATAGCTATTTATTACACAATAGAATGTAATTAAAAAACCATATTTGTAAATTGCAAAATATAGCATGACAGTTGATGCCATAGACAATTTCAAGAAGTATGTAGCAAAAAACTGACTATATAAATATATGCAAGAGGAGCCACTATATTATGAGAATTGATACTCCCTTGCAATGCCTATAAATCAGAATTACACTACCTTCCTCAAACAATACAATGCCAACAAGTCATGAAACACAATCACTTCTAAAAAAATATTTACTTTACAAACATATACTCCCTTACGATGCCTATATATCACAAATTACACTACCTTTCTCAAACAATGCAATGCCAACAAGTCATGAAACACAACCACTTCTCAAAAAAATAATAATTTACAAATCCCTATCGGCAAAGCCGTTGCGCGTTCATCCATGCAACTGCTAGTTTTTAGATGTATGGTTTGGTAATTGAATTTTTTTTTGGCTTTTGGAAAATATTGTTTATAAAAGTGACATGTCAGTCATTTGGTCTATGAACTGGTAAGGTCAATCATCGAGTACAAAAGACCTGACATGAAATTTGAACCTTTTCAGGGAATTCTGTACACCGCCCCGAACAAGAATTATTGGAGCCACTTCAAACAATTCCTAAAAGATAATTGGACACGGACTGGATCTACAACCAATTATGTATTTGTAACTCGTTGTAAGATGTATTTCATAATTAACTTTATAAAATTTTATTATATATTTGCAATTTGTTATATAAATTAAGTTTAAATTGTATAAGTTAATTATGGAATATTTCCAATAATATAAAATAACTATAATGATTAGTTAGAAAATCATAAACACAATAATATTTAATAGTCATGAACTTTCCACTAACCATAGAATTCAAAGAGGAGTGTTTTTGGATTTAACTGTATGTATTTTTCCTTCAACCATTCCTTGTGATTAGGATTGGGGACATATCCTTTAAAAAGAGATGACGGGGAGGGAGGATTAGGGTTGGGGGAAATGGTAGAAAAATTTAAACATATTAAATAATAGAAATTAAAAGCATGTGAATAAAATTAAGGAAATTATAAAATTAAATAAAAAACAAAAAACAAAAAACAAAAAACAAAACAAAAGAAAAGCAAGTCAAAGGCTATATTAGTCTAAAACCAATGTATGATAAGGAAATAATCAAAAACAATTTATTAATTTATAAATCAATAAACAAATAAAAAAAGGATACACACACACACACACACACACACACACATATCAAAAAAACAAGTAAAATGTAAGGAAACATACATAATCTATACACACACACACTCATTTATTAATATAAAAATCAATAAACAAGTAAAACAAGGATACATACATCTATACATATACATACACACACATATTTATTAATATAAAAATCAATACACAAGTAAAACAAGGATACACACACACAAAGACATACATACATACATACATACATACATAAGAAGACAAAATATAACAAGACAAATTGGACGAGAATAAGGGGTGAAAAGAGGAAGAGGGCATAGGGGTGGTAAGGATGAGGGAGAGTAAAGGTGGGGAGGAGGATAAGGAGTAGAAGAATCAAGCACTATCAGGGTGGGTATGGAGGGAGTTCAACAAGAGTTGCCTAAGTTAGGCTTAAATGCCAACCTTCATTGTGATTAAGATTGGTGGGGTCATTTCTAATAAAGATGGTTTCAAGGAGTTTTCTCCTGAAAAAATTATGTCTTTGATGAAAACTTGGGTGTCCTCAAGACAAATATGATATTTGGTTTGCCTTCATTGCGATTAAGATTGGTGTGGTCATTTCTAATAAAGATGGTTTCAAGGAGTTTTTTCCTGAAAAAACTATGTCTTTGATGAAAACTTGGGTGTCCTCAAGACAAAAATGATATTTGGTTTGCCTCGGTGGTGTCATTTCTAATAAAAGATGGTTTCAAGGAGTTTTCTCCAGAAAAAATTATGGTCTTTGATGAAAACTTGGGTGTCCACAAGACAAATATGATATTTGGTTTGCCTTCATTGCTATTAAGATTGGTGGTGTCATTTCTAATAAAGATGGTTTCAAGGAGTTTTCTTCTGAAATTTCTTTGATGAAAACTTGGGTGTCCTCAAGACAAATATAATATTTGGTTTGGTGGGAGTGCTCCACAAGGACAGATTTTGCTACCATAAAACCTCAAAATTAAGGTGCACGAGGATCCTTTTCCTAGAGCTCCCCATAGCGGACTATGGAAAAGAAACCCTTAAAGATCCTCAAAGCTCATTCTTGTGCTTTATTCATTGTATTCAAAACTAGGCTCATTATTGTACGAATTGGAACAGTCCACGATAGGACATTCCCCGGTCCCTCACCTTCCCCCCCCAAAAAAAAAATGTCAGAAAGTAGCGGGCCTGCCGGGCAGATAAGCCCTTCATCTATAAATTATTTTGCCTTTTTTTAATTTAACATCGCATGTTTAGTGTGGATAATGTTTACCGTACACCGTTGGTTTTGTACCTTTGTCTAAGCCGCTTAAGAATATCCGCTTTCCGGAAAAAACCAGAGCTTAGAAGAGCATCGCACATTTTATCTTAGATTTGTGCCTACTTCCTGAAAGATTCCGCCGACATGGGATTTCCTATAGGTTGCCGTAATATCAATATACCCAGGGTGCTGCTCTACTTAGCATCAGCCATGGCTTATATAAAGAATGGAATATGTTGGATTCTTTCTGGTCTTGGGCTGAGTGAGCCCCCACAAGACGAGACCTATTTGTGGCAACAATTTTCAGAAATCTCCTCCGCCATTTCCTCACCATCAGGTGAGATGATAAAAAATAGGTTGCCTGTTATGACATTCCGAAATTTTGCAGAGAAGCTGGTTGAGATTGAGGAAGATTTTGTGTGCGCGATCTGCTTGAGGTCTTTTAAAGAAGATGATGAAATCCGAAAGCTGTGCAATTGCTGCCACATATTTCACAGAAATTGTTTGGATAAATGGATTGATAGCCATCAGGATACCTGCCCTTTCTGCAGATGTCCCCTGCTTCCACCAACTGAAAGTGTTGATGCAGATGAATGCTTTGAAAATTATGGCAGATGATCAACCCTCTAAACCTCTGAGTAGTAATTTCTTGAGGGTTAGATTGTTTTATTTCTGTGCATTTTACTTCCTTTATATACTCTATTATTAATTTATATTTATTGAAACGAAATGTTGATCTTCTCTTGTAAAACTGGACTTCAGAGTGTTGGTTGACTGCGTCAGTGAATTTATGCTATTGATTTAAGCTTGTCTCCATATCTTTTGTTAAAGATCTGGATGTTAAAAATACACAGTTTTCTTCCAAACAAAATATATTTTCCTATGGGACCATGAAAATCTCAGTCTTGATACTTATTTTTTTAACTAAAATGGACTCAAAACTTAACAATCAATCTTGATACTTAATTTTTCTATGTAAGTTTTAAATTGTTTAGAAAGAGAGCAACAGAAAGCATAGACTGGAAGCAGTTTCAAGTTTCCCTTGCAGACTAGAGAGCCTGTCCGATTCAACATTATTTTGATCAATGGTTTTTAAAAGAAATAGATTTATAAATCATTTCACAAAAAATTAATGATTATTTAAAAAATTGATCGATCGAATAAGAAGACTCTCAGAAACCAGATGAATGTTTCTTACCGATCTTATATTGAAATTTGTCTGTTATCTTGAAGTTTTTGAATAAATCGTTGCTTTTAACTCTCAAACGATAATTTTCTGTTATCACAGTAGTTTCCGGCTAAATCTGCTACAAACAGGGCACGACGCGTCAATTTGCAAGAGGAAAGATAACGGAATGTGCATAAAATAGCTCTCCGTAAAGCATTGACGTGAACATTTAAATTGAAAATCTGGACCAATTAAGGGGAAATGTGTTGTATTCGGGGTAGTTGGATGCAAGACAATTGAAAGGAATCTGTCTGTTCTTGACTGAAAAAATTAGATCGCTACCATCCAATCGCCGGTCCCAGATCCCACGGCAGTAATAATTTTAATTTTTTGCAATAACTGAAAAAAATGCCTTCCGTTCGATCACGGCCTAAATGCATGAAAATTGTACACTTTTCCTCTGACGAGTTAAGATGTCATTCAATTATGGAGAAATAGAAGTAGTCTCCACGGCATAGCATCTTTTTGTCCCCGACTTATTAGTACCTCTCATGGCATGATATGTAAAATTTTGTATAGTTTTCTCAACTGTCTATGAATAGTTTTTTTTTTAAATTATTATTATAGTTTGTAGTGTCGGCAAAAAACTCTGATTGATTATGAGACTTTAGTGCATACCTAAGATCAAATCAATTGAATATCCCCATACCCAAAATCATTTCAATTTGATATTGAGGATATGAAAAATCAATTAAAATTTAAAAAATAATAAAAAATCTTCTAAAGTCAAATAATATTAATTAGAAACGCCAACATTTAGATCCACGGAATAGGGATTTGACATATGTATTGAAAGATTGGACAATTTGTGTAGTAGATTCGTCTTTATTAGTCATTCATTCATTAGATGTGCATTACCTACAATTCTAACATTGATTAGCTTTATGAGTAATCACTCGATTCTTGATACCATGATGCAAAGAGAGATCGTAGGCTAAGGTGGGCACTTGGAGGTGGAAGATCACAACATATAATGAGACCGACTACACCAAATAAAAGTGTCTTAAAAATTGCATGAACAAATCGCACCATTCTAGAAGGTAGCGCTCACATTGAGGAGGGCGATTTAGTGTATTAATGGTCTATAAATAACCTTACCTATTCCGGCCGCAACCTCCAACCATCATGGGCACCTGAACGCAACATTAGAATATTCTTTCCAAGAATCGTATGCCCTTAGCAGGGCCATCCAAGTTTCTAACAATGATAAGTTTGATATGCATTGTGAATATTGATTTCTCAGTAAACAGTTCACTTCAGTTTGAGAGGTCATAACTGTGTCACTTAATTTTAATTTGCATTATCAGCATAAATATAATAATATTGTGCCTCATTTGTGCATATCGTGCAATCATTTAATTCGACCAGAACACATTTCTTTGAGGCATTTTGTCAAACAGATCACCATTTCTATGTTTCTACCTTGCAAAACTAAAGCATTTTCCATTCATCAATAAGTTGTATCTTTTTATTTTTCACCTGGAATATAGTTATATTGACAAATTTATTTATTTTTATTATCATTTTTGTGATGGCCCACCCACCTACTTAAAAAAAAATATTTTATTTTCTTTTCAATGAGCCTGGAGATTATTTCTTTATTCTTCCCAAGAATATTTATTTTCACTATCATCCAACATGATTATTTATTTATTCTTTCTGGATGGTTTCACTCAATTATCTTGAAAGCCTACAAATAAACAAGTTAGTGCTTTCTTTTACCCTGATTTTAGTTTTTTTAAATTCAAATATGATACTTTACAGCACAAGATTAAGTAACATGACGCACCTAGTTCAGGGTACCTCAACCCAACATTATATTGATCAACATGCCCCCACCTATATCTCTATTCCTACCTTTGTCTTTGTTAGCTATGGATCTATAGGATAAGTGGCTGGCACAGGATGATCTCCAAAGAATAAAAATGGATATGTCTCATCTATACATTCATATCTACATTTCCCTACCCATGAGAAAATATTTTTGATCTAGTCTAAATTTCACTTTGCTAATCCCTAAATCCATTCCGAATTCAACTTTGCAATCTAGAGGGACTTCTCCCCCATTAAAAAAGTTGCTTCCTAATCACCTATTGAATGTAGAACCACCAACATGTCCATAGTACCATGTCCATGGTGAAAGCAGTGAATCAGTGGTGCAACATCTAACTATAGAGGAGATCGATCATCTCAGTGGTGACACCAATTGTCTTGATGGTGACTTAGTGGTGAATTATCCTATTCACTATTAGTTACTCACTAAAATGTAT
Organism: Cunninghamia lanceolata; assembly: GCA_027924645.1. Taxonomy (NCBI): domain Eukaryota; kingdom Viridiplantae; phylum Streptophyta; class Pinopsida; order Cupressales; family Cupressaceae; genus Cunninghamia; species Cunninghamia lanceolata. The sequence goes on from BSBN01001860.1 coordinate 2,363,474, forward strand.
TGAAAATGATAAGAGTGCATTTTAAATTGATAAATAAACATCAATTCTTAGATACCCCTTATACCTCCAAAATGAGTGCCTTTATGACAAATTTGACTATTCTATTACAAAGTGATGATGTTTTCAAATTTGACTATTTTATTACAAAGTGAAGATGGTAGCTAACCTTACTCCCGCTAACAACCATGTAAAAAAAAGAGAAAAACCCCTCTTAAAACCCTAGATTTTATTTTGTCAATTTGCTTAAAAGAATTGGTTGTTTTCGAGTTTTGTTGTCAGATTTTACTAGTTTTCTTGTTTCAGTCTATTTCCAATCTTTCTTTTGTCAAATTTTGGTCATTTCTGAGGTTTTTGAGGGTGCTTTAATCATGCCAAGGCATTGGGTAGGGTCTCCCACATCTCTAGGGTAGGTTGCCCAGGGGAGTTTTTTCCTATTTTTTAGGGTCACCCATGGGAGTTTTTCCTTGGTAAACTGGGCGACCCACCCAAAAAGCTTCTAGATGAAATACTCAGTGATTTGATGCATTTGACACTCAATTTTGTCTATTTTATGGTACTAACTCCTTCATTTCATTGCAATTTTCCAAACGATATGTACTTTTTTGTGAAATTTTGACATGTTTTATGTCTTTTTGTGTAATTTTCCAAGTTTTGGAGATCTAATTCAATGCTCTTTGTGTCTGGAAGGATGTGTGTATTGGATGGAATGCGACTCATGATTAGGCTTGGTTTATAGATGCCTATGAGGCTTTGTCTACTAGAGATCGTGTTGTTCTAATGAGGACAGGTTTGGATATGATTTCTAGAGTTCCAGTTGTTCACCCTTCTTCTCGGATTTGTTGTGACATCTTTATGTATTAGGATGTGGACAAGAACACCTTCAGGTTCCCTCAAGTCTCAAGAGAGTGGACTATCACTTTGTATGATGCTTACCATATATTGGGTGTTCCTATGAGAGGAGAGCACCTTCAACTTCTAGAGAGCGAATCTAAGAGGGAGCGGTTATCCTAGGCTGCTATCATGGGGGTCACTCATCTTGGAGCTTAGACAGGAGGTTAGCTCATTTTTGTTCCTACTCTTTCCATTTCACCTCTATGAAAGGTTCTTATTAGGTTGATCACTTCTAGATTGCCAGGAGATAAGGGAGCATCAAGATTCAGATGGTGCTAGGCACCAATTATTCAAAGACTAGAGCAGGATACTATTTTCACTTGGGGGATTGACATCCTTACCATGGTCTACCATGATTTATACTGTATTTTGAGGTGAGGGGCACTTGCATTTAGTCATCCATCTCTTATCATGTCATGGTGTTATGTATGAACAAGGGGGATAAGGGTTTGATAGGATTGTTTAACTAGATCCTCCTTTAACTACACACATTCAAGGATAGTTAACTAAGTTGAATCACAACTTCTGCAAGAGGATTTACCTACAGGTTGGTTGTCACTTGTAATGATAGGGAAATTTGGAAATTAATGATTAATGTGTTAATTTAAGCCCAATTAAAATCGTAAACAAATAGATAAATTCTGACAAATGCTCACACACAGAGATGCTAAATGGAGATCAGATACACACCAAATTTCAAAGTTCAGAATCTTGAAATGTTGGGGGCAAAGGGACTCGTGCCTAAGCCTAATGCAGTATTTTCTTCGAGGGTTTCCAGACTCCTACTGATTATCCCTGTTCCAGAGTTTTTAGGCTCTGCAAACTCGGAGGGCAAAGGGACTAGCACCCAAGCCCCGATCATGCTCTTTTTTCTTCTTTCCACCAGATCCGGAATCCTTGTGCTCTGCAACACTCCTTTGCAACTCCACTCTTCGCAATACAATACATGTCACCTGCAATCACAAGAAGAGGGGTTAGGGCTTGTGGTATTTACGAGCTTTCCTTAGTCAAGCCCGAGAATGGCATTCAATCCTTTCAACACCATTTTTAGATAAAGAGTGTGTATCCTTGTAGGATAAAGACAAAAACAAATTGATAAATGATTGATTCAAACACAAATAGATGTCACCTCGAAGGTGTAGCTCTCACGGAGATGAAACTCTTTCATGCCATGAGGAGATGGATTGATGAAGCCAAATCTGCAAAAAACAAACGCAATAACAACACAAGTATGCTCTATAACACAATGAAAATCTTGAATATCCCTTTTAGCTAGATCCTCCTTTCACAACACACATTCAACGATAGTTAACCGAGTTGAATCATAACTTCTGCAAGAGGATTCACCCACAGGTTGGTTGTACTTGTAATGATAGGGAAATTTGGAAAATTTAAGCCCAATTATGCTCAAAACCCTAATTATACAAAATCATAAACAAACAAACAAATTTAGACAAATGCTCGCACACAGAGATGCTAAATGGAGATTAGATACACCCCATATTTCAAAGTTCAGAATCCTGAAATGTCGAGGGCAAAGGGACTCGCGCCCAAGCCCAATACAGTATTTTCTTCAGGGGTTTCCAGACTCCTTCTACTACTGATTATCCTTGTTCCAGAGTTTTTAGGACCTGCAAACCTAGAGGGCAAAGGGACTACTGCCCAAGCCCTGATGATGCTCTTTTCTACTTCTTTTCACCAAATCCAGAATCCTTATGCTCTGCAACACTCCTCTGCAACTCCACTCTTCATGATCCAATACCTGTCACCTGCAATCACAAGAAGAGGGGTTGGGGGTTGTGGTGTCTAGGAGCTTGCCTCGGTCAAGCCCCAGAATGGTATTGAAGCCTTCCAACACCATTGTTAGATAGAGATTGTGTATCCTTGCATGATAGAGGCAAAAACAAATTGATAAATGATTGAAGTAGATATCACCTCAGAGGTGTAGCTCTCACAGAGATGAAACTCTTTCATGCCATGAGGAGATGGATTGATGAAGCCAAATCTGCAACAAACAAACACAATAACAACACAAGTTTGCTCTATAGCACAATGAAAGTCTTGAATATCCTTAGCATAAGATCACAATTTCGCATTATCCATCTAGTTTACAAATGAAGTCCTAAACATGATTATATATGCATTCCCGCTAAACATTCGTAATTCAAACTTAAGATGTCGGCAAGGAAACCTTTTAATGTTCACAAAACCAACATTCAAATTTGGGACCCCGCCAAAATAGGGAAGGACAAGGGCGTGAGCACCCTTGCCCCAGGACCTATTTTGGGCTAGGGTTTAGGCTTAGCAATGTCCCTCAAGCCGCATTTGACATGGGTTTCAGGCCATTTTGTCTCGAGAGTTAATTCTAACATGCATGATGAAAAATAAGGGACTCGAGAGCTAAACTTAGGAGGTAAAAGTCCTCGGGGGACATTTTACGACATAACATTTAGCCCTCACTTTAATGTATGTATGATCTTACGACCCATACATGCATTAAAGTACGATCAAAACACAACAAAAATGCTTGGCACTTGAAGCTAATGCATACACAAAGATTGAGGAACTATTTCTAGCCCCCAGTCCCAGGTAGACATTAGAGAAAACACGTCATAGACATGCCAAACACAATGAAGATAGTAACAGGCATGCAAAACATGGAGAAGATAGTAACAGGCACGCAAGACATGGAGAAGACAATATTGAAGACACACAAAACACAATGAATATAGTGATATTTCTTTTTCATTTTCATATATATATGAATGCAGATACATGGAAAGTAAAAATGTAACACACAACCCTAAAATGTAGGAGGGGCATTTCGCCACACCCTTAAGACTACATATGGGGGAGAAGACACACCATACAAATCCCAAAGTGTAGGAGGGGCATTTCACCACACCCTTGAAACTATGCTTGGGAGAAAACACGCCATACAAAGCTCGAGTGTAGGAGGGGCATTTCACCACACCCTTGAAACTACACACGGGGGAAAACACACGGAAAACATGAGCACTGTATAGCATGCCAAAGACATACTATACGTCTTAAACATGACAAACAAGGCAATGGAAGGAACTTATTGCTAAGCCCCCATGATCTCAAGCATGCTACAGGCACACCTGATGGTTGAGCTTATGCCACAACCGCCAAAGACGCGCTTAAGGGAGGATAGTCTCAGATCCAACCCTGCCTACTTGGAGCACTTTTGAAATAAAGAGGATGTACACTAGCTCAAGAGATACACCATCCCCACCTCCGCAGAGGGATTTTGAATAAAAGGATATGCACAATATCCCACCTCTATAGAGGGCTTTTTTATTACAATATAGAATAAAGATGTGCACTTGTGCTAGAGATACAACATCCTGCCTCTGCAGAGGGCTTACAAACATGCTTCATTAGTACTAAAATCATCAGACAGCTTACCTTATATGCCCCCACCTTAAGGTGGTTGATATCATGTACCGATATCAAGCACGTTAAGGTAGAGAGAAAACACACAAGGGAACAGGAGCTTTCGCAAAGCCCATGCCCCCAAAGGTGACATGTGCTCATGATCATTGAATGTTCCCACACGCACATCTTAATCTAAGAAAAACATGAAATCTATGCATGAAAACACAAAAGCCAAGGCTACACAAACGGGTTCGACTCTGAGTATAGTCGTTGGGCTTATATTGCAAGCATCTCAAAATTGAGTATAACAACAAGGTGAGACACCCAAAATAATCAAAGTGCATGGAAGATGTATTGTTATGATTTGTTAGAATGATAAGACAACATCAAATATCACACAGAGTGATTCTACTAGGCAAGCATCAGATATATAAAATCAACCCCGTCTTCATATATGGACTAGGTCCATTTTTGCTTTGCTTGCTGAAGGGACACACGGTCCGTATGAGTTATGTTTATTTTTTGTCATCTGTTGACTAGGTAGAATCACTAGAAGAAGGTAAACAATAAAATGAGAGAGGAGAACAAGTGTCTTAAGAGCAATCACATAGGAAGATGCCCCCAGGTCATCAACCGCAACACTATGTCCCTAAGACACAACACACAACAATTAAATAGAGGAGAAGCAAGATAGAAGAATGATGATACAAATAGAAGAATGGTCACAATAGAGGCAGTCTCCTGGTATCCTTGACCTTACAAGAGTATCAAAGGTCATCCAATTAGGAGGCCTAAACAACACATAACACATTACGGGGGAACACAACACAAGAGGGGACATCACATAAATGAGAAAATAATGCTACGACATAGGTGACCACCAAGGTTAGAAATACTTACCTGTTGCACAACCGAACTAGCGATTGTCGACAAGTAAATCATCGTCTTCCCAATCTTGAATGCGAGAGGAAAGAGGTACATAAGGTACAATAGCCCAATGTTTGTCATTATCCTTAATCTCTTTTCCTTCAAGCTTTTCTTTGTTTGGTTCCACGTTAGGTGGAATGTTTTCTTGTTGAGGTACATTTTGTTGTGCAAAAGCTTGTCTTCTCTTCCTCCTTTCTCTTGCTTGTCAGTTTCTTCTTGTCTTATTGCTTATGTCTTCAAAAGTAGTCTCATGTTTTTCCATAGGTTTTCGTATCTCAGAGGAGGAAGCTTGTTCAAATCTAATTTGTCTTGATAAGTGCTTTGTTTTCCATGAGTACCTCCCGATCCTTGTAAGTATAATGGAGGAGGAACCTCAACACAGAGTCCTTTACCTTTATCTCTTCTAATGCGGGTTGTTTTTCTCTTGGTGCTTGTTGAATAGAAGGTCCGGCCACTCTAGATAGAAGTTTTGATTTGTATCGTCTATATGCTAGGAAAATTTTGATCTCTTTGTGGCTCAGGTTCTCTATGAGGTCGTGGCCAAAAGTAATCAAGAGTAAAGTTATTTTCCATAACCATGGGTTGCCATGTCTTACGACGAATAGTACGCACTTATCCATCTAAAGGGAATTTTATGCATTTATGAATAGTTGAGAGGACAACCTTCATAGCTTTTAGCCATGGATGTCCTGATTTTATGCGGAAGAGGTCGGATAAAGGGATGACATCAAATAATTGATCCATGACTTTATCATATACTGTAACCAATAAGGATATCTTCCAAAAGGTAGGCTTGAAAGCTCCAATATGTGTCTTGATCATTAAATCTGAAGGTTCATAAGAATCTTGTATTAAATCATGTGAGAGAATGAACTCTTCCATTACCATGTTAGTCATGCAATTAGGATCTATAAGTGTTCCATGCATAGGAATATCCATTACATTCACAATGATGTAAAGAGGCCCTTCAATGTCTCCAAATGTTTTATCATGAGGTGTAAATGTTATTTCAGGTTTAGGGGTCTTTCTTTTCAAATAAGGTCTAGGAGGGAACCTAGCATTATTGTTTTGATTAGAAGCCATATATGTATGTTTTCAAATTGATGCAAGATCTGATTTTAAAAGATTTTGATAAATATGCAATGAGATAGATCCAAAACTATGTATGTTTATGACCTAAAATGCTTGATTTTTCTATTTTTTTCAATGCAAAAGTCTAAAAGATGTAGTGTTGTGATAAAATTGCAAAGGGGAAGAAAATTAAATCCTTATTATCAGTCCAATAATGCATCAATATCTTTCACAACACACCTATCATGCAAATCTAGATGAATAATGAGTCAAAATCAAGTGAAAATGTAAGGATTTTAAACCCTAATTGTTAAATTAAGGCATGAAAATATGCAAAATGATGTATGAATAAAGTCTAATCAGATTTATGATGTGAAATAGCTTGAGACAGATCTGAAAATGATGTTAAAATCCTACAATGCTCAATGCAAGTGCAATTTTAAGGAGAAATGATTAAACATGCTAGTTTTTGTTGAAATTGACTACGTGTAAATGCAAAATTTGAGATGAAAATGCAAAGACACACAATAGCCAAAAATGAGTAGTAAAATCTAAAACAAGATTTTAACCACAAACCCTAGCTATTGTAAAGACTAGGTTATATGAAAAATGCACAATTTAAAGCAAATTCTAGTAAATGAAGCATGAAAATGCAATGCAAATGATTATAGAATGATGTACTACTATAATTTATATCAGATATAATGTAAAAATTAGAGATTAGATTCAATGTAATGAAATTGATGGAAATTATGCCCTAATGCAAGCCTAGGATGCCAATTTTTTTCAAAATTTTAAATTTTTTTGTAGATTTTCAAATGCAATAAGATGATAATGAAATGAATGAATGCAAATCTTAAGTACAACACTCAGTAAGGTGTAAAATTCAATAAAACAGAGGTTCACCAAAATGTTATGTATAAAAAAGGGGGATGAGGGTTTGATAGGATTGTTTAGCTAGATCCTCCTTTCACTACACACATTCAAGGATAGTTAACCAAGTTAAATTACAACTTCTGCAAGAGGATTCACCTATAGGTTGGTTGTCACTTGTAATGATAGGGAAATTTGGAAATTGATGATTAATGTGTTAATTTAAGCCCAATTATTCTCAAAACCCTAATTATGCAAAATCATAAACAAACAAACAAATTCTGACAAATGCTTGCACACAGAGATGCTAAATGGAGATTAGATACACACTAGATTTTGAAGTTCAAAATCCTGAAATGTCAGGGGTAAAGGGACTTGCGCCTAAGCCAAGCCCAATGCAGTATTTTCTTTAGGGGTTTCCAGACTCCTACTACTGATAGTTCCCTGTTCTGGAGTTTTCAAGATCTACAAACCCAGAGGGCAAAGGGACTAGTGCCCAAGCCCTGATGATGCTCTTTTCTGCTTCTTTCCACCAGATCTAGAATCCTTATGCTCCGCAACTCCACTCTTCGTGATTTGATACCTGTCACCTGTAATCACAAGAAGAGGGGTTAGGGATTATGGTGTTTAGGAGCTTTCCTCGGTCAAGCCCTAGAATGGCATTCAAGCCTTCCAACACCATTGTTAGATAGAGAGTGCTTATCCTTGCAGGACAGAGGCAAAAATAAATTGATAAACAATTGATTCAAACACAAATAGGTATAACCTCAGAGGTGTAGCTCTCACGAAGGTGAAACTCTTTCATGCCATGAGGAGATGGATTGATGAAGCCAAATTTGCAACAAAAAAACACAATAACAACACAAGTTTGATCTGTAGCACAATGAAAGTCTTGAATATCCTTTGCATAAGATCACAAGTTTGCATTATCCATCTAGTTTACAAATGAAGTCCTAAACATGCTTATATATGCATTCCTGCTAAACATTCGTAATTCAAACTTAAGATGTTGGCAAGGAAACCTTTTAACAATCACAAAACTGAGATTCAAATTTGGTACCCTGCCAAAACAGGGTAGGACAAGGGTGCGAGCACCCTTGCCCTAGGATCTATTTTGGGTTAGGGTTTAGGCTCAACAATGTCCCTTAGGCCCCATTTGATATGGGCTTCAGTCCATTTTGTCTTGGGAGTTAATTCTAACATGCATGATGAAAAACAAGGGACCCAGGAGCTAAAGTTATGAGGTAAAAGTCCTAGGCGGACATTTTACGACATAACACATGGTATATGAGCACATTGAACCATTTCAAAGGGGCGTGCCCCTCTTAGACCCTATATTGCTGAGAGCCATGGAATGGGGTCGAGTTGGTTGCTTTGATACTACTACACATGTTGTGGCTACTCTTACTAATGGTGACTTCATTTGTGATCCTTATACTAATATGGAGGGTCTATGGTCAAGAGATAGACAGGTGCGAGACTATTGTAGAGACACAGTTCACCTAAGAGATAGGAACGATTCAGTTGAGGCCCATCACATTGATCGAGTGCTTCAGTAGTTAGATAAGGGCTATCCAGAGGACTTGCCCCTATTCGTATTTGTTACAAATCTGCATAGGAGATGGTAGATGTTGAGCATAGGGTACCCTTCTAGACTCTTTTGACTCTTGGGGTTCCAATCACAAGGCATGTTCATGGGATGTAGTAGAGATGTGTGAGGCCTTCTCACGCTTAGAGGATAGTGGTTGTTGAGGAGTTTGAAGACTCCCAGATGAGGATTATGACCTCAAGAGAGAGGAGCATGATGGGTTTGGTACAAGAGGAGACAAAGAGATCCACTTAGGTGAGGAGGTAGAGCTAACGGTAACTCCTCAAGTAGACATGGTCCTTTGTCAGATGAGGAGATGAAACTCCTAGATCCTCCTTGGCAAGTTGACGATCCTCATAAGAATCTCTTTCCTTATTCCTTTATTTGTTACTCCTTTGCTTTCATATGCTTAACTTTTGACTAACACCCCTCTTTTCACTTCCTCTTATGTATTCTCAATGGATGGAGGGAACCTTTTCGTAATGCTTCCTTAGACATCTTGGTCCCTACTACTAATCTATTGAAGGAGAAATTACTCGTTGATGCTCACTTTCCCTCGTTGGTGGATCGTCACAAAGACATATTGGCTTCTACCTACCATGCAGGTCAGGAGATCACTTCTCAGCGGCTAGGAACACTACACTTGAGGCCGATAATACATTTCTTCAAGAGATGGCTAACCTTGGTGTTCATAGGTAGGCTTCATAAACCGATACAATTGTTCCTTCTCACTCACAATTTCCTAGCAGAGTCCCTTCTCGTTCTCATAGGACTCGTAGGGGTTCTCATGCAGTAGATAGTCAAATGAGACCTAGGAGTAGGAGCCTTGAAGGCTCTATTGGTCAAAATCATCCTTGATCTTCTAGGGAGTCTTAATTTTCTATTTTGCCCCCTTGCATGGGGAGACTTGCACGCTTGAGTGCACCTTTTGTTTAGGAACTTAGAATCTCTTTATATGTAATGCGATTACTCTATTCAACTTATGTTTGAATCACATGCTCCCTTATTCTATCTTTTGTGCACTTGGATGGTTTAGATCTCTAATTTTAGACAACATAGTGATAATGCAATATGTCTTTTTTTTGGGAAAATTTGGGATTTTTATGAAGTATGAGATGCATGGATACAAGAACATATGAAAGTATAGATGCAACACATTTCCTATTTCTTTATGCAATGTCACAAGTTGTGACATGATTTATTGCTTTTGGTTTTCTCTTTGTAATCTAATGTATGCAAATGAAACAAACACTTAACTACTCTTAATTAGGATTTTTGACTTAGGGCATTGCGATTTGAATTGGTATAAGGAGACCTAATAAACCTTGGGATAGGATTAGGAACTCAAGTGGGAGCATGGAGGAGAAGGAAAGTTCCTAATTTTGGCTTTGTAGAAGGCTAGACACTGATCCTTATTTAGACAAAACACTTTGACAAGATTTCAAGTTAGACAAGCAAAAAAATTTATTAATACCTTCTAGACATAGATCAGATATTGCCAACAAGATAGACCTAAGGTAAAGGAAAGGCTCTAGAGCAGAAGATGGCCCTAAAGGTAGCTAGACTCTTGGTTTTACTCAGCTAGTGCGTGTGTGTGCTTTGTACCTTTCTTTATTTATTTTCTTCAATAGATGCCACCCTTGTAGCTTCAAGATTAGATTTATCTCCACTTGAGAGTAAGAACATCAACAATCCTCTTATGTATTTTTCTTTCTCTCTTCTTTTTTGTTTTTGAATTTCTTTTCTCTTTTTTTTTGTATTTTGCAATGCCTCACTTTGATTCTCTCATTCATCATTTTTGATATTTTTCTTTGTCTTTGCTTTTGAATTCTCTCTTTTAGGATCTCTCTCTTTCTCTCACACTCTTTTTTTTTTTTCACTCGTATTTTTTTACTTCCTACGGAGTTATGGTCCCCCTAGTGTTTATGGCCAGGAAAGATAAGGGGCTAAGCACAACTAAGGGTTTTCACTATCCAGTTGGACTTCCCTTCTCCTAAGGAGGAATGGGGAAGATCTACATGCAAGATTCCATTAGGTATTGGAGGTTTGATTATTGACTTTGCTTAGACTTAACATCATGATCCATTAAGACTGAGATCAATGTGAAGCTAAAAGCTCGGCTTTTATTAGAAATCTTTGGGAAGTGAAAGGGGAAAATAATAGGTGGTAAGTATGATCATAAGGGGTCTCAAGATTTCAAATGGTCAACCTATACCTAAGCAACTTTAGACTCCTTACTAAGATAAAAATTGAACAAGAGCATGTCACTCACAAAATGCATGGCGGAAAAGAATGAAGAATGCAATTTTTTTTTTTTATGATTTTATGGATTTTATGGATTTTTTTGAATTATTTGAATTTTTTTGGTTTTTCTAGAAATAATATTTCTTAAGGTGAAAAGCATTAACTGTTTCACCAAAATCTTCGCCTTCCATCATGCACAAAAGATACACACCATTTCCAACATCTTCTTTGACCATATAAGGACCTTTCTAGTCTTCTTGAAATTTTATTTTCTTCCTATGTTTCTTGTTCTTTGTACTGCCTTTTCTAAGGACAATTTCTCTTACTCTATAAGGTCGAGAAGGATTATTCTATTCTTATGGACTTGGCTCTGTGAATTCTTGAGGTAATGTGAGATGAGCCAAGGATTCATAGGCTTTTTGGTGAGAAGGAGTCCAATACAGGACTACATCACAATTTAATAGATCAATGTGTAGATCAAATTTGTCTTGCATATAGATCTTGAATTTATCGCATTCCTAGATCCTTTGTATAAATTGAAACAACTCAAAAGGAGTTTGTGGCTCCCTTTGCTCCTATGGGGGAACAAAGACTATGCTTGTCTTCCCATTTGACTCTAGTCATAGGTCCATGGAATACCCTACATATTTCTTGGGTAATTCGAGGATAATGGGATCCTCTACTCCTATGGTTATTTGTAACTTACACTCTTTTTGAAATTCTCCCTCACTAATCTCATCTTCATTTGGGAACGTCTCAATCATTTCAATTTGGACTTTAGGTTCTTCCCACATATCAATATCATTGGATTGTATCGAGGTCAAAGAAGAAGGTTGCTCTTGCGGTTTGGGAGCTATAAAAGCTTTAGATGATGTTTTTGGAGCATCTGTCAACCCATTGTCAACTGAATAGGCTTCTTCTTGATCATTGGGTTCTAGCTACATTGGAGGTGTCCAAGGTGTATAGGTATTGTCAGTTCAGGTGAAAGTGGTGCATAGGAATCACTTAATTCCCAAGTTTGAGGCATGTATGACTCACTTGATGACATTTCTTTTGGTGGTGTCAAAGGAGTATAGCTTTCTGATGTCTCTTCCTCAAGATTTGAGAAGGCATGTGGATCTACTTCTTTCAAGTCTAGCATTGTAGTTTGAAAATATTCATTGAAATTAGGCCACTTCATCTTATATGGAATTTTTCCTATGCTCGGGATGGCCTAATTAGTCCTCTCTTGCTCATCTTTGGAAAATATGTTGATTGTGAAAACATCCAAAGGGAGTTGAATGGGGCCATCTTTTTCTAACCACTCCATGATTTTAGCTATTATTTCTTTCAAAAATATCTCCCTCTTTTTGACGAGTCTCCCTTTTTGAAAGTTCTTATTTTTGTATTGTTCACTGTTTCGTCGATTGGTTCTACCTTCTTTAGGTGTATCAATTGTGGAGGTGGATTTATAATGAATATTTTATTTGTTGACAATTTGTAATTGATGGGAATTCCTATCTTTTGCTTGATTATGTCTATCTTGACCATACTAAAAGGCTCAGGATCCCATTTTGCGACATATATCTTTCCAAGGTGTAAGAATAAAACCTCTTGGAATAATATGGAGGGTACTACCTTCATCCTATGTATCCATGGTCTTCCCAATAACAAGTTATAACTAGTGTCCTTATTAATGACGTAAAATATTGTGAGGACTGTTTTGGGTCCTAAGGAGACTGGTAGCATGATTTTTCCAATTGTTGCATCTTTTAAATTCTCATAACCTCTAAGCGTATCTCAACATGTTGTGCTATTTGTGTGTCCATACCCCATCCTTTCCAATAGAGAAAATGAAACTATGTTTACAGTGGCTCCATTATTTATCAAGATCCTCTTTATACAAGTGTCATACATCCATACTTGTAAATATAATGTCGGATCTCCTTTCTTGGTTAATTCGGCCTCGGAAGGCATTTTCTTTAAATCAAAGAAGAACTTTGGGTCTTGTAATTCCACGTTTGGCAGGTTCATATTAAGATCAACTTGATTAATTTGCTCACTTGGAGGAGTGATTTGATCTAGATATTTCAACCCTATTTCTTGTAAAAAAGATGACTGATGCGATGGTGAATTCTTAAGGAGATCTATGAAAGAGATATGGGCATAAGTCTTCCTTAGGTCTTTGATTAACTCATATGGTCTGATCGGGGTAGGTATTGGTTCCACGGTGGAAAACTATCCCTTCATGAAATTCTATTTTTAGTTTAACACTGGGTTCAATATCTTCATCATGTAGTATTTCCACTAATCTTGGCATTCTCACCTCCCCTTTTGGTCCTAATTGTCCAGGCATACTTGAATCCGAGACCTTGGGAGAGTTAGCTAGCTTTGAAGTCATGGCATTGTGATTATTCATTTCATTATTCCTATGTGTTGGAAAGGGGTTTTGGATGATTCTCATATCTACACTCTGTAGTGCAATGGGTGCTTGCATCTATTTGGTGTTGTTGTTTGTCATAACCTCTTGCAGATTTAGGAACATTTCAATAAATAATCATCATTGGTCTTCGGGCAACCTTGCAATAAACCTATTGTATTCTCTACATGACTCAACCCCCTTGTCTAGTGGAAAGAACAAAATTGGTTGTTCATAGGGAGGGAACTCATATATGTTATCATTTCAGTTCTGATTCCATGAATGTTGATTATCTCTTTGGTAGTAGTCATTATTACAAGGTCAATCTATGGTGAACTTATGTTTTGAGGGAAGTAGTCTCTTCCATTATAGTCGTCTCTCACCTTATTTCTTACTGGGGGTTGATCTGTCACCCATCTATGGTTGCATTTCTATTGTTCTTCAAGATTTTAATTGTGGAGGTATTATTTCCACCATCGTCACCTATTTGCATTACTAGTCATCCGTTTGCACCATAAGTTCTTCACCCACTATCAATGGCAGCTTGGTCAATTTGTAAAGTGCTTTCCAATGCTTCCTCATAGGACCGGTATGGTAGTTTTTGTACTTCCTCTCAAGTACTTTTGAGGGCATGCAAGAAAAGGTTGCACAATTCTCTATGGTCCATGTTCAGGGAACTTGTCGATGAATAGAGTACGTGTCTCCATGTCATGTAACAAAGTGCGCCACTTATTCATTTATGTCCCGTTTCATGGTCAAGAATTCTTGTATTCCAGTTTTGATGAGTTTATTCATGTCAAATGCCAGAAAAACTCTCCTATAAGTTGGAAAAAAGAGTGGATTGAAGCCTCAGGTAATCATTAGTACCAATCTAAGGTAATCCCTTCGATCATTTTTTGAAAAATTCTTGCTACAACTCCCTCCCAAGGAAGGAGTTCTCTTACAATAGTCAAGGAGAGGTCGTGGAAGTAGCACATTTTGTATGACATGGTCGAGAGGTTCCTTTAGGTACTCAAGATAAGTCCCTAAGAACGTGCTTTAAGATTGCAGGGTTGAGAGCATCAACCCCATTGGTGGGTTTTGTTGATTTTGGTTTTGATAGGCAGCACTACTGAGTAAGTTGGTTGATAATTCTAAACCAATTGGAAGTTATGTATTGGATGAGCTCCATTTGGAATTGTGTCGTTACTTCCATTACATGAATAGAAGTTTAAGTAAGGGGGGTTTGGAGATGCCCCCAGGTCTTGTTTTGTTTTGATGTTGTACATATTATCATTTTCCTTGGTTCATTTTTCTTGAGGAGGTTGCTCCATTCCTACCACCTCTAATGTCCTAATCCATTGGACTGGTGTTGCTATGAGGTTTGCAGAAGGAGCAATTCATGTTATTTGTACTTCTCCATTTTTTGGATTTTCATGATTTGGTCCACTTAGTTTCTCTCTCAAGGAATTTTCTCATTGTTCTTCTTACCAAGGGACACACAAGACTTCTTGAGCCTCCCTTGCCTCTTGCAGGTGTTTTTCTAGGTGTCTTACCTCATCGTCTAAGTGTGTTACTATGTAACTCATTGAGGGTTGATCCACTTGGTGTATTTCTGATTGCACTAGCACCTTACATGCTCTAGTGTGAGTGGGTTGAGTCATTGTTCATTGTTCCCTTGCAGGATTGTTGAATGTGAGAGAATGATGAGGTTTTCTTATGTCATTTTCATAATTAGTCTTCGTAGTCAAAGAAATTGGTAACCGATGCCATTGGATCAGGTGACTTGTATCTATTGAAAGAGGGTGTCTTAGGCTCTCTCAAGGGAATATTTCATGGGTTGGCTTCAAATTCCATCATATTTGGGGGTACCTTAGATACCAAATAATAAATGGAATGGAAGATGAAAAGGATCAAGATGATGAGAGTGAAGATGGAAATGATGATGATGGCGATGATATAAAGTGATGAATGTAGCAATGGAAATGCAAAAATATCAACTAACAGGTTTTTCTCTTCACGCCATGTTCACCGTATGCTTCGACATGTGACTCAAGCACAAAGTGAGTGAGTCAACCCTGATATCACACATGAACGTGGTTCTGTTCGCATAGAAGAACATTGTGAAGGGCAGTTGTTCTATCTGCAGGCCTAGAATGTACTTGTTTTTGACGAATCCACTCTATGATAGTTGTAGTGGAGATGACTATATGACCCAAAGGGTCACTATTTCCAAATCTTTTGTTGGGGTTTCTCACGTTCCAATGCCTTGTCCTAAGACTATTTTTCTCATTGATTTCTCTAAGGTGTTGTAACCTATTCTCATTTTCTTAGATGACTTATTGAATGTTATTTCTTTGTTGAATGACCTTGAGAGCATGTTCTCTCTCTTCAATAGCCTAAATCCAATCTCCTCTTATCCCTAGGCACATCGAATGCTTTGGAGAGAGTTTTTAGGTGTGTTTGACTTTCATGCTGACTTTAACTTATGGTCAAAGGTTTGTTAAATGCTTTTGTTTGATTGTTGAAGTGTAATGGACCTCGTGATGTGATCGAGGGTTTGACCTAGTTTAGACTTGATGTATGTACATTGTGATGGAATTGAGGTTTTGTCTTTCCATGTTTCCTAATGTTTTTGTATTTTCTTATGAGATGCAAACTATCATGAATGCAAACAACTTTTGGTTCCTTTTTCCAAATTGAATAAAATGGTGATCTAATTAACTATGAAAGGAAATATGAATGCAACTAAATGAGTTTTTCAAATGTAATCTAATCCTATGTTTTTGTATTTTGTGCAGAGACTTTGAGTCTATTCTAGAAATTGAAAGTACTTGAATTAAAATGCTAATCTAATTGCATGAAATGAAACTAAACAAAGAAAAGATAATCTAATTAAATCATAACAAATCATATCAAGTAAAGAGTAATACAAAGATTACTTCCCCAAGAGCAAGAGTGTGATCTAATTAACTATGAAAGCATGAAAACCTGGAATCTCTTTGGTGCATGAACCTAGCGTATCCTCAGAAGTCCTTTTGTGGAAACCTTGTCTCCTCTACAGTAGCGGCGATCTCCTCTTGGTGATAGAGATAAAGAAGTAATTGATTTGAAAGTGGCTTGAGCTATGAAAGCTATGGTGAAAGAATTCGAGCTATACTATGGCTTGGTATTTATCAAAAGAAATCAGTGAACATATGAATGCTATTGAAGCTTTTGAAAGCTTGGCTAACTAAACTATGAAAATAAAAGGTTCACAAGTCATGTGAAGAGCATAAGCATGCTATGGAGAGCAAAAAACAAAGCTGGAAATGGATGTACAACAACAAATTTTCCTCCCATAATGCATATAGGAGGGGGTATTTATAGATTGGAGAGGCTTATGAATGGTGGAGGTGACTGATGAGTTAACTCCTTTGATTGAAGAGTTAACAGGCTTGATCGGACATTGAACTAGGTTGATTGAGGAGTGAACAGACCTTGATATATTATCACTAGATGAGGAATGGAGTTAGCATGAGATTGATGGAGATATAAGAATAGCCCAGTTGGAGCTAAGAATAGAGTGATTGTGAGCAAAGAATGAGTTAGGAATAGATTAGGCTCACTTAGGGTCGAAGGGCCATGCAAACTAGAGCAAAAACAAAGCTAATTTGGGCCCGAACTGAAGAGAAATTTAGATGTTTAAACATGACTGGGTCACCCAGTTTGATAGGGTAGATCACCCAGGGGAGTTTCATTTAAATGATAAGGTCACCTAGGGGAGTTTTAGAGGTCAATATGAGTGACCCAGAAGAAATGGGTTCTATAGGTGGTTTTAGGGAATGAAATTGGTCAAAGTGGGCTAAAGATGACTTTAGGACCTGAAGAAAAGTTATTTGACTTCAAGGGAGTGGGTCAGCTAGTTTGATAAAGTAGGTTGCCTAAGGGAGATCCACTCTAGTGGCAGGATCGCCCAGGGGAGATCAAGAAGTCAATATGGGTGACCTAGAAAGGAAGAAATGGGTGATGAAATTGATGGTTGGAAATGGTCTGGGAGGTTGATTGGAAGCCTTTAAAAGGTTGAAATGGTTGAAATGGGCTTAGGGAAAGTGAATTTCCCATCTTGTGATGTCAGTAGGTCAAATCGACAAAGCTAGAAAGCAACAAAAATGAGTTGTTGACAAAGGGGAAATTGTGAAGATGCAGGACCTTAAGAAGTTAGCTAGGGGACATGGGAGGCACAAACAAGATGGAGAACTCCAATCCATGTGTCGCCAAGAAGAATGCTACCGAGGGGTCATATTTACACACTTACATGTACGTGTTTAGGACTACAACTCATCATCAGATTACCATGTAGGCTCATGCACATTTTTGGTGCTTACAGTGTCAAACATCAATTCACTTGAGCACCGTCTTACAAACATAGACTTAAGAGTATAAATACTACGAACCAAAGATCACTCATTAAGCTCTATTCCATAAGGTTTTGGGGTCCGTTGGGAACATGGGCATGAAGCAAAGTGAACTTCATATGTGAGGCCCCCTCTAGAATTTAATTAATGAAACTCTTGCCAGGCCCCACAAACTTCAAATTGGTATTTCAGACTTCAAACATCTTCTCAACTCAGTTATATAAGGTAGCGCAAGTCCACAAGAAATGGGACAAGTGAATACCAAATGCAAAAAGCTGTTAGATTTCACTTAATAAAAGTCTATTTCAAGTTTGGAAGGTTTGGATTTCTATGGATCAAGACTTTGCATTAATGAAGTTTATCAAGATTTTCACATCCAATGATGTCTTGCATGTTCTCCGACAAACCTAGGCACCTGTATATAACCTGGCTCATTAACAAAGTTTGTTTCACATTTGAAGGTGCCCATGGCCCTGGAATTTTATTTGAAGAAGTTTGGCTTGAGGTCTTGCATCCGGTGTGAAGCTTGAGTCTTGAGGTTTGAAGGAGTTGATGTCAGACATGTAACACTCTAAACTGATTTTTGTTGGTCCTTCACAACAATCTACATGATTGTAATGTTAACAATGTACTTCAACTCCTTGCTTTGTACCTTTTTGTTTAATTCATCGCATTGAAAAGAAAATAAAAAATTTATGTTTCTTATAAATTTTGTGGTTACTTGTTACACTGTACTAAATAAAAGTGCCTATCAACATACCCAATATGATTACTAGTTTAGTCCTCGTGGGATTTTGGCAACCACTTTAAATACCCATCGTGGAAATGGGAGGTTTCTGAAATGACAGCTAACAAGGCTTCCACAGTTGGGACAATGGCGAAGCGCGTGTGGAGGTTACTTGGGATGGTAATTAACCTTTCGTTTACACGCGGAAGTTGCCTCCTTTTTCTCAAGAATAAAAATCAGTCTTCCGTATCTTGTGACTGTGTTTTCTTTCGGCTGCGATTTGACTACTGATTTTTTTGAATGAGTAATAGGGTAGAGGGGAAAGTGTGGGGTCCAGTGGGGATAGTTTTTAAGAGGAGTGGGTGATTAGACAATACCTCAATTTTATTTTAAAAATTATATATATATTAATGGAAAATTATTAATATAATATTTTCACTTTTAAAAGTAGATATCTTAAATATCTTTATTAAAAAAAATATTTTCAAGCTATTTAGTCCATAAGTTTTTATATGTGAGTATTATAGTGCTCGGAATTGTCTCACACCATAAAAAAATTCATGCTGGAAAATTTTCTTTGTTCCTATCCGCGTATTCCTTGAACCTCATATAGGTGCATGTGCTAGTTTATTTACTTAAGAGTTATTATGTTTTATTTTAGAACTACTTTATTTATTACATATAATATAACAAGCAAATAATTATAATTCAAATGGAGTAATTTCAATATATTTTATTCTACTTATAGATTAATTATTATTTTTGTTGTTTTTTGACTTGGTTTTTCTTATTGCATTAGTAATATATATATATTTTAGACCGACACGCCCACCAGTACCACGGGGACGAGGGGGAGACTGCGCCTCATGACCTTCTTTACCGCAACAGGAATTTTTAGCTAATCGAGCCAGGGCCCCCGCCCCCAATTGCATCAGTAATATTACGTTTATTATTAAATATTATTATTTGATCAAATTTGCATTAAGGGGTTTGTATGTAACAAGTGAGACTCCTTATGTCATTGTAGAACTTGGGCATCAGTAATTCTTAACTAAAATCTAGCAATCACACCTTGGTGTGCAATGGGTACATTGAAGAGTTGTGGAAGTTCGATTGCTGTGTCTTTAAGTGAATGATGATTGTCTTGTATCTATATGGCCCATTTCAGTTTTTGTTCTCTCGAGTATCTTGAATTAATTTGCATAATCTTAATGGATTTCAAGATCGCAATGTTTTTCTCAGTAGCTACTTCAAATTTGTGAGCTTTCATGTTTGGTGTGTAGCCTTTATTTGCATGCATCTCCTTTCTAGATTCTTGTTCATGCACTGCACATAGGTTCACTTGTATTCCGTTAGTTGTCACCTATGCATATTATTTGAAGCATGTATGTTTGTTTATCACAAGCCTCAGATTTCACATCTTGACACCTACATTTAATAGGCATTCTCTTGCAAATATAAGCACATACATCATGTTTAGTTGTCTTCTTGCCTACCATCATTCATCCTCTCATGGGATGTCACACGATAGAAAGTTCGATCAAATTGAGTGACCCTTATTGATTTTATAATTTCACACCATTGCATAATTTGGAGTTCAAATGGATTAAAATTAGATTTAAACATTCTATAATTTTAGATCAAGAATTTCTAATTGTCTAAAAATATTAAATTTCTAGGGAAAAGGTTTTCATTCAAGTTTGAATTTGTAGATGATACTGGAATGATCTCGAGACCTCAAAAATGGTGTGCATTCTATGTCATGAGAGACCATTGTGTTGAATCTTGGTTTGGCAAAACTCCCTTAATGAACCTGATGAGCTAGCATGGAGGATCAACAATGTAGGGCTTTGGAGGAGCATGCAAGATGATCATAGTGAATTTGGCCATTTAATTTTTTGCTAGTTTTTTCCCCTCCTATTCTTTTTTCCGTTCTTTTTCCCGTCATCCAAAAAGTGATTTTCACTAGACGTTGTCATCATTTTTTCCTTCTCCGTTTGCCAAAACTTCATCCACTTAAAATATATGAAAATGAAAAATAAAAAGATATGGATAATCTAAAAGAAATTCAGTGGCCTCTATAATGTATGAAACAAGATTAGACCTTGTCTCATTTTTTAGTGCATGTTTTTAAATTGCTTTAGTTACAATATCGAATTGACGTGGAGACATACCCGAAATAAAATTTTGGTGGGAGTCCCTTCATCGATTTCTATTTTGCAAAATTGAAATGCAAGGGTCTAATCTTGCAAACAACTTTGGCAAAGTGGCAAAATATTATTTGACGTAAACAATTTATAAGCAATACATAAAAGGTGTGGTTAATATCTATATGACTTATTGTAAATTGTCTCATTTTAAATGATTTTTGGTGACGTCTAGGACATCATGTCTAGGTGACAATTTAAATTACGGATAATTTTTTTAATAATGTGTATTTATTAAAAATAATATTTAAAATCATGTCATTATAACTTTGTATTATGATATTATAATTTGATTATTATTATTTAATCCTAATGTTCAAAATTGTCTTTGTAATGAGCATATGAATCTTTTAAGAGCCTAAACATTATAAGTATTTGTGTGTTGAATGGTGTGTATCAACTCTCTCCCCATCCCCCCTCTCTCTCAATCCATGAAAGGTCACTTAATTGGTTAGATTTCTTACAAATTAATTTAAGGGTAAGTGCACAAAGATGAGGGACCAAAATGGGGTGTTAAGATGCCATTTTTTTTTTCTGAAATCAGGGAACATTGATGTTGGATGAGAAATTGAAGATAGCTACTCTCAAAATTTGAAGATGGAACAAAAACAAGAGTCGTAGTGCTCCGAATCTAGTTTCTAAACTACTAATTTTTTCTAAAAATGGTTGAGATTAAGGGGTTCAAAAAGGGGGAGCACACAAATTGGTCCTATTTTTCTCAAAAAAATATAACATAGCGTCTGGTGTGCTCCCCCTAAAATGTTAACTTTTTTTAGTATTTGAATAATCTCTCCAGTGAGAAATTATCTAACACCATGTAGTTTATCCCTAATTTTTCTGAGAATTTTTTCATGAATAATTGATTTTTTAGTAATTTTTAAAGTGGACACATCCTGAAAAATAGAAATTTGAGCGTGCTTCCCCCAAAATGTTTGAAAACTAATTGAAAATTGATTTTTTTAATACGTGTAGAATGGAGTCTAGTTTCTAAAAATGTAACTTATTTCAAATTTTGATGAACGGATAAAAAAAGTCAAAAATACTAGACACTGGTTTTTGACAAAAAATTGACACACTAACAAAAGAAATTCAAGATGAAACCCTTAACGTACTCAAAATGTGAAAAAAATTATATGGTTAGATAGCTAACAAAGAGCTTAAGATTATGGTGGTTTTTTTTTGAGTTTTCATTGAAAAAAGTGCCATCCTGATGGGGAGCACGCTCCAGATTATCTCTAGATTTTGCTAAAAACTGATAAAAACACATCAAAGAAAGCTGAGCATAACACGAGCGCATTATAATGCACTCACATTATGTGAAATCAATAATGTGAGCGCGTTATAACGCGCTTGCATTATGTGATTTCACATAATGCGAGCATGTTATGCTGAGCATAACTAGCTATACACATGCCAATTGCATTTGCTTGAAAGTTTCTAAAGCCTTTTCAACAAATCCATTTTTTGCATATCTTGCAATCATTGCATTCCATTACAGAACATCTCTTTGAGGTGTTATATCATACAATTAACATGCCTTGTCTATGCTTCTACACTTTACATACATGTCTACAAGGGTAGCTGCACTTCCTATCGTCTCTCTCACTCTCTACTTCCCTCTCCTCTCTATGTCCTACCCTCTCTTTGAGTCTCTCCTTCCCTCCCCTCTATACCTCCTACCTTCTCTCTCGCTCTCTTCTTCCCTCCCCTCTCTACCTTCTACCCTTTCTCTCACTCTCTACTTCCCTCCTCTATCTACCTCCTACCCTCTTTCTGAGTCTCTGCTTCCCTTGCCTCTCTACCTTCTACCTTCTCTCTCACTCTCTTCTCCCCCCTCTCTACCTCCTACCCTCTCTCTCACTTTCTATATCCCTCCCCTGTCTATATCCTACCCTCTCTCTTAGTCTCTACTTCCCTCCCCTATCTACCTCCTACCCTCCCTCTCTTCTTCCTTCCCCTGTTTACCTCCTACCCTCTCCCACTCTCTACTTCCCTCCTGTCTCTACCTCCTATCCTCTATCTCATTCTCTACTTTCCTCCCCTCTCTACCTCTCCTCATCATTCTTCCCATCCAATGAAATTTCATAAATTATCTTGTTTCCATTTCATCATCCCAGTTTATATGCTCGTCCCTCTTTGCATGTCCTAGTTTTCTTGTTTCCATATTCTTTGTCGACATGGGAGAGGAGAGGGAGGAAGAGGGAGAGAGTATGGAGATGGAGGGGAGAGAGAGGGGAGAAATAGGGTGATAAGGAGAGAGAGAGAGAGTCCTAGTTTTCTTGTTTTGGAGAGAGAGAGAGGGTTGGTCAGGTTTATAAGTTTAGGGTTGCTTAAGTTTAGGGTTTAGTGGAATTATTTAGGGTTTAGGGGTTTAGGGTTGCTTGGGTTTATGGTTTAGGGGTTAGATTTTAGGGGTATTGTTTAGGGTTTAGGGGTTTTGGGAGAGAGAGGTTTAGGGTTGCTCAGGTTTAGGGGCATATTTAGGGTTTATGAGTTTAGGGTTGCTTAGACCTTTAGGGGTAAATTATTTAGGGTTTATAAGTTTCCAGGGTTGCTCAAGTTTAGGGTTTAGGGGTTAGGGTTAAAGGGGAATTATTTTATAATTTCCCTCCAATCCTCCTAATCCTAACACATTAGTCCACCTATCTCCTAATCCATCAATCCTTATCATCCATCCACCATATAACTCACCATCTAATCCACCATCAAACATTCTAAGCTCTAATCCATCAACCCATGAATGCTTGAAAAAATTTCTCCAAAGACTCTTTACACAATCCAAAAATAAAAGCAAAAATATGGAGCCATCCAAATCCATTGATCTAATTTCATCCCCATCTAACACTCCCAATCCTAATCCATCTGGGCCTCCTATATCCATTCACTCAATCCTAATCCTAACCTCACAACATATTCCATCATTGTCCATCAACTATATGCATATCCTAGTCCATCAACCCATGAAGCCATGAAGGATGTGACCCAAGGACTATTAGCAAGGAATCTAAGAACATCATGTACTCAAATTCCTATCCTTGAGCCTAACAAAGAACCTCCTAATAACATGTCTACCACTCCAACACCATCATCCACTCCTATGTCTATCCATTTCATTGAAGAGTCTCCTACCATAAGTCCAAGTCAAACCCCATCATGTAGCCATGTTGTCAAACATCCAAAGATTATTGATCCCATCCAATAGCCCATCACATCCATCTAAGAAACCTAATAGCTATGTTAAGAGCCTAGTCCAAAGCATGTGGAAACACCAACCACCCATCCTAATCAAAATCCAAACATCCCATCTAATTCCATCTCGGTTCCCTTACCATCTCATGGTCAACCCCTCTATACATCGATCCCATAATTGATCCTCCAACATCTTCTAGTGAACCCCCATCACCACCTCTTACTCCCCAATCCAATGAATATCAATGCATCCCCACTTACCCTATCCATATCTAATAATGCGCTATCCATTCTTATCCTCCCTGTGATCAAGATATTATCTATGATCAAGATTTTATCCATGAGAAAGTA